>JAJUPC010000071.1:600000-1000000 GCA_023614405.1 Avena insularis | reverse complement strand
GAGTCATTGCATGCGTGTTCTATTCACAAAGCACATATGGACCCACTAGAGTCATTGCATGTGTGTTCTTTCCACAAACCACACATGGATCCACTAATGGCATTGCATGTGTGTTCCTGACATGAACCACATATGGACCCACGAGAGTCATTGCATGTGTGTTCTTTGCACAAACCACATATGGATCCACTAGTCATTGCATGTGTTTTCTTTTCACAAACCACATATGGACCAACCAATGGCGTTGCATGTGTGCTCTTTCCACAAACCACACATAGATCAACCAGTGTCATTGCATGTGTGTTCTTTCCACAAACCACATATGGATCAACCAGTGGTCATTGCATGTGTGTTCTTTTCCACAAACCACATATGGATCCACTAGAGTCAATGCATGTGTGTTCTTTCCACAAACCACACATGGATTAACCAATGGCATTGCATGTGTGTTCTTTTCACAAACCACATATGGATCAACCAATCGCGTTGCATGTGTGTTCTTTTCACAAACCACATATGGATCAACCAATGGCATTGCATGTGTGTTCTTTCCACAAACCACTTACGGATCCACCAGTGTTCATTGCATGTGTGTTCTTATCCACAAACCACATATGGATCCACTAGAGTCATTGCATGTGTGTTCTTTTCACAAACCACATATGGACCTACTAGAGTCATTGCATGCGTGTTCTTTCCACAAACCACACATGGATCCACCAATGGGATCGCATGTGTGTTCCTGACATTAACCATGTATGGATCCACTAGAGTCATTGCATGTGTGTTCTTTCCACAAACCTCATATGGATCCACTAGAGTCATTGCATGTGTGTTCTTTTCACAAAGCACATATGGATAAACCAATGGAATTGCATGTTTGTTCTTTCCACAAACCACACATGGATCAACCATTGTCATTGCATGTGTGTTCTTTCCACAAACCACATATGGATCAACCAGTGGTTATTGTATGTGTGTTGTTTTCCACAAACCACATATGGATCCACTGGAGTCATTGCATGTGTGTTCTTTCCACAAACCACACATGGATTAACCAATGGCATCGCATGTGTGTTCTTTTCACAAACCACATATGGATCAACCAATGGCATTGCATGTGTGTTCTTTTCACAAACCGCACATGGATCAACCAGTGTTCACTGCATGTGTTCTTTCCACAAACCACATATGGATCAACTAGTGGTCATTGCATGTGTGTTCTTTTCCACAAACCACATATGGATCCACTAGAGTCATTGCATGTGTGTTCTTTTCACAAACTACATATGGACCCACTATAGTCATTGCATGTGCGTTCTTATACTAAAACCAGCACTAGAGTCATTGCATGTGTGTTCTTTTCACAAACCACATATGGATCCACCAGTGTCATTGCATGTGTGTTCTTTACAAACCACATGGATAACCAGTGGTAATTGCATGTGTGTGCTTTCCACAAACCACAGATGGATCCCCCTGAGTCATTGCATCTGTGTTCTTTTCACAAACCACATATGTACCCACTTGAGTCATTGAATGTGTGTTCTTTCCACAAACCACATATGGATCCACTAGAGTCATTGCATGTGTGTTCTTTTCACAAACTACAAATGGACCCACTAGAGTCATTGCATGTGTATTCTTTTCATGAACCACATATGGATCAACCAATGGCATTGCATGTGTGTTCTTTCCACAAACCACATATGGATCAACCAATGGAATTGCATGTGTTTTCTTTCCACAAACCACATATGGATCAACCAATGGCATTGCATGTGTGTTCTTTCCACAAACCACTTACGGATCCACCAGTGTTCATTGCATGTGCGTTCTTTTCCACAAACCACATATGGATCCACTAGAGTCATTGCATGCGTGTTCTATTCACAAAGCACATATGGACCCACTAGAGTCATTGCATGTGTGTTCTTTCCACAAACCACACATGGATCCACTAATGGCATTGCATGTGTGTTCCTGACATGAACCACATATGGACCCACTAGAGTCATTGCATGTGTGTTCTTTGCACAAACCACATATGGATCCACTAGAGTCATTGCATGTGTTTTCTTTTCACAAACCACATATGGACCAACCAATGGCGTTGCATGTGTGCTCTTTCCACAAACCACACATGGATCAACCAGTGTCATTGCATGTGTGTTCTTTCCACAAACCACATATGGATCAATCAGTGGTCATTGCATGTGTGTTCTTTTCCACAAACCACATATGGATCCACTAGAGTCAATGCATGTGTGTTCTTTCCACAAACCACACATGGATTAACCAATGGCATTGCATGTGTGTTCTTTTCACAAACCACATATGGATTAACCAATGGCATTGCATGTGTGTTCTTTCCATAAACCACACATGGATCAACTAGCGTCATTGCATGCGTGTTCTTTCCACAAACCACATATGGATCAACCAGTGGTCATTGCATGTGTGTTCTTTTCCACAAACCACATATGGATCCACTAGAGTCATTGCATGTGTGTTCTTTTCACAAACCACATATGGACCCACTAGAGTCATTGCATGTGTGTTCTTATAGTCAAACCAGCACTAGAGTCATTGCATGTGTGTTATTTTCACTAACCACATATGGATCCACCAGTGTCATTGCATGTGTGTTCTTTCCACAAACCACACATGGATCCCCCTGAGTCATTGCATGTGTGTTCTTTCCACAAACCACATATGGATCAACCAGTGGCATTGCATGTGTGTTCTTTCCAAAAACCACATATAGATCCACTAGAGTCATTGCATGTGTGTTCTTTTCACAAACCACGTATGGAGCCACTAGAGTCATTGCATGTGTGTTCCTGTCAAAAACCACATATGGATCCACCAGCGTTCACTGCATGTCTGTTCCTATCATGAACCACACATGGATCAGCTAGTGGTTATTGCATGTGTGTTCTTTTACACAAACCAATTATGGATCCACTAGAGTCATTGCATGTGTGTTCTTTTCACAAACCACATATGGACCCACTAGAGTCATTGCATGTGTTCTCCAAAAACCACATATGGATCCACCAGTGTTCACTGCATGTGTGTTCCTGTCATGAACCACACATGGATCAGCTAGTTGTTATTGCATGTGTGTTCAATTACACAAACCAATTATGAATCCACTAGAGTCATTGCATGTGTGTTCTTTTCACAAACCACATATGGACCCACTAGAGTCATTGCATGTGTGTTCTTATACTAAAACTAGCACTAGAGTCATTGCATGTGTGTTATTTTCACAAACCACATATGGATCCACTAGTGTCATTGCATGTGTGTTCTGTTCACAAACCACATATGGATCCACCAGTGTCATTGCATGTGTGTTCTTACCATAAACCACTTATGGATCAACCAGTGGTCATTGCATGTGTGTTCTTTTCCACAAACCACAAATGGAACCACTAGATACATTGCATGTGTTATTTCCACAAACCACATGGATTAACCAATGGCATTGCATGTATGTTCTTTTCACAAACCACATATGGATCAACCAATGGCATTGCATGTGTGTTCTTTTCACAAACCACACATGGATCAACCAGTGTTCATTGCATGTGTGTTCTTTCCACAAACCACATATGGATCACCTAGTTGTCATTGCATGTGTGTTCAATTCCACAAACCACATATGCATCCACTAGAGTCATTGCATGTGTGTTCTTTTCACAAACCACATATGGATCCACTAGAGTCATTGCATGTGTGTTCTTATACTAAAACCAGCACTAGAGTCATTGCATGTGTGTTCTTTTCACAAACCACATATGGATCCAACAGTGTCATTGCATGTGTGTTCTTTCCACAAACCACTTATGTATCAACCAGTGGTCATTGCATGCGTGTTCTTTTCACAAACCACTTATGGATCCACTAGAGTCATTGCATGTGTGTTCTTTCGACAAACCACACATGGATTAACCAATGGCATTGCATGTGTGTTCTTTTCACAAAGCACATATAGATCAACCAATGGCATTGCATGTGTGTTCTTTTCACAAATCACATATGGATCCACCAGTGTCATTACATGTGTGTTCTTTCCACAAACCACTTACGGATCCACCAGTGTTCATTGCATGTGTGTTCTTATCCACAAACCACATATGGATCCACTAGAGTCATTGCATGTGTGTTCTTTTCAGAAACCATATATGGACCCACTAGAGTCATTGCATGAGTGTTCTTTCAACAAACCACACATGGATCCACCAATGGCATTGCATGTGTGTTCTGACATTAACCTCATATGGATCCACTAGAGTCATTGCATGTGTGTTCTTTCCACAAACCTCATATGGATACACTAGAGTCATTGCATGTATGTTCTTTTCACAAACCACATATGGATAAATCAATGGCATTGCATGTTTGTTCTTAACACAAACCACACATGGATCAACTAGTGTCATTGCATGTGTGTTCTTTCCACAAACCACATATGGATCAAAAAGTGGTTATTCCATGTGTGTTCTTTTCCACAAACCACATATGGATCCACTAGAGTCATTGCATGTGTGTTCTTTCCACAAACCACACATGGATTAACCAATGGCATTACATGTGTGTTCTTTTCACAAACCACATATGGATCAACCAATGGCATTGCATGTGTGTTCTTTTCACAAACCACACATGGATCAACCAGTGTTCATTGCATGTGTGTTCTTTCCACAAACCACATATTGGTAAACAAGTTGTCATTGCATGTGTGTTCTTTTCCACAAACCACATATGGATCCGCTATAGTCATTGCATGTGTGTTCTTTTCACAAACCACATATGGACCCACTAGAGTCATTGCATGTGTGTTCTTATACTAAAACCAGCACTAGAGTCATTGCATGTGTGTTCTTTTCACAAACCACATATGGATCCAACAGTGTGATTGCATGTGTGTTCTTTCCACAAACCACACATGGATCGACCAGTGGTCATTGCATGTGTCTTCTTTCCACAAAACACATATGGACCCCCCCTGAGTCATTGCATGTGTGTTCTTTCCACAAAACACATATGGATCAACCAATGTCATTGCATATGTGTTCTTTCCACAAACCACATATGGATCCACTAGAGTCATTGCATGTGTGTTCTTTTCGCAAACCACATATGGACCCACTAGAGTCATTGCATGTGTGTTCCTGTCAAGAACCACTTATGGATCAACTAGTGGTCATTACATGTGTCTTCCTATCATGAACCACACATGGATCAGCCAGTGGTTATTGCATGTGTGTTCTTTTCCACAAACCACTTATGGAATCACTAAAGTCATTGCACTTGTGTTCTTTTCACAAACCACATATGGACCCACTAGAGTCATTGCATGTGTGTTCTTATACTAAAACCAGCACTAGAGTCATTTCATGTGTGTTCTTTTCACAAACCACATATGGATCCAACAGTGTGATTGCATGTGTGTTCTTTCCACAAACCACACATGGATCGACCAGTGGTCATTGCATGTGTCTTCTTTCCACAAACCACATATGGACCCCCCCTGAGTCATTGCATGTGTGTTCTTTCCACAAACCACATATGGATCAACCAACGTCATTGCATATGTGTTCTTTCCACAAACCACATATGGATCCACTAGAGTCATTGCATGTGTGTTCTTTTCGCAAACCACATATGGACCCACTAGAGTAATTGCATGAGTGTTCCTGTCAAGAACCACTTATGGATCAACTAGTGGTCATTACATGTGTCTTCCTATCATGAACCACACATGGATCAGCCATGGTTATTTCATGTGTGTTCTTTTCCACAAACCACTTATGGATGCACTAGAGTCATTGCACTTGTGTTCTTTTCACAAACCACATATGGACCCACTAGAGTCATTGCATGTGTGTTCTTATACTAAAACCAGCACTAGAGTCATTGCATGTGTGTTCTTATACTAAAACCAGCACTAGAGTCATTGCATGTGTGTTATTTTCACAAACCACATATGGATCCACAAGTGTCATTGCATTTGAGTTCTTTCCACAAACCACATATGGATCAACCAGTGGTCATTGCATGTGTATTCTTTTCCACAAACCACATATGGATCCACTAGAGTCATTGCATGTGTGTTCTTTTCACAAACCACTTATGGACCCACTAGAGTCATTGCATGTGTGTTCTTATACTAAAACCAGCACTAGAGTCATTGCATGTGTGTTATTTTCACAAACCACATATGGATCCACCAGTGTCATTGCATGTGTGTTATGTCCACAAACCACACATGCATCGACCAGTTGTCATTGTATGTGTGTTCTTTCCACAATCCACACATGGATCTCCTGAGTCATTGCATGTGTGTTCTTTCCAAAAACCACATATGGATCAACCAGTGTCATTGCATGTGTGTTCTTTCCACAAACCACATATGGACCCACAAGAGTAATTGCATGTGTGTTAATGTAAATAACCACATATGAATCCACCAGTGTTCACTGAATGTGTTTTCATATCATGTAACACAAATGGATCAGCCAGTGGTTATTGCATGTGTGTTCTTTTCCACAAACCACTTATGGATCGACTAGAGTCATTGCACGTGTGTTCTTTTCACAAACCACATATGGACCCACTAGAGTCATTGCATGTGTGTTCTTATACTAAAACCAGCACTAGAGTCATTGCATGTGTGTTCTTTTCACAAACCACATATGGATCCACCAGTGTCATTGCATGTGTGTTCTTTCCACAAACCACTTATGTATCAACCAGTGGTCATTGCATGTGTGTTTTTTCACCAACCACATATGGATCCACTAGAGTCATTGCATGTGTGTTCTTTCGACAAACCACACATGGATTAACCAATGGCATTGCATGTGTGTTCTTTTCACAAAGCACATATAGATCAACCAATGGCATTGCATGTGTGTTCTTTTCACAAATCACATATGGATCCACCAGTGTCATTACATGTGTGTTCTTTCCACAAACCACTTACAGATCCACCAGTGTTCATTGCATGTGTGTTCTTATCCACAAACCACATATGGATCCACTAGAGTCATTGCATGTGTGTTCTTTTCACAAACCACATATGGACCCACTAGAGTCATTGCATGCGTGTTCTTTCCACAAACCACACATGGATCCACCAATGGCATTGCATGTGTGTTCCTGACATTAACCTCATATGGATCCACTAGAGTCATTGCATGTGTGTTCTTTCCACAAACCTCATATGGATACACTAGAGTCATTGCATGTGTGTTCTTTTCACAAACCACATATGGATAAATCAATGGCATTGCATGTTGTTTCTTAACACAAACCACACATGGATCAACTAGTGTCATTGCATGTGTGTTCTTTCCACAAACCACATATGGATCAACCAGTGGTTATTCCATGTGTGTTCTTTTCCACAAACCACATATGGCTCCACTAGAGTCATTGCATGTGTGTTCTTCCCACAAACCACACATGGATTAACCAATGGCATTGCATGTGTGTTCTTTTCACAAACCACATATGGATCAACCAATGGCATTGCATGTGTGTTCTTTTCACAAACCACACATGGATCAACCAGTGTTAATTGCATGTGTGTTCTTTCCACAAACCACATATTGGTCAACAAGTGGTCATTGTATGTGTGTTCTTTTCCACAAACCACATATGGATCCGCTAGAGTCATTGCATGTGTGTTCTTTTCACAAACCACATATGGACCCACTAGAGTAATTGCATGTGTGTTCTTATACTAAAACCAGCACTAGAGTCATTGCATGTGTGTTCTTTTCACAAACCACATATGGATCCAACAGTGTGATTGCATGTGTGTTCTTTCCACAAACCACACATTGATCGACCAGTGGTCATTGCATGTGTCTTCTTTCCACAAACAACATATGGACCCCCCCTGTGTCATTGCTTGTGTTTTCTTTCAACACAACAGATATGGATCAACCACCTTAATTGCATTTGTGTTCTTTCCACAAACCACATATGGATCCACTAGAGTCATTGCATGTGTGTTCTTTTTCAAACCACATATGGACCCACTAGAGTCATTGCATGTGTGTTCTGTCAAGAACCACTTATGGATCAACTAGTGGTCATTACATGTGTCTTCCTATCATGAACCACACATGGATCACCAGTGGTTGCATGTGTGTTCTTTCCACAAACCACTTATGGAATCACTAAAGTCATTGCACTTGTGTTCTTTCACAAACCACATATGGACCCACTAGAGTCATCGCATGTGTGTTCTTATACTAAAACCAGCACTAGAGTCATTGCATGTGTGTTCTTATACTAAAACCAGCACTAGAGTCATTGCATGTGTGTTATTTTCACAAACCACATATGGATCCACAAGTGTCATTGCATTTGAGTTCTTTCCAAAAACCACATATGGATCAACCAGTGGTCATTGCATGTGTATTCTTTTCCACAAACCACATATGGATCCACTAGAGTCATTGCATGTGTGTTCTTTTTACAAACCACTTATGGACCCACTAGAGTCATTGCATGTGTGTTCTTATACTAAAACCAGCACTAGAGTCATTGCATGTGTGTTATTTTCACAAACCACATATGGATCCACCAGTGTCATTGCATGAGTGTTATGTCCACAAACCACACATGCATCGACCAGTTGTCATTGTATGTGTGTGCTTTCCACTATCCACACATGGATCCCCCGAGTCATTGCATGTGTGTTCTTTCCACAAACCACATATGGATCACAGTGTCATTGCATGTGTGTTCTTTCCACAAACCACATATGGACCCACTAGAGTCATTGCATGTGTGTTCCTGTCAAGATCCACATATGAATCCACCAGTGTTCACTGCATGTGTGTTCCTATCATGAACCACACATGGATCAGCCAGTGGTTATTGCATGTGTGTTCTTTCCACAAACCACTTATGGATCCACTAGAGTCATTGCGTGTGTTCTTTTCACAAACCACATATGGACCCACTAGAGTCATTGCATGTGTGTTCTTATACTAAAACCAGCACTAGAGTCATTGCATGTGTGTTCTTTTCACAAACCACATATGGATCCACCAGTGTCATTGCATGTGTGTTCTTTCCACAAACCACTTATGTATCAACCAGTGGTCATTGCATGTGCGTTCTTTTTCACAAACCACATATGGATCCACTAGAGTCATTGCATGTGTGTTCTTTCGACAAACCACACATGGATTAAGCAATGGCATTGCATGTGTGTTCTTTTCACAAACCACACATAGATCAACCAATGGCATTGCATGTGTGTTCTTTTCACAAATCACATATGGATCCACCAGTGTCATTGCATGTGTGTTCTTTCCACAAACCACTTACGGATCCACCAGTGTTCATTGCATGTGTGTTCTTATCCACAAACCACATATGGATCCACTAGACTCATTGCATGTGTGTTCTTTTCACAAACCACATATGGACCCACTAGAGTCATTGCATGCGTGTTCTTTCCACAAACCACACATGGATCCACCAATGGCATTGCATGTGTGTTCCTGACATTAACCTCATATGGATCCACTAGAGTCATTGCATGTGTGTTCTTTCCACAAACCTCATATGGATACACTAGAGTCATTGCATGTGTGTTCTTTTCACAAACCACATATGGATAAATCAATGGCATTGCATGTTTGTTCTTAACACAAACAACACATGGATCAACTAGTGTCATTGCATGTGTGTTCTTTCCACAAACCACATATGGATCAACCAGTGGTTATTCCATGTGTGTTCTTTTCCACAAACCACATATGGATCCACTAGAGTCATTGCATGTTTGTTCTTTCCACAAACCACACATGGATTAACCAATGGCATTGCATGTGTGTTCTTTTCACAAACCACATATGGATCAACCACTGGCATTGCATGTGTGTTCTTTTCACAAACCGCACATGGATCAACTAGTGTTCACTGCATGTGTTCTTTCCACAAACCACTTATGGAATAACTAGTGGTCATTTCCTATGTGTTCATTTCCACCAACCACATATGTATCCACTAGAGTCATTGCTTGTCTGTTCTTTTCACGAACTACATATGGACCCACTAGAGTCATTGCATGTGTGTTCTTATACTAAAACCAGCACTAGAGTCATTGCATGTGTGTTCTTTTCACAAACCACATATGGATCCACCAGTGTCATTGCATGTGTGTTCTTTCCACAAACCACACATGGATCGACCAGTGGTCATTGTATGTGTGTTCTTTCCACAAACCACACATGGATCCCCCTGAGTCATTGCATCTGTGTTCTTTTCACAACCCACATATGGACCCACTTGAGTCATTGAATGTGTGTTCTTTCCACAAACCACATATGGATCCACTAGAGTCATTGCATGTGTGTTCTTTTCACAAACTACAAATGGACCCACTAGAGTCATTGCATGTGTATTCTTTTCATAAACCATACATGGATCAACCAATGGCATTGCATGTGTGTTCTTTCCACAAACCACATATGGATCAACCAATGGAATTGCATGTGTTTTCTTTCCACAAACCACATATGGATAAACCAATGGCATTGCATATGTATTCTTTCCACAAACCACTTACGGATCCACCAGTGTTCATTGCATGTGTGTTCTTTTCCACAAACCGCACATGGATCGACCAGTTGTCATTGCATGTGTGTTCTTTCCACAAACCACACATGGATCCCCAGAGTCATTGCATGTGTGTTCTTTCCACAAATCACATATGGATCAACCACTGTCATTGCATGTGTGTTCTTTCCACAAACCACATATGGACCCACTAGAGTCATTGCATGTGTGTTCCTGTCATGAACCACACATTGATCAGCCAGTGGTTCATGCTTGTGTGTTCTTTTCCACAAACCACTTATCGATCCACTAGAGTCATTGCACGTGTGTTCTTTTCACAAACCACATATGGACCCACTAGAGTCATTGCATTTGTGTTCTTATACTAAAACCAGCATTAGAGTCATTGCACGTGTGTTCTTTTCACAAACCACATATGGACTCACTAGAGTCATTGCATGTGTGTTCTTATACTAAAACCACCATTAGAGTCATTGCACGTGTGTTCTTTTCACAAACCACATATGGACCCACTAGAGTCATTGCATGTGTGTTCTTATACTAAAACCAGCACTAGAGTCATTGCATGTGTGTTCTTTTCACAAACCACATATGGTTCCACCAGTGTCATTTCATGTGTGTTCTTTCCACAAACCACTTATGGATCAACCAGTGGTCGTTGCATGTGTGTTCTTTTCCACAAATCACATATGCATCCAGTAGAGTCATTGCATGTGTGTTCTTTCCACAAACCACACATGGATTAACCAATGGCATTGCATGTGTGTTCTTTTCACAAACCACATATGGATCAACAAATCGCATTGCATGTGTGTTATTTTCACAAATCACATATGGATCCACCAGCGTCATTGCATGTGTGTTCTTTACATAAACCACTCACGGATCCACCAGTGTTCATTGCATGTGTGTTCTTATCCACAAACCACATATGGATCCACTAGAGTCATTGCATGTGTGTTCTTTTCACAAACCACATATGGACCCACTAGAGTCATTGCATGTGTGTTCTTTCGACAAACCACACATGGATTAACCAATGGCATTGCATGTGTGTTCTTTTCACAAACCACATATAGATGAACCAATGGCATTGCATGTGTGTTCTTTTCACAAATCACATATGGATCCACCAGTGTCATTGCATGTGTGTTCTTTCCACAAACTACTTACGGATCCACCAGTGTTCATTGCATGTGTGTTCTTATCCACAAACCACATATGGATCCACTAGAGTCATTGCATGTGTGTTCTTTTCACAAACCACATATGGACCCACTAGAGTCATTGCATGCGTGTTCTTTCCACAAACCACATATGGATCCACCAATGGCATTGCATGTGTGTTCCTGACATTAACCTCATATGGATCCACTAGAGTCATTGCATGTGTGTTCTTTCCACAAACCTCATATGGATACACTAGAGTCATTGCATGTGTGTTGTTTTCACAACCCACATATGGATAAATCAATGGCATTGCATGTTTGTTCTTAACACAAACCACACATGGATCTACTAGTGTCATTGCATGTGTGTTCTTTCCACAAACCACATATGGATCAACCAGTGGTTATTCCATGTGTGTTCTTTTCCACAAACCACATATGGATCCACTAGAGTCATTGCATGTTTGTTCTTTCCACAAACCACACATGGATTAACCAATGACATTGTGTAACATCCCAAAAATCATATTTACAAAACTCATTCATATCATCTTTGCACCATTCATCCATTTAGGGTTTTTCTCAAAATCATTTAGAAGCACAAACTTTGGCTATGATTTCATGTGGGAAATTTATCTCAATTGGCCATCACCCTTTGGGATTTGATTGTCCATGATCTTGTTTGCTTGTCTCCATGGTTGGAAAGATTAGGAGTAGCATTTAGACCCAAAATTCCAATTTAGAAATATTTTCTAAACCCTATTCCAAATATTTGCAAACTAGAGAAAATCTCTGTTTGTTCTAAAACCCAAGCTTGACCAAGCCTTGCAAGGTAACCACTTAGTTAAAATGACTGTTTTTGAATCCACAAAACCCTGCAAAAATCCCCAAAGCAGTTTGAATTCAAAAGGATTTGAATTCATATCAAATTCATACCAGAAAATGAATTTAGAAAAAGAAAAGGACTCCTCAATGGAAAAAGGCCGGCGTAATCTACAAAGACAAATCGAGCCCACAAGCCCACCCGGATCTCCTTATTCTTCTCACGCATGGAAGCGCTACCGAGCCAGACAGCAGACCCACCTGCACTCCAGCACCTCGGCTGACAAGCTGGCCTTCTCCACGCCGTCGTCTCCACCCGACGAATTCTTCATCCCCAAATCAACGCGGCGTTTACGTGTTTAATTGTGGTGTCAATTGATTTATTGGCGAGTGATTCTCGCCGTGACCAGGCTATAAGAACCCCTCCGCCCTCTCTCTTCTCCCTCAAACCCCAAACCGAGGCGCCACCGGTGTCAGGCATTACCCTCAGAATTCCCATGGTCTCCGACGCCGTGTCTTAGGCAAATTTCGGTGAGTCCAGAGCTCCCCTCTGCCTCTCGTTCTTGCAAACTGGTTCAGTGAGCCTCTGTGCTTCTTTTAACACCCTTCATTTGCTCACGCATGAACCGTAGCTCCGGCAGCATCGTCGACTGGCCGCCACCATCTTCTGTACGAATTCCGGCGAGCTCTAGTGGTAAGCCCTGACCGCCCCGCGTCTTCTAGTTCACACACACGGCTCTGTCTCGACTCTGTGAATCTAACCGTGTCCTCGCCTTGCCTTGGGGTGGTTCACAGCGACGTCCACGATGACCACCCGACGCACCGACGCCGTCCTCCACTCTGGCGAGCAATCGCATCGCCGCTTGGCGAGGCTTGGCCGTTTAGATTCAGCGTGGCTAGGATAGATCCACTTAACCCCGAAGCGGTACGCGATCTGAGCCGCCAGATTTCATTTAGATCCTATGGTTGTGGAGCTTGATCCAGTGCGAAACGGTATGGGCGAATAAGAACATGACGCGTGGCTAGGTTAGATCGTAAAATAGATTTAAAACCAGAAATTTGATCCAAATTCAAATGCCTATAACTTTTGAATGCCACGTTGGAATTTTGCAAACTTTATACCGTTGGATTCAGAAAAACAAGACCTTTCTGCCTATCCTTTTTGTTTAGCAAATAGTAACCATTTGATTGGCTTAAAATACAGAAACTTGTTTGAGGCCTTTTTGAGAATAGTTTTAGTTTAATAAAATTGTTTTAGGGTTATTTAAGTTTGTCTTGGCTACTTTGTGACTTGTTTAGTTTCTGTAATCATGCACTTACTTGGTAGAGTTTTCAAAAAAATCATCACTTGGTAGATTCATGCATGCATGCATTCATATTATTTTGTTTGTATATGAATTTGTGTGTAATTGTGTGTGCTACCACTTTGTGTGTAGATTTTGCTAGTGATTGCGATTCTGACGAGTGCTACTCTCCACACTACCAAGGCAAGTGATATAATCATGAATATTCCATTCCTATATTTTATATATGCATTAGTATTATTTTTCTAAGTATAAGATTTGCATGGAATTTTGCTAAGAACAAGCTATGCTTTGGGAAAACCTATTAGGTGAAACCCTAGTGTGATTTTTCCTAAGTCAAAATACCTATTACTATCATGCTTAGCCTAGCTACTAGAAAACAAGGGTGGTTTATATTTTCACACTATGGAAAAATGTTCTAAGTCTGAGGACTTGTGTTTTGTTTAATAAAACAACTAAGTTAATGAATCACCTGGGTGGAATGGAAGGAATGGTTTATGTTGAGTGGTTCACAAGGCCATGGACTTGGCTGGTGTATCTCACTTGTGGATGGCCACCCAGGAAACAAAGAGATTTGAGATGTCAAATGTTGAGAAGCTTCAAGTGCAACCACTTGGCATTATGGGCTCTTCCATGATCTTAGGATGCTAGAACTTAGTCTTTTGGATAGTGGGTGGTAGAAGGGATGATAGGTTGGAATGCGTCCATTTGACTAAGGAAAGGCTACTGAAGGATCTTGTCTTGGGAAACCAAGTCTTGTGGGGAAAGTGCACCACCTCTGCAGAGTGTAAAACCTAAGTACTTAGCCATGTCCCTGGTAAAGGACAATTTGAGCATCAAGACATGGAAGCTTCAAGAATCTCCTCACTCCAATTTCAAAATAAAACTTGTGGGTGAACAAGGGTTAAAGGATCTTCAGTCTTTGATTGGTAGATGCCTTGGGTGTTTTTGCCAAGTAAATCTTCAGTCTTTGATTGGTAGATGCCCTGAGTGGATCTTCAGTCTTTGATTGGTAGATGTCTTGGAAAGTTTTTGGCCAAACAAAATTTAGTATTTTCAAAAGTTAAGGAAAAATCTATTTTGAGCAATGCAAGCCTGAGCTCCACCAGCCAAATGCATATAGTATTATAGTCCACTTAAATATATACTAAGGTATCACTTGCCAATACTATTCCAAAGTATTGACCCTCTATGGCTGTAACTTATGATGTTGCAGGTTACTCTGATGATGAATAGGAGTCATGAGTCTACACTCAACATGCTTGCCTGTGGCACATGAAGATGAAGACTTATGTTTATTTACTTATTCCATAAACTCTTGTATTAGGCCTTTGGCCATGAGTTGTAAAAGACTATGTTTTATCTCTGGAATGACTGTAATAAACGACCTTTGTATCTGTGTACTTCATCTTAAACTGTGGATGCTAGCATTGATCCAGGGACTAGCATTGCAATCACAGGGATCTTTTCCTTTAATAAGGAGGGATCTTACAGATGGTATCAGAGCACTGTGTTGCCTGTAGGATTATGACCCTAGGATTGGAAACCATTAAAAAAAATTACTTCTTCTACACTTATCTATTCTTCTCGTAAACTTTTCTAATCTTCTCATTCTCATTGTAGATGAACTCCGTCAACGAAGCCGTGAAGAAAGGACCACTCATGACCATGACCTTGGAGTGTGAGACTGAGTTTCCCAAGATTCTCAAGGACCTCATGGAGACAATGGGAGTACATGGTGCAGCGGTGTACAAGGGCTTTCCAGCGATGGAGGAAGGAGTGGAGTATTGGTGGGTGCAACGTCACCTGTACAAAAACAAGGAAGACAACCACCAAGAAAAGGGTTTCTGCATGTACACCAACACTTTTATGCACACCACATTCTTTGAGTCAGCAAAAGAAGCAGCTTGGAAGGCTATCAAATAACTAAGTGCTAGAGTCAAGTGCAGGATGCTCAACCTCCAAAAAGACTTAGAGAAAGAGAAGGAACATACCCAAGAGTTGGAAGTCACCAACCAATCCTTAAGAGGAGATATTATAGACTTAGTGATAGAAGCATGTGAACAAGATAGGGTGATTGCCACTAGGAACATTGTGTTAGCCACCAGATCCAGTGAGATAGGTCTGTGAACGCACTTCGTTAGTTGGACCACCACCTATCACTTTTTTTTTTCCAAAAATGATACCTTAATAAGTCTGAACCTTGGTTGATGTAATGGATCCATGTATGCATGACTTGTGTGATTTTGTGTTCCATGAGTGTGTATGAATGTTTGTCTTGTTTATTTTAAATTGTGTTGTTCTAACTTTTTCAATCTTATAAATAGATGCCTATTGCCATCAGCACTGTTGAGGAGTTCCAGGCTACCCGTTTTGGTCCTCGTATCGTAGATCTTACTACTTTACTCGATCTCCCTCTTCCTATCATTACGGTGCACCCACTCACCAAGTTTGAGAGGAAGGACCTTTGGGGCTTCAAGGTGAACCAGCCAGGACGCCAGACCGAGCCTACTACGGAGGCCATCGTCTTCAAGCTTATGCGATGGCGGAGAGAGGCATGGAGGTTGTCATGCAGGATCTGATAGGACGTCTGTTAGGCCGTCACTCTCGACAGGTTAGAGGCACTCATTTCCACGCTTTCGGAAGGCGTGATGATGACGGAGAGTCCATCGACTTTGAGGACGACTCGAGGACCACAGCAGAGCCGATACGCTTGTACCTCCAGGACTTAGAGACTCTTATTAGGCACGTGGATACCGATAGGACCAACGTCATGCTTAGTAATAACGAGCTCCAGGTGCAGCTTCGCGAGAAGGACAAGCTCTTCCGCGGGGCAGAGATAGTCAAGGAGATGGAGGCAAAGTTCGAGGCCCAAGACCGTAAGTTCAAGAGTCAAGAGAAGCGTGTCCAGGATAGGAACAAGAGGATTCGTGATATGACCGAGGCTGCGGTCAAGGACTTGAGTTAGAGCAGCAGACAGTGATTGAGAGGCTTCGTTCCCAGAAGAGGGCTCTCAAGGCCAAGATCGACTCTTTGACCACTACCATCGAGGAGAACAAGACTGCAATGGAGAACGCAGGTCTTGCCTTTGTCGAGGAGGAGATTGATGCCGACGAGTAGATTTGACTACTCAGTTATCCTTATTTACCGCACTTGTTATTTGTGAACTTAATATTTGGACCATCCGACATGTGGATGGCTTGCCACTTGTGTGTATTTGCTTTGAGACTTTTGTTATCTTGTTGTCGAGTTTATATCTTGGTGTTGATTGCTATGTGTTTGGTTGAGTAATGTATTGTGCATAAATCATGTAAGGGTATCTCATTCTTATCTCTATATGAATAAACCACAGATGCCTCCCCGTCGCGCAAACACCAACCCCAACCCCAACATTACCCCGGAAATGCAACAAATGATGAATGTGCAAACACAGCTTATGTAAATGATGACGATGTTCATCCAGAACCAGAACAACAACGACCCCAACAACAACAACAATAACAACAATAACAACAACAACAACCCTCCAGGTTTTGATATGCTCACCAGATTTCTGCGTCTGAGGCCAGCTAAGTTTTCAGGATCGACCGATCCCATGGTGGCCAATGATTGGCTACGTTCTGTGAACAAGGACTTAGTGACCGTGGGCTGCACGGATGCCGAAAAAGTCAGGTTCGCGGCACATCTGTTGGAAGGACCAGCCGCCGCATGGTGGGACAATTTCCAGATCACCACACCTATTGATGAGGTGACTTGGGCTATCTTTGAAGATGGCTTTCGTACTACTCATATCTCACCAGGTATGATGAGCCTGAAAAAGAAGGAATTTCACAACCTGAAGCAGCCCCACCACAGCGTGGCTGAATATATTGAAGAGTTCAACAATCTGGCGTGCTATGCACCGGATGAGGTTGACACGGATGCCAAAAGGAAGGAAAAGTTTCTGGAAGGTTTGAATGATGAACTGAGTCTGCAACTGTCTGTGGCATATGTTCCTACTTACCAGTCGCTGTGTGACAAGGCTGTTATTGTGGAAAATAAAATGAAGCAAGTCGAGAGTAGGAAGAGGAAACACTCCGACAAGCACAGCTCGGGATCGTCTCATAAACGATCTCACTATGATGACAGTGTCAGCTCAGGATCCCACAAGCATGGGAAGTTTAACAAGCATCACAACCACAACCGTCATGACAACAAGAATCATCGCAGTCATGACAATGATAAGTACAAGAACCACAAGAGTGGACATAAGAGCCACCATAGTGGAGGTGGAAGTGGAAGTAGAAGCCAGCCTAAGACGGACATCAGTCAGGTCGAATGCTACAAATGCAAGAAGCTGGGGCATTATGCTAATGAGTGCCCTGAAAAGAAAGTTGAAGGACCTAACAAGCCCAATCCTTTTCAGAAAGGACAGGTTAACCACATCAATGTGGAGGAGGTCTATGAAGAGCGATGCTTTGGTAAGTTTAGACTCAATTCCATCTCAGCATTTGTACTCTTTGACACTGGTGCATCTCATTCATTCATATCTAAAGCATTTGTCGAAAGAAATGAACTACTGGTAGAAACCATTGGGTGTCCTATAAGAGTAAGTTCTCCTGGTGGAGAAATGATAGTAAACTCAGGATGTCATGACCTAGTCATAGAGTTTGGAAAACATAAGTTTCCAGTGAACCTAATAATCCTAAATTCCCAAGGATTGGATGTGATTTTGGGAATGGATTGGATGACTAAGTATAAGGTAGTACTAGATTGTGCAAATCATACAATTTCACTCACAACCCCTGAAGGTAAGAGGATAATATTCAAGTCCAACTTTAAATCTAAAGGGAGTAAGATGAATTCTCTTAAGGGGGTTAGCATGGACACGGTGCCAATTGTGTGTGAGTATCCGGATGTGTTTCGGAAGAGTTACCAGAATGCCACCAGATAGAGATGTGGAGTTTATAATAGATTTGGTACCAGGTTCTGGACCAAGAGCAAAGAGGCCTTATAAAATGTCAGTTGACGAACTTAAGGAACTCAAGAAACAACTTGGAGAACAATTGCAGAAAGGATTCATCCAGCCAAGTTCTTCATCTTGGGGAGCTCCAGTTTTGTTCGTAGAAAAGAGAGATAGAACTCAAAGATTATGCATAGATTACCGTTCTCTCAACGAGGTAACCATCAAGAACAAATATCCTTTGCCAAGAATCAATGACTTGTTTGATCAGCTAGAAGGAGCTTGTGTGTTCTCGAAGATTGATCTTCGGTCAGGCTATTTTCAACTCAAGATAAGAGAGCAAGACATACCTAAAACAGCCTTCACCACAAGGTATGGATTGTATGAGTACACTGTGATGCCTTTTGGATTAACCAACGCTCCAAAGATACTTCATGAATATGATGAACAAAGTGTTCATGGAATTTCTCGACAAGTTCGTTGTCGTTTTCATCGATGACATCTTAGTCTACTCCAAGAGCAAGGAAGAGCATGAAAGACATCTACGCTTGATACTTGAGAAACTAAGGGAACATAAGCTTTATGCCAAATTAAGCAAGTGTGAGTTTTGGTTAGAGGAAGTTGGATTTCTTGGTCATGTTATGACAAAGGATGGTGTAGCAGTTGATCCTGCTAAAGTTTCAGCTGTGACAGAATGGGAATCTCCTAAGAATGTAAAAGAGGTTCGTAGTTTTCTTGGTTTAGCTGGTTACTACAGAAGGTTCATAGAAAATTTTTCAAAGGTTGCTAAACCAATGACAGAATTGTTAAAGAAAGATAAGAAATTTGCTTGGTCTGAAGGATGTGAAATCAGCTTTCAAGAATTAAGGAAGAGACTTGTGTCAGCACCAGTTCTGTGCCTACCAGATTTGGAAAAAGATTTCCAAGTGTATTGTGATGCTTCTCATCAAGGATTAGGTGTCGTACTTATGCAAGGCGGAAAAGTTGTGGCGTATGCCTCGAGACAACTCAAAACTCATGAAGTAAATTATCCTACTCATGATTTAGAGTTAGACGATGTTGTTCATGCACTCAAAACATGGAGACATTACCTTTTGGGAAAACGTTGTGAAGTATTCACCGATCATAAGAGTTTGAAGTATATCTTCACCCAGAAGGAAATCAATATGAGACAAAGGAGATGGCTAGAACTTATCAAGGATTACGACTTGAGTTTGCAATACCACCCCGGTAAAGCAAATGTAGTAGCCGATGCTTTAAGTCGTAAAGCATTTGTAAATGGTCTTACCAAAGGTGAATTGCCAGATGATTTATGTAAGCAATTCAAGGAACTCAGGTTGGAGATTGTGCCGGAAGGACATCTCAAGTCTTTGGATGTTCAACCCACTCTGTTGGATAAGATTAAAGAAGCCCAAAAGACGGATAAAGAAATCGAAGAGGTTAAGGAAAAGATTAGCCAAGGGAAAGCTAAAAGTTTCCATATGGACAAACAAGGTACTTTATGGCACGGGAAACGTATTTGTGTTCCACAAGATCCGGAATTACGGAAACTGATTCTACAAGAAGCCCATAACTCTCCATATTCTATTCACCCGGGAAACACCAAAATGTACATGGATATGAAAGAAAGATTTTGGTGGAACAATCTCAAAAGGGACATCTCCGAACACATTGCCTTGTGTGACGTGTGTAGTAGAGTGAAAGCGGAACATCAGAAACCAGCAGGATTGCTTCAACCAATGCCTATTCCTGAGTGGAAGTGGGAAAATATTGGTATGGATTTTATTACCGGATTACCAAGGACCAGGTCAAGGTATGATTCCATATGGGTAGTAGTGGATCGCCTAACTAAAGTGGCTCATTTTATACCCGTAAAGACAACTTATACCAGTGCAAAGTTAGCCAAAATCTACATGAGCATAATTGTATGCCTTCACGGTGTACCAAAGAGTATTGTGTCTGATAGAGGAACTCAGTTCACTTCTCACTTTTGGAGACAACTTCATGAATCTTTAGGAACGAGGTTGGAATTCAGCACTGCTTTTCATCCTGAAACTGATGGACAAACATAAAGGACTAATCAAATACTTGAAGACATGTTGAGGGCATGTGCCCTAGATTACGGAGCAAGCTGGGATGAAAGTCTACCTTACGCAGAGTTCTCTTACAACAACAATTACCAATCTAGTATTAGGATGGCACCATTTGAGTTTCTCTACGGAAGGAAGTGTACCACCCCATTGTTATGGAATGGTGTGGGAGAAAGAAGTTTGTTTGGACCAGATCTTATCAAAGACGCCGAAGAAAAAGTCAAATTGGTTAGGGACAGGTTGAAGATAGCACAGTCTCGACAGAAAAGCTACGCAGATGCTAAGCGTAGAGAAGTCACTTACGAAGTTGGGGATAGAGCTTATCTTAGAGTATCACCACTTCGTGGAGTGAAAAGATTTGGAGTCAAAGGAAAGTTAGCACCAGGATATGTTGGACCATTTAATATTTTGAGTCGCAAGGGAGAAGTTGCGTATGAAATCGAACTGCCAGCATCTTTATCAGCAGTCCATAATGTTTTTCATGTGAGTCAGCTTAAGAAATGTCACCCAGAAATGGAAGAATCATCTTTGAAGGATACCATACCTTTGGAGGAAGTTCAACTAGAAAGTGATCTCACCTATGAAGAAAAGCCTGTCAAGATTCTTGAGACCACAGAAAGAGTCACAAGGACAAAAACCATCAAGTTTTGCAAAGTACAATGGAACCATCATTCCGAAGAGGAAGCAACATGGGAAAGAGAAAATGATCTTCGGAAAAACCACCCTCACCTATTTGCTAGTTAATCCAATCTCGAGGGCGAGATTCATTTTAAGGGGGTTAGATTTGTAACATCCCAAAAATCATATTTACAAAACTCATTCATATCATCTTTGCATCATTCATCCATTTAGGGTTTTTCTCAAAATCATTTAGAAGCACAAACTTTGGCTATGATTTCATGTGGGCAATTTATCTCAATTGGCCATCACCCTTTGGGATTTGATTGTCCATGATCTTGTTTGCTTGTCTCCATGGTTGGAAAGATTAGGAGTAGCATTTAGACCCAAAATTCCAATTTAGAAATATTTTCTAAACCCTATTCCAAATATTTGCAAACTAGAGCAAATCTCTGTTTGTTCTGAAACCCAAGCTTGACCAAGCCTTGCAAGGTAACCACTTAGTTAAAATGACTGTTTTTGAATCCACAAAACCCTGCAAAAATCCCCAAAGCAGTTTGAATTCAAAAGGATTTGAATTCATATCAAATTCATACCAGAAAATGAATTTAGAAAAAGAAAAGGACTCCTCAATGGAAAAAGGCCTGGCCAGAATCGCCCAAAGCAAATCGAGCCCACAAGCCCACCCGGATCTCCTTATTCTTCTCTTCACGCAAGAAGCTGCCTTGAGCCAGCGACAGCGACCCACCTGCACTCCGCGCACCTCGCTGACAAGCGGGCCTTCTCCACGTCAGCGTCGTCTCCACCCGCACGACCCGTTCATCCCCAAATCAACGCGAGCGTTTCTGTGTTTAATTCGCGGTGTCAATTCGATTTATTGGCCGAGTGATTCTCGCTCGTGACCAGTCTATAAGAACCCCCTCTGCCCCCTCTCTCTTCTCCCTCAAACCCCGAACCCAGAGCGCCACCAGGCTGCGAGCATTACCCTCTGTAACCCCGCCATCTCCGACGACTGCGCCGGCAAATTCCGGTGAGTCCAGAGCTCCCCTCTGCCTCTCGTTCTTGCAAACTGGTTCAGTGAGCCTCTGTGCTTCTTTTAACACCCTTCATTTGCTCACGCATGAACCGTAGCTCCAGCAGCATCGTCGACTGGCCGCCACCGTCTTCTGTACGAACTCCGGCGAGCTCTAGTGGTAAGCCCCGACCGCCCCGCGTCTTCTAGTTCACGCACACGGCTCTGTCTCGACTCTGTGAATCTAACCGTGTCCTCGCCTTGCCTTGGGGTGGTTCACAGCGACGTCCACGATGACCACCCGACGCACCGACGCCGTCCTCCACTCTGGCGAGCAATCGCAACCGTGCCCGAGCGCCCCTTGACCAACCGCGAGTACGACGAGCTTCGCCGTGACCCCCTGAGCCCGGTGAGCTACTCCACTTTCTCACTCACCTCCATGGCGCCGCCTCGTCGGCCGAAGCGGTTCGCCGCCGGTAGCCGCCGCTCCGCCGCCAGTTCTTGGCCAAGGCAATAGCAGCCGTTAGATCTATATCGTAGCGCTAGGATAGATCCACTTAACCCCGAAGCGGTACGCGATCTGAGCCCCCAGATTTCATTTAGATCCTACGGTTGTGGAGCTCGATCCGGCTTGACAGTGCAGCGAATAAGAACATGACGCGTGGCTAGGTTAGATCGGAAAATAGATTTAAAACCAGAAATTTGATCCAAATTCAAATGCCTATAACTTTTGAATGCCACGTTGGAATTTTGCAAACTTTATACCGTTGGATTCAGAAAAACAAGACCTTTCTGCCTATCCTTTTTGTTTAGCAAATAGTAACCATTTGATTGGCTTAAAATACAGAAACTTGTTTGAGGCCTTTTTGAGAATAGTTTTAGTTTAATAAAATTGTTTTAGGGTTATTTAAGTTTGTCTTGGCTACTTTGTGACTTGTTTAGTTTCTGTAATCATGTACTTACTTGGTAGAGTTTTCAAAAAAATCATCACTTGGTAGATTCATCCATGCATGCATTCATATTATTTTGTTTGTATATGAATTTGTGTGTAATTGTGTGTGCTACCACTTTGTGTGTAGATTTTGCTAGTGATTGTGATTGTGATTTAGTGCTACTCCACACTACCAAGGCAAGTGATATCATCATGAATATTCCATTCCTATATTTTATATATGCATTAGTATTATTTTTCTAAGTATAGGATTTGCATGGAATTTTGCCAAGAACAAGCTATGCTTTGGGAAAACCTATTAGGTGAAACCCTAGTGAGATTTTTCCTAAGTCAAAATACCTATTACTATCATGCTTAGCCTAGCTACTAGAAAACAAGGGTGGTTTATATTTTCACACTATGGAAAAATGTTCTAAGTCTTAGGACTTGTGTTTTGTTTAATAAAACAACTAAGTTAATGAATCACCTGGGTGGAATGGAAGGAATGGTTTATGTTGAGTGGTTCACAAGGCCATGGACTTGGATTGTGTATCTCACTTGTGGATGGCCACCAGAAACAAAGAGATTTGAGATATCAAATGTTGAGAAGCTTCAAGTGCAACCACTTGGCATTATGGGATCTGCCATGATCTTAGGATGCTAGAACTTAGTCTTTTGGACAGTGGTTGGTAGAAGGGATGATAGGTTGGAACGCGTCCATTTGACTAAGGAAAGGCTACTGAAGGATCTTGTCTTGGGAAACCAAGTCTTGTGGGGAAAGTGCACCACCTCTGTAGAGTGTAAAACCTAAGTACTTAGCCATGTCCCTGGTAAAGGACAATTTGAGCATCAAGACATGGAAGCTTCAAGAATCTCCTCACTCCAATTTCAAAATAAAACTTGTGGGTGAACAAGGGTTAAAGGATCTTCAGTCTTTGATTGGTAGATGCCCTGAGTGGATCTTCAGTCTTTGATTGGTAGATGCCTTGGGTGTTTTTGCCAAGTAAATCTTCAGTCTTTGATTGGTAGATGCCCTGAGTGGATCTTCAGTCTTTGATTGGTAGATGTCTTGGAAAGTTTTTGGCCAAACAAAATTTAGTATTTTCAAAAGTTAAGGAAAAATCTATTTTGAGCAATGCAAGCCTGAGCTCCACCAGCCAAATGCATATAGTATTATAGTCCACTTAAATATATACTAAGGTATCACTTGCCAATACTATTCCAAAGTATTGACCCTCTGTGGCAGTAACTTATGATGTTGCAGGTTACTCTGATGATGAATAGGAGTCATGAGTCTACACTCAACATGCTTGCCTGTGGCACATGAAGATGAAGACTTATGTTTATTTACTTATTCCATAAACTCTTGTATTAGGCCTTTGGCCATGAGTTGTAAAAGACTATGTTTTATCTCTGGAATGACTGTAATAAACGACCTTTGTATCTGTGTACTTCATCTTAAACTGTGGATGCTAGCATTGATCCAGGGACTAGCATTGCAATCACAGGGATCTTTTCCTTTAATAAGGAGGGATCTTACACATTGCATGTGTGTTCTTTCCACAAACCACATATGGAGCAACCACTGGCATTGCATGTGTGTTCTTTTCACAAACCGCACATGGATCAACTAGTGTTCACTGCATGTGTTCTTTCCACAAACCACTTATGGATCAACTAGTGGTCATTTCATATGTGTTCTTTTCCACCAACCACATATGTATCCACTAGAGTCATTGCTTGTGTGTTCTTTTCACGAACTACATATGGACCCACTGGAGTCATTGCATGTGTGTTCTTATACTAAAACCAGCACTAGAGTCATTGCATGTGTGTTCTTTTCACAAACCACATATGGATCCACCAGTGTCATTGCATGTGTGTTCTTTCCACAAACCACACATGGATCGACCAGTGGTCATTGCATTTGTGTTCTTTCCACAAACCACACATGGATCCCCCTGAGTCATTGCATCTGTGTACTTTTCACAACCCACATATGGACCCACTTGAGTCATTGAATGTGTGTTCTTTCCACAAACCACATATGGATCCACTAGAGTCATTGCATGTGTGTTCTTTTCACAAACTACAAATGGACCCACTAGAGTCATTGCATGTGTATTCTTTTCATAAACCATACATGGATCAACCAATGGCATTGCATGTGTGTTCTTTCCACAAACCACATATGGATCAACCAATGGAATTGCATGTGTTTTCTTTCCACAAACCACATATGGATCAACCAATGGCATTGCATGTGTATTCTTTCCACAAACCACTTACGGATCCACCAGTGTTCATTGCATGTGTGTTCTTTTCCACAAACCGCACATGGATCGACCAGTTGTCATTGCATGTGTGTTCTTTCCACAAACCACACATGGATCCCCAGAGTCATTGCATGTGTGTTATTTACACAAAACACAAAAGGATCAACCACTGTCAGTGCATGTGTGTTCTTTCCACAAACCACATATGGACCCACTAGAGTCATTGCATGTGTGTTCCTGTCATGAACCACATGGATGGATCACCAATGGTTCATGCTTGTGTGTTATTTTCCACAAACCACTTATGGATCCACTAGAGTCATTGCACGTGTGTTCTTTTCACAAACCACATATGGACCCACTAGAGTCATTGCATTTGTGTTCTTATACTAAAACAAGCATTAGAGTCATTGCACGTGTGTTCTTTTCACAAACCACATATGGACTCACTAGAGTCATTGCATGTGTGTTCTTATACTAAAACCAGCATTAGAGTCATTGCACGTGTGTTCTTTTCACAAACCACATATGGACCCACTAGAGTCATTGCATGTGTGTTCTTATACTAAAACCAGCACTAGAGTCATTGCATGTGTGTTCTTTTCACAAACCACATATGGTTCCACCAGTGTCATTGCATGTGTGTTCTTTCCACAAACCACTTATGCATCAACCAATGGTCGTTGCATGTGTGTTCTTTTCCACAAATCACATATGGATCCACTAGAGTCATTGCATGTGTGTTCTTTCCACAAACCACACATGGATTAACCAATGGCATTGCATGTGTGTTCTTTTCACAAACCACATATGGATCAACCAATCGCATTGCATGTGTGTTATTTTCACAAATCACATATGGATCCACCAGTGTCATTGCATGTGTGTTCTTTCCACAAACCACTCACGAATCCACCAGTGTTCATTGCATGTGTGTTCTTATCCACAAACCACATATGGATCCACTAGAGTCATTGCATGTGTGTTCTTTTCACAAACCACATATGGACCGACTAGAGTCATTGCATGCGTGTTCTTTCCACAAACCACACATGGATTAACCAATGGCATTGCATGTGTGTTCTTTTCACAAACCACCTATGGATTAACCAATGGCATTGCATGTGTGTTCTTTCCACAAACCACACATGGATCAACCAGTGTCATTGCATGTGTGTTCTTTCCACAAAGCACATATGGATCAACCAGTGGTCATTGCATGTGTGTTCTTCTCCACAAACCACATATGGATCCACTAGAGTCATTGCATGTGTGTTCTTTTCACAAACCACATATGGACCCACTAGAGTCATTGCATGTGTGTTCTTATACTCAAACCAGCACTAGAGTCATTGCATGTGTGTTATTTTCACAAACCACATATGGATCCACAAGTGTCATTACATGTGTGTTCCTTCCACAAACCACACATGGATCCCCCTAAGTCATTGCATGTGTGTCCTTTCCACAAACCACATATGGATCAACCAGTGTCATTGCATGTGTGTTCTTTCCACAACCCACATATGGATCCACTAGAGTCATTGCATGTGTGTTCTTTTCACAAACCACATATGGACCATGAGTCATTGCATGTGTTCCTGTCAAGAACCACATATGGATCCACCAGTGTTCACTTCATGTGTGTTCCTGTCATGAACCACACATGGATCAGCCAGTGGTTATTGCATGTGTGTTCTTTTACACAAACCAATTATGGATCCACTAGAGTCACTGCACATGTGTTCTTTTCACAAACCACATATGGACTCACTAGAGTCATTGCATGTGTGTTCTTATACTAAAACAAGCACTAGAGTCATTGCATGTGTGTTCTTTTCACAAACCACATATGGATCCACTAGTGTCATTGCATGTGTGTTCTTTCCATAAACCACTTATGGATCGACCAGTGGTCATTGCATGTGTGTTCTTTTCCACAAACCACATATGGATCCAATGGAGTCATTGCATGTGTGTTCTTTCCACAGACCACACATGGATTAACCAATGGCATTGCATGTATGTTCTTTTCACAAACCACATATGGATCAACCAATGGCATTGCATGTGTATTCTTTTCACAAACCACACATGGATCAACCAGTGTTCACTGCATGTGTTCTTTCCACAAACCACATATGGATCAACTAGTAGTCATTTCATGTGTCTTCTTATACTAAAACCAGTACTAGAGTCATTGCATGTGTGTTCTTTTCACAAACCATATATGGATCCACCAGTGTCATTGCATGTGTGTTCTTTCCACAAACCACACATGGATCGACCAGTGGTAATTGCATGTGTGTTCTTTCCACAAACCACACATGGATCGACCCGTGGTCATTGCATCTGTGTTCTTTCACAAACCACATATGGACCCACTAGAGTCATTGAATGTGTGTTCTTTCCACAAACCACATATGGATCCACTAGAGTCATTGCATGTGTGTTCTTTTCACAAACTACAAATGGACCCACTAGAGTCATTGCATGTGTATTCTTTTCATAAAGCACATATGGATCAACCAATGGCATTGCATGTGTGTTCTTTCAACAAACCACATATGGATCAACCAATGGAATTGCATGTGTTTTGTTTCCACAAACCACATGGATCAACCAATGGCATTGCATGTGTGTTCTTTCCACAAACCACTTACGGATCCACGGTGTTCATTGCATGTGTGTTCTTTTCCACAAACCACATATGGATCCACTAGAGTCATTGCATGCGTGTTCTATTCACAAAGCACATATGGACCCACTAGAGTCATTGCATGTGTGTTCCTGTTAAGAACCACTTATGGATCAACTAGTGGTCATTGCATGTGTGTTCCTGTCATGAACCACACATGGATCAGCCAGTGGTTATTGCATGTGTTTTTTTCACAAACAACTTATGGATCCATTAGAGTCATTGCACGTGTGTTCTTTTCACAAACCACATATGGACCCACTAGAGTAATTGCATGTGTGTTCTTATACTAAAACCAGCACTAGAGTCATTGCATGTGTGTTCTTTTCATAAACCACATATGGATCCACCAGTGTCATTGCATGTGAGTTCTTTCCACAAACCACTTATGGATCAACCAGTGGTCGTTGCATGTGTGTTCTTTTCCACAAATCACATATGGATCCACTAGAGTCATTGCATGTGTGTTCTTTCCACAAACCACACATGGATTAACCAATGGCATTGCATGTGTGTTCTTTTCACAAACCACATATGGATCAACTAATCGCATTGCATGTGTGTTATTTTCACAAATCACATATGGATCCACCAGCGTCATTGCATGTGTGTTCTTTCCACAAACCACTCACGGATCCACCAGTGTTCATTGCATGTGTGTTCTTCTCCACAAACCACATATGGATCCACTAGATTCATTGCATGTGTGTTCTTTCAAACCACATATGGACCCACTAGTGTCATTGCATGAGTGTTCTTTCCACAAACCTCACTTGGATTAACGTCTTGCTTTGCATGTGTGTTCTTTTCACAAACCACCTATGGATTAACCAATGGCATTGCATGTGTGTTCTTTCCACAAACCACACATGGATCAACCAGTGTCATTGCATGTGTGTTCTTTCCACAAAGCACATATGGATCAACCAGTGGTCATTGCATGTGTGTTCTTCTCCACAAACCACATATGGATCCACTAGAGTCATTGCATGTGTGTTCTTTTCACAAACCACATATGGACCCACTAGAGTCATTGCATGTCTGTTCTTATACTCAAACCAGCACTAGAGTCATTGCATGTGTGTTATTTTCACAAACCACATATGGATCCACCAGTGTCATTACATGTGTGTTCCTTCCACAAACCACACATGGATCCCCCTAAGTCATTGCATGTGTGTCCTTTCCACAAACCACATATGGATCAACCAGTGTCATTGCATGTGTGTTCTTTCCATAACCCACATATGGATCCACTAGAGTCATTGCATGTGTGTTCTTTTCACAAACCACATATGGACCATTGGAGTCATTGTATGTGTGTTCTGTCAAGAACCACATATGGATCCACCGTGTTCCTTGCATGTGTGTTCTGTCATGAACCACACATGGATCAACCTGTGTTATTGCATGTGTGTTCTTTACACAAACCAATTATGGATCCACTAGAGTCATTCCAAGTGTGTTCTTTTCACAAACCACATATGGACCCACTAGAGTCATTGCATGTGTGTTCTTATACTAAAACAAGCACTAGAGTCATTGCATGTGTGTTCTTTTCACAAACCACATATGGATCCACCAGTGTCATTGCATGTGTGTTCTTTCCATAAACCACTTATGGATCGACCAGTGGTCAATGCATGTGTGTTCTTTCCACAAACCACATATGGATCCACTGGGTCATTGCATGTGTGTTCTTTCCAGACCGCACATGGATTAACCAATAGCATTGCATGTATGTTCTTTTCACAAACCACATATGGATCAACCAATGGCATTGCATGTATTCTTTTCACAAACCACACATGGATCAACCAGTGTTCACTTCATGTGTTCTTTCCACAAACCACATATGGATCAACTAGTAGTCATTTCATGTGTCTTCTTATACTAAAACCAGCCCTAGAGTCATTGCATGTGTGTTCTTTTCACAAACCACATATGGATCCACCAGTGTCATTGCATGTGTGTTCTTTCCACAAACCACATGGATCCAGTGGTCATTGCATGTGTGTTCTTTCCCCAAACCACACATGGATCCACCTGAGTCATTGCATCTGTGTTCTTTTCACAAACCACATATGGACCCACTTGAGTCATTGAATGTGTGTTCTTTCCACAAACCACATATGGATCCACTAGAGTCATTGCATGTGTGTTCTTTTCACAAACTACAAATGGACCCACTAGAGTCATTGCATGTGTATTCTTTTCATAAAGCACATATGGATCAACCAATGGCATTGCATGTGTGTTGTTTCCACAAACCACATATGGATCAACCAATGGAATTGCATGTGTTTTGTTTCCACAAACCACATACGGATCAACCAATGGCATTGCATGTGTGTTCTTTCCACAAACCACTTACGGATCCACCAGTGTTCATTGCATGTGTGTCCTTTTCCACAAACAACATATGGATCCACTAGAGTCATTGCATGCGTGTTCTATTTACAAAGCACATATGGACCCACTAGAGTCATTGCATGTGTGTTCCTGTCAAGAACCACTTATGGATCAACTAGTGGTCATTGCATGTGTGTTCCTGTCATGAACCACACATGGATCAGCCAGTGGTTATTGCATGTGTTTTTTTTTCACACACAACTTAAGGATCCATTAGAGTCATTGCACGTGTGTTCTTTTCACAAACCACATATGGACCCACTAGAGTAATTGCATGTGTGTTCTTATACTAAAACCAGCACTAGAGTCATTGCATGTGTGTTCTTTTCATAAACCACATATGGATCCACCATTGTCATTGCATGTGAGTTCATTACAAAAACCAAATATGGATCAACCAGAGTTATTGCATGTGTGTTATTTTCCACAAACCACATATGGATCCACTAGAGTCATTGCATGTGTGTTCTTTTCACAAACCACATATGGATCCACCAGTGTCATTGCATGTGTGTTCTGTCCATAAACCGCACATGGATCGACCAGTTGTCATTGCATGTGTGTTCTTTCCACAACACATGGATCCCCAGTCATTGCATGTGTGTTCTTTCCACAAAACAAAAATGGATCGAACCTTTGTCATTGCATGTGTGTTCTTTCCACAAACCACAAATGGACCCACTAGAGTCATTGCATGTGTTTTCTGTCATGAACCACACATGGATCAACCAGAGTTCTTGCTTGTGTGTTCTTTCACAAACCACTTATGGATCCACTAGAGTCATTGCAGGTGTGTTCTTTTCACAAACCACATGGACCCACTAGAGTCATTTCATGTGTGTTCTTATACTAAAACCATCATTAGAGTCATTGCGTGTGTTCTTTTCAAACCACACATGGACCAACTAGAGTCATTGTATATGTGTTCTTATACTAAATCCTGCATTAGAGTCATTGCTTGTGTGTTCTTTTCACAAACCACATATGGACCGACTAGAGTCATTGCATGTGTTTTATTATACTAAAACCAGCACTAGAGTCATTGCCTGTGTGTTATTTTCATAAACCATATGGTTCCACCAGTGTCATTGCATGTGTGTTCTGTCCACAAACCACTCACAGATCCACCAGTGTTCATTGCATGTGTGTTCTTATCCACAAACCACATATGGATCCACTAGAGTCATCGCATGTGTGTTCTTTTCACAAACCACATATGGAGCCACTAGAGTCATTGCATGCATGTTCTTTCCATAAACCACACATGGATTAACCAATGGCATTGCATGTGTGTTCTTTTCATAAACCACCTATGGATTAACCAATGGCATTGCATGTGTGTTCTTTCCACAAACCACATGGATCAACCAGTGTTATTGCATGTGTTCTTTCCATAAACACATATGGATCAACCAATGGTCATTGCATGTGTGTTCGTCTCCACAAACCACATATGGATCCACTAGAGTCATTGCATGTGTGTTCTTTTCATAAACCACATATGGACCTACGAGAGTCATTGCATGTGTGTTCTTATACTCAAACCAGCACTAGAGTCATTGCATGTGTGTTATTTTCACAAACCACATATGGATCCACCAGTGTCATTACATGTGTGTTCCTTCCACAAACCACATGGATCCCCTAAGTCATTGCATGTGTGTTCTTTCCACAAACCACATATGGATCAACTAGTGTCATTGCATGTGTGTTCTTTCCAACCACATATGGATCCACTAGAGTCATTGCATGTGTGTTCTTTTCATAAACCACATATGGACCATTGGAGTCATTGCATGTGTGTTCTATTCATAAACCACATATGGATCCACTAGTGTTCATTGCATGTGTGTTCTTTCATAAACCACACATGGATCAGCCAGTGGTCATTGCATGTGTGTTCTTTTCACAAACCAATTATGGATCCACTAGAGTCATTGCATGTGTTCTTTTCACAAACCACATATGGATCCACTAGATTCATTGCATGTGTGTTTTTATACTAAAACCAGCACTAGAGTCATTGCATGTGTGTTCTTTTCATAAACCACATATGGTTCCACCAGTGTCATTGCATGTGTGTTCTTTCCATAAACCACTCACAGATCCACCAGTGTTCATTGCATGTGTGTTCTTATCCATAAACCACATATGGATCCACTAGAGTCATTGCATGTGTGTTCTTTTCACAAACCACATATGGACCCACTAGAGTCATTGCATGTGTGTTCTTTCCATAAACCACATGGATTAACCAATGGCATTGCATGTGTGTTCTTTTCACAAACCACATGGATCCACTAGTGTTCATTGCATGTGTTCTTTCCATAAACCACATATGGATCAACTAGTAGTCATTGCATGTGTGTCGTTTTCCACAAACCACATGGATACACTAGATTCATTGCATGTGTGTTCTTTTCATAAACCACATATGGATCCACTAGAGTCATTGCATGTGTCTTCTTATACTAAAACCAGCACTAGAGTCATTGCATGTGTGTTCTTTTCATAAACCACATATGGATCCACTAGTGTCATTGCATGTGTGTTCTTTTCATAAACCACATGGAAGTGGTCATTGCATGTGTGTTCTTTCCATAAACCACATGGATCCACTAGTCATTGCATGTGTTCTTTTCATAAACCACATATGGATCCACTAGAGTTCATTGCATTTGTGTTCTTTTGATAAACCACAGCTAGAGTCATTGCATGTGTGTTCTTTTCATAAACCACATGGATCCACTAGAGTCATTGCATGTGTGTTCTTTTCATAAACCACATGTATCCACAAGTTTCATTGCATGTATGTTCTTTTCATAAACCACATGGAAAAACCAGTGGCATTTCATGTGTGTTCTTTTCATAAACCACATGGATCCACCAATGGCATTGCATGTGTGTTCTTTTCATAAACCACATGGATCCACTAGAGTTCATTGCATGTGTGTTCTTTTCATAAACCACATGGATCCACCGGAGCCATTGCATGTGTGTTCTTTTCAAAAAAACCACATGGATCCACTAGAGTCATTGCATGCGTGTTCTTTCATAACCACATGGATCAACTAGTGGTCATTGCATGTGTGTTCTTTCATAAACCACACATGGATCACCAGTGTTATTGCATGTGTTTTTTCATAAACAACATGGATCCATTAGAGTCATTGCATGTCTGTTCTTTTCATAAACCACATGGATCCACCAGAGTCATTCCATGTGTGTTCTTTTCATAAACCACATATGGATCCACCAGTGTCATTGCATGTGAGTTATTTCATTAACCACCTATGGATCAACTAGAGTTCATTGCATGTGTGTTCTTTTCATAAACCACATATGGATCCACTAGTCATTGCATGTGTGTTCTTTTCATAAACCACCACTAGAGTCATTCCATGTGTGTTCTTTTCATAAACCACATGGATCCACCATTGTCATTGCATGTGTGTTCTTTTCATAAACCACATGGATCCTAGAGTCATTGCATGTGTGTTCTTTTCATGAACCACACATGGATCCACCAGTGTCATTGCATGTGTGTTCTTTTCATAAACCACACATCGACCCACCAGAGTCATTGCATGTGTGTTCTTTTCATAAACCACATGGATCCACCATGGTTCATTACATGTGTGTTGTTTTCATAAACCACTATGGATCCACTAGAGTCATTGCATGTGTTCTTTTCATAAACCACATATGGATCCACCAGTGTCATTGCATGTGTGTTCTTATACAAAAACCATGGACGCATTAGAGTCATTGCATGTGTGTTCTTTTCATAAACCACATATGGATCCACTAGTGTCATTGGATGTGTGTTCTTATACTAAAACCACCACTAGAGTCATTGCATGTGTGTTCTTTTCAGAAAACACATATGGATCAACTAGTATCATTGCATGTGTGTTCTTATACTAAAACCACCACTAGAGTCATTGCATGTGTGTTCTTTTCACAAACCACATATGGACCCACTAGACTCATGGCATGTGTGTTCTTTTCACAAACCACATGGATCCACTAGTGTTCATTGCATGTGTGTTCTTTTCCATAAACCACATGGATCCACTAGAGTCATTGCATGTGTTCTTTCATAAACCACATGGATCCATCAGTGTCATTGCATGTGTGTTCTTTCATAAACCACACATGGAGTTCATTGCATGTGTGTTCTTTTCATAAACCACATGGATTCACCAATGTCATTGCATGTGTGTTCTTTCATAAACCACATGGATCAACTAGAGTCATTACATGTGTGTTCTTTCCATAAACCACATGGATCCACCAGTGGTCATTGCATGTGTTCTTTTCATAAACCACATATGGATCCACTAGAGTGATTGCATGTGTGTTCTTTTCATAAACCACATATGGATACACTAGTGTCATTGCATGGGTGTTCTTATACTCAAACCAGCACTTGAGTCATTACATGTGTGTTCTTTTCATAAACCACAACGATCCACTAGTGTCATTGCATGTGTGTTCCTTTCATAAACCACATGGTTCCACCAGACTCATTGCATGTGTGTTCTTTTCTTAAACCACATGGATCCACCAGTGTCATTGCATGTGTGTTCTTTTCCTAAACCACATGGATCCACTAGAGTCATTGCATGTGTGTTATTTTCATAAACCACATGGATCCAGAGTCATTGCATGTGTGTTCTTTCACAAACCACATGGATCCACTAGTGTCATTGCATGTGTGTTCTTTTCATAAACCACACATGGATCAGCCATGGTCATTGCATGTGTTCTTTCATAAACCACATGGATCCACTAGAGTCATTGCATGTGTTCTTTTCATAAACCACATATGGATCCACTAGATTCATTGCATGTGTGTTTTTTCATAAACCACCACTAGAGTCATTGCATGTGTGTTCTTTTCATAAACCACATATGGATCAACTAGTGTCATTGCATGTGTGTTCTTTCCATAAACCACCACTAGAGTTCATTGCATGTGTGTTCTTTTATAAACCACATATGGATCCACTAGTGTCACTTCATGTGTGTTCTTTCCATAAACCACCACTAGAGTCATTGCATGTGTGTTCTTTTCAAAACCACATGGATCCACCAATGGCATTGCATGTGTGTTCTTTTCATAAACCACATTGATCCACTAGATTCATTTCATGTGTGTTGTTTTCATAAAACACATTGATGCATAAGTGTCATTGCATGTGTGTTCTTTTCATAAACCACATGGATACACTAGATTCATTGCTTGTGTGTTATTTTCATGAACCACATGGATCCACAATTGTCATTGCATGCGTGTTCTTATATTAAAACCACCACTAGAGTCATTGCATGTGTTCTTTTCATAAACCACATGGATCCACTAGTGTCATTGCATGTGTGTTCTTTCATAAACCACACATGGATCGACTAGAGATCATTGCATGTGTGTTCTTTCCATAAACCACATGGATCCACCAGTCATTGCATGTGTGTTCTTTTCTTAAACCACATATGGATCCACTAGAGTCATTGCATGTGTGTTCTTTCCATAAACCACATTGATCCACTAGAGTCATTGCATGTGTGTTCTTTTCATAAACCACCACTAAAGTCATTGCATGTGTGTTCTTTCATAAACCACATATGGATCCCAATGTCATTGCATGTGTGTTCTTTTCATAAACCACATATGGATCCACTAGTGTCATTGCATGTGTGTTCTTTCCACAAACCACCACTAGAGTTCATTGCATGTGTGTTCTTTCCATAAACCACATGGATCCACTAGTGTCCTTGCCTGGGTGTTCTTTTCATAAACCACATATGGATCCACTAGAGTCATTGCATGTGTTCTTTTCACAAACCACATATGGATCCACTAGAGTCATTGCATGTGTGTTCTTTCCATAACCACATGGATCCACTAGTGTCATTGCATGTGTGTTCTTTCATAAACCACATGGATCCACTAGAGTTCATTCATGTGTTTTTTCATAAACCACATGGATCCACCAATGTCATTGCATGTGTTCTTTTCATAAACCACATGGATCCACTAATGTCATTGCATGTGTGTTCTTTCATAAAACCACATCTAGAGTCATTGAATGTGTGTTCTTTTCATAAACCACATGGATCCACCAGTGTCATTGCATGTGTTCTTTTCACAAACCACATGGATTCATCATTGTCATTGCATGTGTGTTCTTTTCATAAACCACATCTAGAGTCATTGCATGTGTGTTCTTTTCATAAACCACATGGATCCACGAGTGTCATTGCATGTGTGTTCTTTCACAAACCACATGGATCCATCATTGTCATTGCATGTGTGTTCTTTTCATAAACCACACATGGATCCACCAGTCACTGCATGTGTGTTCTTTCCATAAACCACGGATCCACTAGAGTCATTGCATGTGTGTTCTTTTCATGAACCACATGGATCCACAAGTGTCATTGCATGTGTGTTCTTATACTAAACCAACACTAGAGTCAGTTCATGTGTGTTCTTTTCATTAACCACATGGATCCACTAGTGTCATTGCATGTGTGTTCTTATACTAAACCACCACTAGAGTTCATTGCATTTGTGTTCTTTTCATAAACCACATGGATCCACTTGTGTCATTGCATGTGTGTTCTTTCAACAAACCACATGGATCCACTAGAGTTCATTGCATGTGTGTTCTTTTCATAAACCACATGGATCCACTAGAGTCATTGCATGTGTTCTTTTCATAAACCACATGGACTAGAGACATTGCATGTGTGTTCTTTTCCCATTGCCATTTACGCATTTTTGTGTAAGATCCCTCCTTATTAAAGGAAAAGAATCCCTGATTGCAATGCTGGTCCCGGATCAATGCTAGCATCCACAGTTTAAGATGAAGTACACAGATACAAAGGTCGTTTATTACAGTCATTCCAGAGATAAAACATAGTCTTTTACAACTCATGGCCAAAGGCCTAATACAAGAGTTTATGGAATATGTAAATAAACATAAGTCTTCATCTTCATGTGCCAGCAAGCATGTTGAGTGTAGACTCATGACTCCTATTCATCATCGAGTAACTCGCAACATCATAAGTTACAGCCACGAGGGTCAATACTTTGGAATAGTATTGGCAAGTGATACCTTAGTATATTTTAAGTGGACTATAATACTATATGCATTTGGCTGGTGGGGCTTAGGCTTGCATTGCTCAAAATAGATTTTTCCTTAACTTTTTGAAAATACTAAGTTTTTGTTTGGCAAAGACTATCCCAAGGTATCTACCAATCAAAGACTCTAGATCCACTCAGGGCATCTACCAATCAAAGACTGAAGATCCTTTTACCCTTGTTCACCCACAAGTTTTATTTTTGAAATTGGAGTGATGAGATTCTTGAAGTTTCCATGTCTTGATGCTCAAATTGTCCTTTACTGGGACATGGCTAAGTACTTAGGTTTTACACTCTGCAGAGGTGGTGCACTTTCCCACAAGCCTTGGTTTCCCAAGAATGATCCTTCAGTAGCCTTTCCTTAGTCAAATGGACGTTCCAACCTATCAACCCATCTACCACCCTCTGTCCAAGAGACTAAGTTCTAGCATCCTAAGATCATGGCAGAGCCCATAATGCCAAGTGGTTGCACTTGAAGCTTCTCAACATTTGACATCTCAAATCTCTTTGTTTCCTGGGGCCATCCACAAGTGAGATACACAAGCCAAGTCCATGGCCTTGTGAACCACTCAACATAAGCCATTCCTTCCATTCCACCCAGGTGGTTCATTAACTTAGTTGTTTTATTTTACAAAAACATAAGTCCTTAGACTTAGAAATTTTTCCATAGTGAATATATAAACCACCCTTGTTTTCTAGTAGCTAGGCTAAGCATGATAGTAATAGGAATCTGGACTTAGGAAATTTTCACTAAGGCTTCACCTAATAGGTTTTCCCAAAGCATAGCTTGTTCTTACCAAATAACCATGCAAGTCCTATACTTAGAAAAATATTACTAATGCATAAATAAAATATAGGAATGGAATATTCATGATGATATCACTTGCCTTGGTAGTGTGGAGAGTAGCACTCGTCACAATCACAATCACTAGCAAAATCTACACACAAAGTTGTAGCACACAATTACACACAAATATATACAAACAAGAAATAGTATGAATGCATGCATGCATGAATCTACCAAGTGATGATTTTTGAAAACTCAACCAAGCAAGTACATGAATACAGAAACTTAGCAAGTCACAAAATAGCCCAGACAACTTAAATAACCCTAAAACAAAATACTAAACTAAATCTATACTCAAAAAGGCCTCAAACAAGTCTCTGCAATTTTAGCACATCTAATGGCTACTATTTGCTAAACAAAAAGGATAGGCAGAAAGGTCTTGTTTTTCTGAATCCAACGGTATAAAGTTTGCAAAATTCCAACGTGGAATTCAAAAGATATAGGCATTTGAATTTGGATCAAATTTCTGTTTTAAATCTATTTTCAGATCTAACCTAGCCACGCGTCATGTTCTTATTCGCCTGCCGTTCGGTGGATCGAGCGACAGACCGCTGGATCTAAATGAAATCTGGCGGCTCAGATCGCGCATCGCTTGGGTTAAGTGGATCTATCCTAGCGCCACGATACAATCTAACGGCCGCTATTTCTCCGACCAAGAATCGGCGGCGTGAGCGGCTACCGGGCGGAACTGCCGGTCGATAGCGTTGCCGACGATGCACGGAGAGGAGAAAGAGGAGTAGCTCACGGGCTCGAGGAGGTCTGGCGATTCTCGTCGTACGCGGTTGGTCAAGGGCGCTCGGGGCTATCCTAGAGTTCTGGCGGAGTGGAAGACGCGTCAAAAGGCCGGGTGGTCGCCGTGGGCGCCGCCCGAATCACCCAAGGCAAGATAGCGACACGGTTAGATTCACAGAGTCAAGGAAGTAGTGAGCATGAACGGAAGGCGAGGCGATGCAGGCTTACCGGAAAACTCGTCGGAGTTGATGTCGCCATCGGTGCTCGCGGTGTCGGGGAACCGGCGACTGGGGCAAGACGGACTAGTGAGGTCGAGATGCGCCAAGACATGCTGAGTCGATTGTAAGAACAAGAGGCAGAGGAACACTAGGCTCACCGGAATCGATCGGAGAGGCTTCTGCTGGCGGTGCAAAGCTGATTGAGGACAACTGGTGGCGGAGTGAGCGAGGTGTTTGGGGAAAAAGATCGCGGCGTAGAGGAACTTATAGCCGGGAATCGGCAGAAACGCCGAGTTTAATGCCCATTTACGCCGCGCCATTACCGGCCTTCACTGCTCTGGCGACGTGGTCGCAGCGCCGTCTGGGAAGACGAGGCGACGTGGAAGGCCGCTTGTCAAGAGTGCGAGGTGTTGGTGGGTCTGCTGTCAGGTCATTCTGTCTGTGTGCTTTTGGCGTGAGAGAAGGAAAAGGAGATCCCGGGTGGGCTTGCTGGACTCGATGTCTGCTGGGCGATTCGCCGCGGCCCTTTTCTTTTGTTTAAGCTTTTCTTTTCTAATTCCATTTTCTGAATAGAATTTGATATGAATTCAAATCCTTTTGAATTCAAACTTCTTTGGGGGATTTTTGCAGGGTTACGTGGGTTCACAAACAATCAAATAACCTAGTGGTTACCTTGCAAAGGCTTGGTCAAGCTTGGGTTTCAAAATAAAATGAGATTTGCTCTAGTTGCAAATATTTGGAATAGGGTTTATAAAATATTTCTAAATTTGGAATCTTGGGTTTAAATGCTACTTAATCTTTCCAACCATGGAGGCAAACAAGTTCATAGACAATCAAATCTCAAAGGGTGATGGCCAATTGAGATAAATTGCCCACATGAAATCATAGCCAAAGTTTGTGTTTCTAAATGATTTTGAGAAAAACCCTAAATGGATGAATGATGCAAAGATGATATGAATGAGTTTTGAAACATGATGTTTCGGGATGTTACAATCAAACCCCCTTAAGATTAATCTCGCCCTCGAGATTGGATTGGCTAGCAAATAGGTGTGGGTGGTCTTTCCGAAGATCATCTTCTCTTTCCCATGTTGCTTCTTCTTCGGAATGATGATTCCATTGTACTTTGCAAAACTTGATAGTCTTTGTTCTTGTGACTCTTTCTGTGGTCTCAAGAATCTTGACAGGCTTTTCTTCATAGGTGAGATCACTTTCTAGTTGAACTTCCTCCAAAGGTATGGTATCCTTCAAAGATGTTTCTTCCATTTCTGGGTGACATTTCTTAAGTTGGCTTACATGAAAAACATTATGGACTGCTGATAGAGGTCTTTGGTAATTCAATTTCATATGCAACTTCTCCCTTGCGACTTAGAATGTTAAATGGTCCAACATATCTTGGTGCCAACTTTCCTTTGACTCCAAATCTTTTCACTCCACGAAGTGGTGATACTCTAAGATAAGCTTTATCCCCAACTTCGTAGGTGATTTCCCTACGCTTAACATCTGCGTAGCTTTTCTGTCGAGACTGTGCTATCTTCAATCTGTCTCTAACCAATTTGACCTTTTCTTCGGCGTCTTTGATAAGATCTGGTCCAAACAAACTTCTTTCTCCCACACCATTCCATAGCAATGGGGTGGTACACTTTCTTCCGTATAGAAACTCAAATGGTGCCATCCCAATACTAGATTGGTGACTGTTGTTGTAAGAGAACTCTGCATAAGGCAGACTTTCATCCCAACTTGCTCCATAGTCTAGGGCACATGCCCTCAACATGTCTTCAAGAATTTGATTAGTCCTTTCTGTTTGTCCATCAGTTTGAGGATGAAAAGCAGTGCTGAATTCCAATCTCGTCCCTAAAGATTCATGAAGTTGTCTCCAAAAGTGAGAAGTGAACTGAGTTCCTCTATCAGACACAATACTCTTAGGTACACCGTGAAGGCATACAATTCTGCTCATGTAGATTTTGGCTAACTTGGCACTAGTATAAGTTGTCTTTACGGGTATAAAATGAGCCACTTTAGTTAGGCGATCTACTACTACCCATATGGAATCATACCCTGACCAGGTCCTTGGTAATCCGGTAATGAAATCCATACCAATATTTTCCCACTTCCACTCAGGAATAGGCATTGGTTGAAGCAAACCTGCTGGTTTCTGATGCTCCGCTTTCACTCTACTACACACATCACACAAAGCAATATGTTCGGCGATGTCCCTTTTAAGATTGTTCCACCAAAATCTTTCTTTCATATCCATGTACATTTTGGTGTTTCCCGGGTGAATAGAATACGGAGAGTTATGGGCTTCTTGTAAAATCAGTTTCCGATTTCGGATCTTGTGGAACACAAATACGTTTCCCGTGCCATAAAGTACCTTGTTCGTCCATATGGAAACTTTTAGCTTTCCCTTGGCTAATCCTTTCCCTAATCTCTTCGATCTCTTTATCTGTCTTTTGGGCTTCTTTAATCTTATCCAACAGTGTGGGTTGAACATCCAAAGACATAAGATGTCCTTCCGGCACAATCTCCAACCCGAGTTCCTTGAATTGCTTACACAAATCATCAGGCAATTCACCTTTGGTAAGACCATTTACAAACGCCTTACGACTTAGAGCATCTGCTGCTACATTTGCTTTCGGGGTGGTATTGCAAATTCAAGTAATCCTTGATAAGTTCTAGCCATCTTCTTTGTCTCATATTGATCTCCTTACGGGTGAAGATATATTTCAAGCTCTTATGGTCGGTGAACACTTCACAACGTTTTCCCAAAGGTAGTGTCTCCATGTTTTGAGTGCATGGACAATGGCTAACTCTAAATCATGAGTAGGATAATTTACTTCATGAGTTTTGAGTTGTCTCGAGGCATAAGCCACAACTTTTCCGCTTTGCATAAGTACGGCACCTAATCCTTGATGAGAAGCATCACAATATACTTGGAAATCCTTTTCCAAATCTGGTAGGGAGAATCAGCCGACACAAGTCTCTTCTTTAGTTCTTGAAAGTTGAGTTCACATCCTTCAGACCAAGCAAATTTCTTATCTTTCTTTAACAATTACATCATTGGTTTAGCAACCTTAGAAAAATTTTCAATGAACCTTCAGAGTAACTGCTAAACCAAGGAAACTACGAACCTCTTTTACATTCTTAGGAGATTCCCATTCTGTCACAAATTAAACTTTAGCAGGATCAATGCTACACCATCCTTTGTCATAACATGACCAAGAAATCCAACTTCCTCTAACCAAAACTCACACTTGCTGAACTTGGCATAAAGCTTATGTTCCTTAGTTTCTCAAGTATCAAGCGAGATGTCTTTCATGCTCTTCCTTGCTCTTGGAGTAGACTAAGATGTCATCGATGAAAACGACAACGAACTTGTCGAGAAATTCCATGAACACCTTGTTCATCATATTCATGAAGTATGCTGGAGCGTTGGTTAAACCAAAAGGCATCACAGTGTACTCATACAATCCATACCTCGTGGTAAATGCTGTTTTAGGTATGTCTTGCTCTCTTATCTTGAGTTGAAAATAGCCCGACCAAGATCAATCTTGAGAACACACATGCTCCTTCTAGCTGATCAAACAAGTCATTTATTCTTGGCAAAGGATACTTGTTCTTGATGGTTACCTCGTTGAGAGAACGGTAATCTATGCATAACCTCTGAGTTCTGTCTCTCTTCTCTCTTAACAAAGCTGGAGCTCCCAAGATGATGAACTTGGTGGATGAATCCTTTTCGCAATTGTTCTCCAAGTTGTTTCTTGAGTTCCTTAAGTTCGTCAACCGACATTTTATAAGGCCTCTTAGCTCTTGGTCCGAAACGTACCAAATCTATTATAAACTCCACATCTCTATCTGGTGGCATTCCTGGTAACTCTTCCGGAAACACATCCGGATACTCACACACAATTGGCACACTGTCCATGCTAACCCCCTTAAGAGAATTCAACTTACTCCCTTTAGATTTAAAATTGGACTTGAATATTATCCTCTTACCTTCAGGGGTTGTGAGTGGCATGCGATTTGCACAATCTAGTACTCCCTCATACTTAGCCATCCAATCCATTCCCAAAATTATATCCAATCCTTGGGAATTTAGGATTATTAGGTTCACTGGAAACTTATGTTTTCCAAACTCTATGACTAGGTCATGGCATCCTGAGTTTACTATCATTTCTCCACCAGGAGAACTTACTCTTATAGGACACCCAATGGTTTCTACCGGTAGTTCATTTCTTTCGACAAATGCTTTTGATATGAATGAATGAGATGCACCAGTGTCAAAGAGTACAAATGCTGAGATGGAATTGAGTCTGAACTTACCAGCAACGGCATCAGGTTCTTCATAGACCTCCTCCACATTAATGTGGTTAACCTGTCCTTTCTGAAAAGGATTGGGCTTGATAGGTCCTTCAACTTTCTTCTCAGGACACTCATTAGCATAATGTCCCAGCTTCTTGCATTTGAAGCATTCAACCTGGCTGATGTCCGTCTTAGGCTGACTTCCACTTCCACTGTGGTGGCTCTTATATCCACTCTTGTGGTTTTTGTACTTATCATTGTCATGACGGCGATGATGCTTGTTGTCATGACGGTCGTGGTTGTGGTGCTTGTTAAACTTCCCATGCTTGTGGGATCCTGAGCTGACACTATCATCATAGTGAGATCGTTTATGAGACGATCCTGAGCTATGCTTGTCGGAGTGTTTCCTTTTTCTACTCTCGACTTGCTTCATTTTATTCTCCACAATAACAGCCTTGTCACACAGCGACTGGTAAGTTGGAACATACGCCACAGACAGCTGCAGATTTAGCTCATCATTCAAGCCTTCTAGAAACTTTTCCTTCCTTTTGGCATCAGTGTCAACCTCATCCGGTGCATAACGCGCCAGATTGTTGAAATCTTCAATATATTCAGCCACGCTGTGGTGGTGCTGTTTCAGGTTGTGAAATTCCTTCTTTTTCAGGCTCATCATACCTGGTGAGATATGATTAGTACGAAAGCCATCTTCAAATATAGCCCAAGTCACCTCATCAATAGGTGTGGTAATCTGGAAATTGTCCCACCATGCGGCGGCTGGTCCTTCCAACAGATGTGCTGCAAACCTGACCTTTTCAGCATCTGTGCATCCTACGGTCACTAAGTCTTTGTTCACAGAACGTAGCCAATCATTGGCCACCATGGGATCGATCGTTCTGAAAACTTAGCTGGCCTCAGACGCAGAAATCTGGTGAGCATATCAAAACCTGGAGGGTTGTTGTTGTTGTTATTGTTGTTATTGTTGTTGTTGGGGTTGTTGTTGTTCTGGTTCTGGATGAACGTCGTCATCATTTGCATAAGCTGTGTCTGCGCATTCATCATTTGTTGCATTTCCGGGGTAATGTTGGGGTTGGGGTTGGTGTTTTGCTGACGGGAGGCATCTGGTTTATTCAGATAGAGATAAGAATGAGATACCCTTACATGATTTATGCACAATACATACACAAGCAAACACATAGCAAGCAACACTAGGATAAAATCTAAACAACAAGATAACAAAAGTCTCAAAGTACAATCACACAAGTGGCAAGCCATCCACATGTCGGATGGTCCAACAATAAGTTCTCAAATAACAAGTGCGGAAAATAAAGATAACTGAGTAGTCAAATCTACTCGTCGGCATCAATCTCCTCCTCGACAAAGGTAAGACCTGCGTTCTCCATTGCGGTCTTGTTCTCCTCGATGATAGTGGTCAAAGAGTCGATCTTGGCCTTGAGAGCCCTCTTACGGCAAGCCTCTCAATCACTGTCTGCCTTGCTCTAACTCGAAGTCCTTGGACTGTAGTTCCTCGGTCATATCACGAATCCTCTTGTTCCTATCCTGGACACGCTTCTCTTGACTCTTGAACTTACGGTCTTGGGTCTCGAACTTTGCCTCCATCTCCTTGACTATCTCGTCCTGCTGCGCGAAGAGCTTGTCCTTCTCGCGAAGCTGCACCTGGAGCTTGTCATTACTAAGCATGACGTTGGTCCTATCGGTATCCACGTGCCTAATAAGAGTCTCTAAGTCCTGGAGGTACAGGCGTATCGGCTCTGCTGTGACCCTCGAGTCGTCCTCAAAGTCAATGGACTCTCCGTCATCATCACGCCTTCCGAAGGCGTGGAAGTGAGTGCCTCTAACCTGTCGGGAGTGACGTCCTAACAATCGTCCTATCAGATCCTGCATGACCACCTCCATGCCTCTCTCCCTGTCATCGTGCATAAGCTTGAAGACGATGGCCTCCGTAGTAGGCTCAGTCTGGCGTCCTGGCTGGTTCACCTTGAAGCCCCAAAGGTCCTTCCTCTCAAACTTGGTGAGTGGGTGCACCGTAATGATAGGAAGAGGGAGATCGAGTAAAGTAGTAAGTTCTACGATACGAGGACCAAAACGGGTAGCCTGGAACTCCTCAACAGTGTTGATGGCAATAGGCATCTATTTATAAGATTGAAAAAGTTAGAACAACACAATTTAAGATAAACAAGACAAACATTCAAACACATTCTTGGGACACACATAAATCATACAAGTCATGCATACAAGAATCCATTACATCAACCAATGTTCAAACTTATTTAAGGTATCATTTTGGAAAATAAAGTGATAGGTGGTGGTCCAACTAACGAAGTGCGCTTACAATCCTATCTCATTGGATCTGGTGGCTAACACAATGTTCCTAGTGGCAATCACCCTATCTTGTTCACATGCTTCTATCACTAAGTCTATAATATCTCGTCTTAAAGATTGGTTGGTGATTTCCAACTCTTGGGTATGTTCCTTCTCTTTCTCTAAGTCCTTTTGGAGGTTGAGCATCTTGCACTTGACTCTAGCACTTAGTTCCTTGATAGTCTTCCAAGCTTTGCTTTTCTTGACTCAAAGAATGTGGTGTGCATAAAAGTGTTGGTGTACATGCAGAAGCCTTTTTCTTTGTGGTTGTCTTCCTTATTCTTGTACAAGTGAAGTTGCACCCACCAATACTCCACTTCATCCTCCATCACTGGAAAGCCTTTGTACACTGCTGCACCATGTACTCCCATGGTTTCCATGAGGTCCTTGAGAATCTTGGGAAACTCAGTCTCACACTCCAAGGTCATGGTCATGAGTGGTCCTTTCTTCACGGCTTGTTGGACGGAGTTCATCTACAAATGGAGATGAGAATGAGAAGATTAGAAAAGTTTACTGAGAAGAATAGACAAGTGTAGAAGAAGTTAAAATTTTCCTTAGTGGTTTCCAATCCTAGGGTCATAATCCTACAGGCAACACAAAGGTTCGATACCATCTGTAAGATCCCTCCTTATTAAAGGAAAAGAATCCTGTGATTGCAATGCTAGTCCCTGGATCAATGCTAGCATCCACAGTTTAAGATGAAGTACATGTATACAAAGGTCGTTTATTACAGTCATTCCAGAGATAAAACATAGTCTTTTTAACTCATGGCCAAAGGCCTAATACAAGAGTTTATGGAATATGTAAATAAACATAAGTCTTCATCTTCATGTGCCACAGGCAAGCATGTTGAGTGTAGACTCATGACTCCTATTCATCATCAGAGTAACCTGCAACATCATAAGTTACAGCCACAGAGGGTCAATACTTTGGAATAGTATTGGCAAGTGATACCTTAGTATATTTTAAGTGGACTATAATACTATATGCATTTGGCTGGTGGGGCTTAGGCTTGCATTGCTCAAAATAGATTTTTCCTTAACTTTTTGAAAATACTAAGTTTTTGTTTGGCAAAGACTATCCCAAGGTATCTACCAATCAAAGACTGAAGATCCACTCAGGGCATCTACCAATCAAAGACTGAAGATCCTTTAACCCTTGTTCACCCACAAGTTTTATTTAGAAATTGGAGTGATGAGATTCTTGAAGTTTCCATGTCTTGATGCTCAAATTGTCCTTTACCAGGGACATGGCTAAGTACTTAGGTTTTACACTCTGCAGAGGTGGTGCACTTTCCCCACAAGCCTTGGTTTCCCAAGAATGATCCTTCAGTAGCCTTTCCTTAGTCAAATGGACGCGTTCCAACCTATCAACCCATCTACCACCCTCTGTCCAAGAGACTAAGTTCTAGCATCCTAAGATCATGGCAGAGCCCATAATGCCAAGTGGTTGCACTTGAAGCTTCTCAGCATTTGACATCTCAAATCTCTTTGTTTCCTGGGTGGCCATCCACAAGTGAGATACACAAGCCAAGTCCATGGCCTTGTGAACCACTCAACATAAGCCATTCCTTCCATTCCACCCAGGTGGTTCATTAACTTAGTTGTTTTATTTTACAAAAACATAAGTCCTTAGACTTAGAAATTTTTCCATAGTGAATATATAAACCACCCTTGTTTTCTAGTAGCTAGGCTAAGCATGATAGTAATAGGAATCTGGACTTAGGAAATTTTCACTAAGGCTTCACCTAATAGGTTTTCCCAAAGCATAGCTTGTTCTTAGCAAATAACCATGCAAGTCCTATACTTAGAAAAATATTACTAATGCATAAATAAAATATAGGAATGGAATATTCATGATGATATCACTTGCCTTGGTAGTGTGGAGAGTAGCACTCGTCACAATCACAATCACTAGCAAAATCTACACACAAAGTTGTAGCACACAATTACACACAAATATATACAAACAAGAAATAGTATGAATGCATGCATGCATGAATCTACCAAGTGATGATTTTTGAAAACTCAACCAAGCAAGTACATGAATACAGAAACTTAGCAAGTCACAAAATAGCCCAGACAACTTAAATAACCCTAAAACAAAATACTAAACTAAATCTATACTCAAAAAGGCCTCAAACAAGTCTCTGCAATTTTAGCACATCTAATGGCTACTATTTGCTAAACAAAAAGGATAGGCAGAAAGGTCTTGTTTTTCTGAATCCAACGGTATAAAGTTTGCAAAATTCCAACGTGGAATTCAAAAGATATAGGCATTTGAATTTGGATCAAATTTCTGGTTTTAAATCTATTTTCAGATCTAACCTAGCCACGCGTCATGTTCTTATTCGCCTGCATCGTTCGTTCGGATCGAGCGACATGCTGGATCTAAATGAAATCTGGCGGCTCAGATCGCTGCATCGCTTCGGGTTAAGTGGATCTATCCTAGCGCCACGTCTGATCTAACGGCCGCTATTTCTCGACCAAGAACCGGCGGCGGAGCGCGGCTACCGGGCGGCGGAATCGGGTCGATGACGTTGCCGACGATGCAGACGGAGAGGGAGAAAGAGGAGTAGCTCACCGGGCTCAGGAGGTCACGGCGAAGCTCGTCGTACTCGCGGTTGGTCAAGGGGTGCTCGGGGCTGTCCTAGATTGCTCGCCGGAGTGGAAGACGGCGTCGGGTGCGTCGGGTGGTCGTCGTGGACGTCGCTCTGAATCACTCCAAGGCAAGATAGCGACACGGTTAGATTCACAGAGTCAAGGTGAAGTAGTGAGCATGAACGGGAAGGCGAGGGCGATGCAGACTTACCGGGAAAACTCGTCGGAGTTGATGTCGCCGTCGGTGCTCGCGGTGTCAGGGGGAACCGGCGACCTGGGGCAGTACAAGACGGACTAGTGAGGTCAGGAGATGCGCCAAGACATGCTGAGTCAGATTGTAAGAACAAGAGGCAGAGGGGAACACTAGGCTCACCGGAATCGATCGCCGGAGAGGCTCTGTCCGCGGCGGTGCAAAGCTGATTGAGGACAGCCTGGTGGCGGAGTGAGCGAGGTGTTTGGGGGAAAAAGATCGCGAGGCAGAGAGGAACTTATAGCCGGGGAATCGACAGGAAACGCTCGAGTTTTAATGCCCATTTACGCCGCGCCATTACCGGCCTTCACTGCTGCGGCGACGTGGTCGCAGGCGCGGTCTGGGGAAGACGAGGACGACGTGGACTGGGCCCGCTCGTCAGCGAAGAGTGCGAGGTGTTGGTGGGGTCGGGCTGTCAGCGTCTGTCTGCGTGTGCTCGCGCGTGTGAGAAGGAAAAGGAGATCCCCGGGTGGGCTTGCTGGGCTCGATGTGCTGCTGGGCCAGATTCTGGCCGCTCGGCCCTTTTCTTTTGTTTAAGCTTTTTCTTTTTCTAATTCCATTTTCTGAATAGAATTTGATATGAATTCAAATCCTTTTGAATTCAAACTTCTTTGGGGATTTTTGCAGGGTTCTGTGGGTTCACAAACAATCAAATAACCTAGTGGTTACCTTGCAAAGGCTTGGTCAAGCTTGGGTTTCAAAATAAACAGAGATTTGCTCTAGTTGCAAATATTTGGAATAGGGTTTATAAAATATTTCTAAATTTGGAATCTTGGGTTTAAATGCTACTTCTAATCTTTCCAACCATGGAGGCAAGCAAACAAGTTCATAGACAATCAAATCTCAAAGGGTGATGGCCAATTGAGATAAATTGCCCACATGAAATCATAGCCAAAGTTTGTGTTTCTAAATGATTTTGAGAAAAACCCTAAATGGATGAATGATGCAAAGATGATATGAATGAGTTTTGAAACATGATTTTTAGGGATGTTACATTTTCATAAACCACATGGATCCACCACTGTCATTGCATGTGTGTTTTTTCATAAACCACGACTAGAGTCATTGCATGTGTGTTATTTTCATAAACCACATGGATCCACCAGTGTCATTGCATGTGTGTTCTTTACATAAACCACATGGATGCACTAGAGATCAATGCATGTGTGTTCTTTTCATAAACCACATGGATCCACCAGTGTCATTGGATGTGTGTTCTTTTGATTAACCACCACTACAGTCATTGCATGTGTGTTCTTTTCATCAACCACATGGATCCACTAGTGTCATTGCATGTGTGTTCTTTTCATAAACCACCACTAAAGTCATTGCATGTGTGTTCTTTCCATATACCACATGGATCCAGAAGTGTCATTGCATATGTGTTCTTTTCTTAAACCACATATGGATCCACTAGAGTTCATTGCATGTGTGTTCTTCTCCTAAACCACCACTAGAGTTCATTGCATGTGTGTTCTTTAGATAAACCACATGGATCCACTAGTATCACTGCATGTGTGTTCTTTTCATAAACCACCACTAGAGTCAATGCATGTGTGTTCTTTTCGTAAACCACATGTATCCACTAGTGTCATTGCATGTGTGTTGTTTTCACAAAGAACCACTAGAGTCATTGCATGTGTGTTCTTTCCATAAACCACATGGATCCACTAGTGTCATTGCATGTGTGTTCTTTTCATAAACCACATGGATCCACTAGAGTTCATTCATGTGTGTTATTTTCATAAACCACATGGATCCACCAATGTCATTGGATGTGTATTCTTTTCCTAATCCACATGGATCCACCAGTGTCATTGCATGTGTGTTCTTTTCATAAACCACATGTAGAGTTCATTGAATGTGTGTTCTTTTCATAAACCACATGGATCCACCAGTGTCATTGCATGTGTGTTCTTTTCATAAACCACATGGATTCACCAATGTCATTGCATGTGTGTTCTTTTCATAAACCACATCTAGAGTCATTGCGTGTGTGTTCTATTCATAAACCACCTTGATCCACGAGTGTCATTGCATTTGTGTTCTTTTCATAAACCACATGGATCCATCAGTGCCATTGCATTTGTGTTATTTTCATAAACCACATCTAGAGTCATTGCATTTGTGTTCTTTTCATAAACCACATGGATCCACCAGCGTCATTGCATTTGTGTTCTTTCAAAAACCACATGGATCCACCAGTGTCATTGCATGTTTGTTCTTTTCATAAACCACATCTAGTGTCACTGCATGTGTGTTCTTTTCATAAACCACCACTAGAGTCATTGCATGTGTGTTCTTTTCATAAACCAAATATGGATCCACTAGACTTCATTGCATGTGTGTTATTCTCCTAAACCACCACTAGAGTTCATTGCATCTGTGTTCTTTTGATAAACCACATGGATCCACTAGTGTCACTTCATGTGTGTTCTTTTCATAAACCACCACTAGAGTCATTGCATGTGTGTTCTTTTCATAAACCACATGGATCCACCAGTCTCATTGCATGTGGGTTATTTTCATAAACCACATTGATCCACTAGAGTTCATTGCATGTGTGTTGTTTTCATAAACCACATGGATCCACTAGTGTCATTGCATGTGTGTTGTTTTCATAAACCACATGGATCCACTAGCGTCATTGCATTTGTGTTCTTTCAAAAACCACATGGATCCACCAGTGTCATTGCATGTTTGTTCTTTTCATAAACCACATCTAGTGTCACTACATGTGTGTTCTTTTCATAAACCACCACTAGTGTCATTGCATTTGAGTTCTTTTCATAAACCACATATGGATCCACTAGACTTCATTGCATGTGTGTTATTCTCCTAAACCACCACTAGAGTTCATTGCATCTGTGTTCTTTTGATAAACCACATGGATCCACTAGTGGCACTTCATGTGTGTTGTTTTCATAAACCACCAGTAGATTCATTGCATGTGTGTTATTTTCATAAACCACATGGATCCACCAGTGTCATTGCATGTGTGTTCTTTTCATAAACCACATTGATCCACTAGAGTTCATTGCATGTGTGTTGTTTTCATAAACCACATGGATCCACTAGTGTCATTGCATGTGTGTTCTTTTCATAAACCACCACTAGAGACATTGCATATGTGTTATTTTCATAAACCACCACTAGAGTCATTGCATGTGTGTTATTTTCATAAACCACATGGATCCACCAGTGTCATTGCATGTGTGTTCTTTACATAAACCACATGGATGCACTAGAGTTCAATGCATGTGTGTTCTTTTCATAAACCACATGTATCCACCAGTGTCATTGCATGTGTGTTCTTTTCATAAACCACATTGATCCGCTAGAGTTCATTGCATGTTTGTTCTTTTCAGAAACCACATGGATCCACTAGTGTCATTGCATGTGTGTTCTTTTCATAAACCACCACTAGAGTCATTACATGTGTGTTCTTTTCATAAACCAGATGGATCCACCATTGTCATTGCATGTGTGTTGTTTTCATAAACCACTAGTAGATTCATTGCATGTGTGTTATTTTCATAAACCACATGGATCCACCAGTGTCATTGCATGTGTGTTCTTTTCATAAACCACATGGGCCTTTTCAGATTCAATGCATGTGTGTTCTTTTCATAAACCACATGCATCCACCAGTGTCATTGGATGTGTGTTCTTTTCATAAACCACCACTAGAGTCATTGCATGTGTGTTCTTTTCATAAACCACATGGATCCACTAGTGTCATTGCATGTGGGTTGTTTTCATAAACCACCAATAGAGTCATTGCATGTGTGTTCTTTCCATAAAACACATGGATCCACTAGTGCCATTGCATGTGTGTTCTTTTCATAAACCCCATGGATCCACTAGAGTTCATTCATGTGTGTTCTTTTCATAAACAACATGGATCCACCAGTGTCATTGGATGTGTGTTCTTTTCCTAAACCACATGGATCCACCAGTGTCATTGCATGTGTGTTCTTTTCATAAACCACATGTAGAGTTCATTGAATGTGTGTTCTTTTCATAAACCACATGGATCCACCAGTGTCATTGCATGTGTGTTCTTTTCATAAACCACATGTAGAGTTCATTGAATGTGTGTTCTTTTCATAAACCACATGGATCCACCAGTGCCATTGGATGTGTGTTCTTTTCATAAACCACCACTAGATTCATTGCATGTGTGTTCTTTTCATAAACCACATGGATCCACTAGTGTCATTGCATGTGTGTTGTTTTCATAAACCACCACTAGAGTCATTGCATGTGTGTTCTTTCCATAAACCACATGGATCCACTAGTGTCATTGCATGTGTGTTATTTTCATAAACCACATGGATCCACTAGAGTTCATTCATGTGTGTTCTTTTCATAAACCACATGGATCCACCAGTGTCATTGGATGTGTGTACTTTTCCTAAACCACATGGATCCACCAGTTTCATTGCATGTGTGTTCTTTTCATAAACCACATGTAGAGTTCATTGAATGTGTGGTCTGTTCATAAACCACATGGATTCACCAATGTCATTGCACGTGTGTTCTTTTCAAAAACCACATGGATCCACCAGTGTCATTGCATGTGTGTTCTTTTCATAAACCACATCTAGTGTCACTGCATGTGTGTTCTTTTCATAAACCACCACTAGAGTCATTGCATGTGTGTTCTTTTCATAAACCACATATGGATCCACTAGACTTCATTACATGTGTGTTATTCTCCTAAACCACCACTAGAGTTCATTGCATTTGTGTTCTTTTGATAAACCACATGGATCCACTAGTGTCACTTCATGTGCGTTCTTTTCATAAACCACCACTAGAGTCATTGCATGTGTGTTCTTTTCATAAACCACATGGGTCCACTAGTGTCATTGCATGTGTGTTATTTTCATAAACCACATTGATCCACTAGAGTTCATTGCATGTGTGTTGTTTTCATAAACCACATGGATCCACTAGTGTCATTGCATGTGTGTTCTTTTCATAAACCACCACTAGAGACATTGCATATGTGTGCTTTTCATAAACCGCATGGATCCACCACTGTCATTGCATTTGTGTTTTTTCATAAACCACAACTAGAGTCATTGCATGTGTGTTATTTTCATAAACCACATGGATCCACCAGTGTCATTGCATGTGTTTTCTTTACATAAACCACATGGATGCACTAGATATCAATGCATGTGTGTTCTTTTCATAAACCACAAAGATCCACCAGTGTCATTGGATGTGTGTTCTTTTGATTAACCACCACTACAGTCATTGCATGTGTGTTCTTTTCATAAACCACATGGATCCACTAGTGTCATTGCATGTGTGTTCTTTTCATAAACCACCACTAAAGTCATTGCATGTGTGTTCTTTCCATAAACCACATGGATCCAGAAGTGTTATTGCATGTGTGTTCTTTTCTTAAACCACATATGGATCCACTAGAGTTCATTGCATGTTTGTTCTTCTCCTAAACCACCACTAGAGTTTATTGCATGTGTGTTCTTTAGATAAACCACATGGATCCACTAGTATCACAACATGTGTGTTCTTTTCATAAACCACCACTAGAGTCAATGCATGTGTGTTCTTTTCATAAACCACATGGATCCACCAGTGTCATTGCATGTGTGTTCTTTTCATAAACCACATTGATCCGCTAGAGTTCATTGCATGTGTGTTCTTTTCAGAAACCACATGGATCCACTAGTGTCATGTGTGTTCTTTTCATAAACGACCACTAGAGTCATTGCATGTGTGTTCTTTTCATAAACCACATGGATCCACCATTGTCATTGCATGTGTGTTGTTTTCATAAACCACCAGTAGATTCATTGCATGTGTGTTATTTTCATAAACCACATGGATCCACCACTGTCATTACATGTGTGTTCTTTTCATAAACCACATGGACGCACTACAGTTCAATGCATGTGTGTTCTTTTCATAAACCACATGCATCCACCAGTGTCATTGGATGTGTGTTCTTTTCATAAACCACCACTAGAGTTATTGCATGTGTGTTCTTTTCATAAACCACATGGATCCACTAGTGTCATTGCATGTGGGTTGTTTTCATAAACCACCAATAGAGTCATTGCATGTGTGTTCTTTCCATAAAACACATGGATCCACTGGTGCCATTGCATGTGTGTTCTTTTCATAAACCACATCTAGTGTCACTGCATGTGTGCTCTTTTCATAAACCACCACTAGAGTCATTGCATGTTTGTTCTTTTCATAAACCACATATGGATCCACTAGACTTCATTACATGTGTGTTATTCTCCTAAACCACCACTAGAGTTCATTGCATCTGTGTTTTTTGATAAACCACATGGATCCACTAGTGTCACTTCATGTGTGTTCTTTTCATAAACCACCACTAGAGTCATTGCATGTGTGTTCTTTTCATAAACCACATGGGTCCACCAGTGTCATTGCATGTGTGTTATTTTCATAAACCACATTGATCCACTAGAGTTCATTGCATGTGTGTTGTTTTCATAAACCACATGGATCCACTAGTGTCATTGCATGTGTGTTCTTTTCATAAACCACCACTAGAGACATTGCATATGTGTGCTTTTCATAAACCGCATGGATCCACCACTGTCATTGCATGTGTGTTTTTTCATAAACCACAACTAGAGTCATTGCATGTGTGTTATTTTCATAAACCACATGGATCCACCAGTGTCATTGCATGTGTGTTCTTTACATAAACCACATGGATGCACTAGAGATCAATGCATGTGTGTTCTTTTCATAAACCACATGGATCCACCAGTGTCATTGGATGTGTGTTCTTTTGATTAACCACCACTATAGTCATTGGATGTGTGTTCTTTTCATAAACCACATGGATCCACTAGTGTCATTGCATGTGTGTTCTTTTCATAAACCACCACTAAAGTCATTGCATGTGTGTTCTTTCCATAAACCACATGGATCCAGAAGTGTCATTGCATGTGTGTTCTTTTCTTAAACCACATATGGATCCACTAGAGTTCATTGCATGTGTGTTCTTCTCCTAAACCACCACTAGAGTTCATTGCATGTGTGTTCTTTAGATAAACCACATGGATCCACTAGTATCACTGCATGTGTGTTCTTTTCATAAACCACCACTAGAGTCAATGCATGTGTGTTCTTTTCATAAACCACATGGATCCACCAGTGTCATTGCATGTGTGTTATTTTCATAAACCACATTGATCCGCTAGAGTTCATTGCATGTGTGTTCTTTTCATAAACCACATGGATCCCCTAGTGTCATTGCATGTGTGTTCTTTTCATAAACCACCACAAGAGTCATTGCATGTGTGTTCTTTTCATAAACCACATGGATCCACCATTGTCATTGCATGTGTGTTGTTTTCATAAACCACCACTAGATTCATTGCATGTGTGTTATTTTCGTAAACAACATGAATCCACCAGTGTCATTGCGTGTGTGTTTTTTTCATAAACCACATGGACGCACTACAGTTCAATGCATGTGTGTTCTTTTCATAAACCACATGCATCCACCAGTGTCATTGGATGTGTGTTCTTTTCATAAACCACCACTAGAGTCATTGCATGTGTGTTCTTTTCATAAACCACATGGATCCACTAGTGTCATTGCATGTGGGTTGTTTTCATAAACCACCAATAGAGTCATTGCATGTGTGTTCTTTCCATAAAACACATGGATCCACTGGTGCCATTGCATGTGTGTTCTTTTCATAAACCACATGGATCCACTAGAGTTCATTCATGTGTGTTCTTTTCATAAACAACATGGATCCACCAGTGTCATTGGATGTGTGTTCTTTTCCTAAACCACATGGATCCACCAGTGTCATTGCATGTGTGTTCTTTTCATAAACCACATGTAGAGTTCATTGAATGTGTGTTCTTTTCATAAACCACATGGATCCACCAGTGTCATTGCATGTGTGTTCTTTTCATAAACCACATGTAGAGTTCAATGAATGTGTGTTCTTTTCATAAACCACATGGATCCACCAGTGTCATTGGATGTGTGTTCTTTTCATAAACCACCACTAGATTCATTGCATGTGTGTTCTTTTCATAAACCACATGGATCCACTAGTCTCATTGCATGTGTGTTGTTTTCATAAACCACCACTAGAGTCATTGCATGTGTGTTCTTTCCATAAACCACATGGATCCACTAGTGCCATTGCATGTGTGTTATTTTCATAAACCACATGGATCCACTAGAGTTCATTCATGTGTGTTCTTTTCATAAACCACATGGATCCACCAGTGTCATTGGATGTGTGTACTTTTCCTAAACCACATGGATCCACCAGTTTCATTGCATGTGTGTTCTTTTCATAAACCACATGTAGAGTTCATTGAATGTGTGGTCTTTTCATAAACCACATGGATTCACCAATGTCATTACACGTGTGTTCTTTTCATAAACCACATCTAGAGTCACTGTGTGTGTGTTCTATTCATAAACCACATGGATCCACCAGTGTCATTGGATGTGTGTTCTTTTCATAAACCACCACTAGAGTCATTGCATGTGTGTTCTTTTCATAAACCACATGGATCCACTAGTGTCATTGCATGTGTGTTGTTTTCACAAACCACCACTAGAGTCATTGCATGTGTGTTCTTTCCATAAACCACTTGGATCCACTAGTGTCATTGCATGTGTGTTCTTTTCATAAACCACATGGATCCACTAGAGTTTATTCATGTATGTTCTTTTCATAAACCACATGGATCCACCAGTGTCATTGGATGTGTGTTCTTTTCCTAAACCACATGGATCCACCAGTGTCATTGCATGTGTGTTCTTTTCATAAACCACATGTAGAGTTCATTGAATGTGTGTTCTTTTCATAAACCACATGGATCCACCAGTGTCATTGCACGTGTGTTCTTTTCATAAACCACATCTAGAGTCATTGCGTGTGTGACGAGGGTTTAACTCGTCAATGCCCATTGCTATGGACTTGGGTTTTGGAGGAGGGAGCGCTGGAGACATCTATCGGCTAGCAAACAAGCACACAGGGGACAAAGGATTTACCTAGGTTCAGGCCTTGTAGAGGTCCCTACTCCTGCTTGTCTGCTCGTGGAATTATCGAAGGAGCCGAAAGTTACAGTGGTGCGCAGATGCAATCTGGCGAGGGTTGTGGAAACTAGGGTTGCGTGTGTCCTCCTCGCCGCCCCCTCCTAGCCCTTATATAGATAGGCTAGGTCTCAGGTAGCAGGTCGAGTCGGTTACAAGTTAGGGTTTCCCCATCAAACTTTCTATCTTTAGCTTCTTCTTGTCCTTCAAGCAATCGAGAGTCCGCAGGTTACTCGAGTCCCTCCCTCCGGGCCTTGGCGACACCGTGGGCCTGTACGTATTTGGAACGTATATACCAAGCTCGAGTACCTGTAGGGTATACCCATGTTAGTGCGTGTTCTATTCATAAACCACATGGATCCACGAGTGTCATTGCATTTGTGTTCTTTTCATAAACCACATGGATCCATCATTGTCATTGCATGTGTGTTATTTTCATAAACCACATCTAGAGTCATTGCATGTGTGTTCTTTTCATAAACCACATGGATCCACCAGCGTAATTGCATTTGTGTTCTTTTCAAAAACCACATGGATCCACCAGTGTCATTGCATGTGTGTTCTTTTCATAAACCACATCTAGAGTCACTGCATGTGTGTTCTTTTCATAAACCACCACTAGAGTCATTGCATGTGTGTTCTTTTCATAAACCACATATGGATCCACTAGACTTTATTGCATGTGTGTTATTCTCCTAAACCACCACTAGAGTTCATTGCATGTGTGTTCTTTTGATAAACCACATGGATCCGCTAGTGTCACTTCATGTGTGTTCTTTTCATAAACCACCACTAGAGTCATTGCATGTGTGTTCTTTTCATAAACCACATGGATCCACCAGTGTCATTGCATGTGTGTTATTTTCATAAACCACATTGATCCACTAGAGTTCATTGCATGTGTGTTCTTTTCATAAACCACATGGATCCACTAGTGTCATTGCATGTGTGTTCTTTTCATAAACCACCACTAGAGACATTGCATATGTGTGCTTTTCATAAACCACATGGATCCACCACTGTCATTGCATGTGTGTTCTTTTCATAAACCACAACTAGAGTCATTGCATGTGTGTTATTTTCATAAACCACATTGATCCACTAGAGTTCATTGCATGTGTGTTCTTTTCATAAACCACATGGATCCACTAGTGTCATTGCATGTGTGTTCTTTTCACAAACCACCACTAGAGTCATTGCATGTGTGTTCTTTCCATAAACCACTTGGATCCACTAGTGTCATTGCATGTGTGTTCTTTTCATAAACCACATGGATCCACTAGAGTTTATTCATGTATGTTCTTTTCATAAACCACATGGATCCACCAGTGTCATTGGATGTGTGTTCTTTTCCTAAACCACATGGATCCACCAGTGTCATTGCATGTGTGTTCTTTTCATAAACCACATGTAGAGTTCATTGAATGTGTGTTCTTTTCATAAACCACATGGATCCACCAGTGTCATTGCACGTGTGTTCTTTTCATAAACCACATCTAGAGTCATTGCGTGTGTGACGAGGGTTTAACTCGTCAATGCCCATTGTTATGGACTTGGGTTTTGGAGAAGGAGGGAGCGCTGGAGACATCTATCGGCTAGCAAACAAGCACACAGGGGACAAAGGATTTACCTAGGTTCAGGCCTTGTAGAGGTCCCTACTCCTGCTTGTCTGCTCGTGGAATTATCGAAGGAGCCGAAAGTTACAGTGGTGCGCAGATGCAATCTGGCGAGGGTTGTGCAAACTAGGGTTGCGTGTGTCCTCCTCGCCGCCCCCTCCTAGCCCTTATATAGATAGGCTAGGTCTCAGGTAGCAGGTCGAGTCGGTTACAAGTTAGGGTTTCCCCATCAAACTTTCTATCTTTAGCTTCTTCTTGTCCTTCAAGCAATCGAGAGTCCGCAGGTTACTCGAGTCCCTCCCTCCGGGCCTTGGCGACACCGTGGGCCTGTACGTATTTGGAACGTATATACCAAGCTCGAGTACCTGTAGGGTATACCCATGTTAGTGCGTGTTCTATTCATAAACCACATGGATCCACGAGTGTCATTGCATTTGTGTTCTTTTCATAAACCACATGGATCCATCATTGTCATTGCATGTGTGTTATTTTCATAAACCACATCTAGAGTCATTGCATGTGTGTTCTTTTCATAAACCACATGGATCCACCAGCGTAATTGCATTTGTGTTCTTTTCAAAAACCACATGGATCCACCAGTGTCATTGCATGTGTGTTCTTTTCATAAACCACATCTAGAGTCACTGCATGTGTGTTCTTTTCATAAACCACCACTAGAGTCATTGCATGTGTGTTCTTTTCATAAACCACATATGGATCCACTAGACTTTATTGCATGTGTGTTATTCTCCTAAACCACCACTAGAGTTCATTGCATGTGTGTTCTTTTGATAAACCACATGGATCCGCTAGTGTCACTTCATGTGTGTTCTTTTCATAAACCACCACTAGAGTCATTGCATGTGTGTTCTTTTCATAAACCACATGGATCCACCAGTGTCATTGCATGTGTGTTATTTTCATAAACCACATTGATCCACTAGAGTTCATTGCATGTGTGTTCTTTTCATAAACCACATGGATCCACTAGTGTCATTGCATGTGTGTTCTTTTCATAAACCACCACTAGAGACATTGCATATGTGTGCTTTTCATAAACCACATGGATCCACCACTGTCATTGCATGTGTGTTCTTTTCATAAACCACAACAAGAGTCATTGCATGTGTGTTATTTTCATAAACCACATTGATCCACTAGAGTTCATTGCATGTGTGTTCTTTTCATAAACCACATGGATCCACTAGTGTCATTGCATGTGTGTTCTTTTCATAAAACACCACTAGAGTCATTGCATATGTGTGCTTTTCATAAACCACATGGATCCACCACTGTCATTGCATGTGTGTTCTTTTCATAAACCACCACTAGAGTCATTGCATGTGTGTTATTTTCATAAACCACATGGATCCACCAGTGTCACTGCATGTGTGTTCTTTACATAAACCACATGGATGCACTAGAGTTCAATGCATGTGTGTTCTTTTCATAAACCACATGGATCCACCAGTGTCATTGGATGTGTGTTCTTTTCATTAACCACCACTACAGTCATTGCATGTGTGTTCTTTTCATAAACCACATGGATCCACTAGTGTCATTGCATGTGTGTTCTTTTCATAAACCACCACTAGAGTCATTGCATGTGTGTTCTTTCCATAAACCACATGGATCCAGAAGTGTCATTGCATATGTGTTCTTTTCTTAAACCACATATGGATCCACTAGAGTTCATTGCATGTGTGTTCTTCTCCTAAACCACCACTAGAGTTCATTACATGTGTGTTCTTTTGATAAACCACATGGATCCATTAGTATCATTGCATGTGTGTTCTTTTCATAAACCACCACTAGAGTCATTGCATGTGTGTTATTTTCATAAACCACATGGATCCACCAGTGTCCTTGCATGTGTGTTCTTTTCATAAACCACATTGATTCGCTAGAGATCATTGCATGTGCGTTCTTTTCATAAACCACATGGATCCACTAGTGTCATTGCATGTGTGTTCTTTTCATAAACCACCACTAGAGTCATTGCATGTGTGTTCTTTTCATAAACTACATGGATCCACCATTGTCATTGCATGTGTGTTGTTTTCATAAACCACCACTAGATTCATTGCATGTGTGTTGTTTTCGTAAACAACATGAATCCACCAGTGTCATTGCATGTGTTTTGTTTTCATAAACCACATGGACGCACTACAGTTCAATGCATGTATGTTCTTTTCATAAACCACATGGATCCACCAGTGTCATTGGATGTGTGTTCTTTTCATAAACCACCACTAGAGCCATTGCATGTGTGTTCTTTCCATAAAACACATGGATCCACTAGTGCCATTGCATGTGTGTTCTTTTCATAAACCACATGGATCCACTAGAGTTCATTCATGTGTGTTCTTTTCATAAACAACATGGATCCACCAGTGTCATTGGATGTGTGTTCTTTTCCTAAACCACATGGATCCACCAGTGTCATTGCATGTGTGTTCTTTTCATAAACCACATGTAGAGTTCATTGAATGTGTGGTCTTTTCATAAACCACATGGATTCACCAATGTCATTGCACGTGTGTTCTTTTCATAAACCACATATAGAGTCACTGTGTGTGTTCTATTCATAAACCACATGGATCCACCAGTGTCATTGGATGTGTGTTCTTTTCATAAACCACCACTAGAGTCATTTCATGTGTGTTCTTTTCATAAACCACATGGATCCACTAGTGTCATTGCATGTGTGTTGTTTTCATAAACCACCACTAGAGTCATTACATGTGTGTTCTTTCCATAAATCACATGGATCCACTAGTGTCATTGCATGTGTTTTATTTTCATAAACCACATGGATCCACTAGAGTTCATTCATGTGTGTTCTTTTCATAAACCACATGGATCCACCAGTGTCATTGGATGTGTGTTCTTTTGATTAACCACCACTACAGTCATTGCATGTGTGTTCTTTTCATAAACCACATGGATCCACTAGTGTCATTGCATGTGTGTTCTTTTCATAAACCACCACTGAAGTCATTGCATGTGTGTTCTTTCCATAAACCACATGGATCCAGAAGTGTCATTGCATGTGCGTTCTTTTCTTAAACCACATATGGATCCACTAGAGTTCATTGCATGTGTGTTCTTTTCCTAAACCACCACTAGAGTTATTGCATGTGTGTTCTTTTCATAAACCACATGGATCCACTAGTGTCATTGCATGTGGGTTGTTTTCATAAACCACCAATAGAGTCATTGCATGTGTGTTCTTTCCATAAAACACATGGATCCACTGGTGCCATTGCATGTGTGTTCTTTTCATAAACCACATCTAGTGTCACTGCATGTGTGCTCTTTTCATAAACCACCACTAGAGTCATTGCATGTGTGTTCTTTTCATAAACCACATATGGATCCACTAGACTTCATTACATGTGTGTTATTCTCCTAAACCACCACTAGAGTTCATTGCATCTGTGTTCTTTTAATAAACCACATGGATCCACTAGTGTAACTTCATGTGTGTTCTTTTCATAAACCACCACTAGAGTCATTGCATGTTTGTTCTTTTCATAAACCACATAGGTCCACCAGTGTCATTGCATGTGTGTTATTTTCATAAACCACATTGATCCACTAGAGTTCATTGCATGTGTGTTGTTTTCATAAACCACATGGATCCACTAGTGTCATTGCATGTGTGTTCTTTTCATAAACCACCACTAGAGACATTGCATATGTGTGCTTTTCATAAACCGCATGGATCCACCACTGTCATTGCATGTGTGTTTTTTCATAAACCACAACTAGAGTCATTGCATGTGTGTTATTTTCATAAACCACATGGATCCACCAGTGTCATTGCATGTGTGTTCTTTACATAAACCACATGGATGCACTAGAGATCAATGCATGTGTGTTCTTTTCATAAACCACATGGATCCACCAGTGTCATTGGATGTGTGTTCTTTTGATTAACCACCACTACAGTCATTGGATGTGTGTTCTTTTCATAAACCACATGGATCCACTAGTGTCATTGCATGTGTGTTCTTTTCATAAACCACCACCAAAGTCATTGCATGTGTGTTCTTTCCATAAACCACATGGATCCAGAAGTGTCATTGCATGTGTGTTCTTTTCTTAAACCACATATGGATCCACTAGAGTTCATTGCATGTGTGTTCTTCTCCTAAACCACCACTAGAGTTCACTGCATGTGTGTTCTTTAGATAAACCACATGGATCCACTAGTATCACTGCATGTGTGTTCTTTTCATAAACCACCACTAGAGTCAATGCATGTGTGTTCTTTTCATAAACCACATGGATCCACCAGTGTCATTGCATGTGTGTTCTTTTCATAAACCACATTGATCCGCTAGAGTTCATTGCATGTGTGTTCTTTTCAAAAACCACATGGATCCACTAGTGTCATTGCATGTGTGTTCTTTTCATAAACCACAACTAGAGTCATTGCATGTGTGTTCTTTTCATAAACCACATGGATCCACCATTGTCATTGCATGTATGTTGTTTTCATAAACCACCAGTAGATTCATTGCATGTGTGTTATTTTCATAAACCACATGGATCCACCACTGTCATTACATGTGTGTTCTTTTCATAAACCACATGGACGCACTACAGTTCAATGCATGTGTGTTCTTTTCATAAACCACATGCATCCACCAGTGTCATTGGATGTGTGTTCTTTTCATAAACCACCACTAGAGTTATTGCATGTGTGTTCTTTTCATAAACCACATGGATCCACTAGTGTCATTGCATGTGGGTTGTTTTCATAAACCACCAATAGAGTCATTGCATGTGTGTTCTTTCCATAAAACACATGGATCCACTGGTGCCATTGCATGTGTGTTCTTTTCATAAACCACATGGATCCACTAGAGTTCATTCATGTGTGTTCTTTTCATAAACAACATTGATCCACCAGTGTCATTGGATGTGTGTTCTTTTCCTAAACCACATGGATCCACCAGTGTCATTGCATGTGTGTTCTTTTCATAAACCACATGTAGAGTTCATTGAATGTGTGTTCTTTTCATAAACCACATGGATCCACCAGTGTCATTGCATGTGTGTTCTTTTCATAAACCACATGTAGAGTTCATTGAATGTGTGTTCTTTTCATAAACCACATGGATCCACCAGTGTCATTGGATGTGTGTTCTTTTCATAAACCACCACTAGATTCATTGCATGTGTGTTCTTTTCATAAACCACATGGATCCACTAGTGTCATTGCATGTGTGTTGTTTTCATAAACCACCACTAGAGTCATTGCATGTGTATTCTTTCCATAAACCACATGGATCCACTAGTGCCATTGCATGTGTGTTATTTTCATAAACCACATGGATCCACTAGAGTTCATTCATGTGTGTTCTTTTCATAAACCACATGGATCCACCAGTGTCATTGGATGTGTGTACTTTTCCTAAACAACATGGATCCACCAGTTTCATTGCATGTGTGTTCTTTTCATAAACCACATGTAGAGTTCATTGAATGTGTGGTCTTTTCATAAACCACATGGATTCACCAATGTCATTACACGTGTGTTCTTTTCATAAACCACATCTAGAGTCACTGTGTGTGTTCTATTCATAAACCACATGCATCCACCAGTGTCATTGGATGTGTGTTCTTTTCATAAACCACCACTAGAGTTATTGCATGTGTGTTCTTTTCATAAACCACATGGATCCACTAGAGTTCATTCATGTGTGTTCTTTTCATAAACAACATGGATCCACCAGTGTCATTGGATGTGTGTTCTTTTCCTAAACCACATGGATCCACCAGTGTCATTGCATGTGTGTTCTTTTCATAAACCACATGTAGAGTTCATTGAATGTGTGGTCTTTTCATAAACCACATGGATTCACCAATGTCATTGCACGTGTGTTCTTTTCATAAACCACATATAGAGTCACTGTGTGTGTTCTATTTATAAACCACATGGATCCACCAGTGTCATTGGATGTGTGTTCTTTTCACAAACCACCACTAGAGTCATTTCATGTGTGTTCTTTTCATAAACCACATGGATCCACTAGTGTCATTGCATGTGTGTTGTTTTCATAAACCACCACTAGAGTCATTACATGTGTGTTCTTTCCATAAATCACATGGATCCACTAGTGTCATTGCATGTGTGTTATTTTCATAAACCACATGGATCCACTAGAGTTCATTCATGTGTGTTCTTTTCATAAACCACATGGATCCACCAGTGTCATTGGATGTGTGTTCTTTTGATTAACCACCACTACAGTCATTGCATGTGTGTTCTTTTCATAAACCACATGGATCCACTAGTGTCATTGCATGTGTGTTCTTTTCATAAACCACCACTAAAGTCATTGCATGTGTGTTCTTTCCATAAACCACATGGATCCAGAAGTGTCATTGCATGTGTGTTCTTTTCTTAAACCACATATGGATCCACTAGAGTTCATTGCATGTGTGTTCTTTTCCTAAACCACCACTAGAGTTCATTGCATGTGTGTTCTTTAGATAAACCACATGGATCCACTAGTATCACTGCATGTGTGTTCTTTTCATAAACCACCACTAGAGTCAATGCATGTGTGTTATTTTCATAAACCACATGGATCCACCAGTGTCATTGCATGTGTGTTCTTTTCATAAACCACATTGATCCGCTAGAGTTCATTGCATGTGTGTTCTTTTCAGAAACCACATGGATCCACTAGTGTCATGTGTGTTCTTTTCATAAACCACCACTAGAGTCATTGCATGTGTGTTCTTTTCATAAACAACATGGATCCACCATTGTCATTGCATGTGTGTTTTTTTCATAAACCACCAGTAGATTCATTGCATGTGTGTTATTTTCATAAACCACATGGATCCCCACTGTCATTACATGTGTGTTCTTTTCATAAACCACATGGACGCACTACAGTTCAATGCATGTGTGTTCTTTTCATAAACCACTTGCATCCACCAGTGTCATTGGATGTGTGTTCTTTTCATAAACCACCACTAGAGTTATTGCATGTGTGTTCTTTTCATAAACCACATGGATCCACTAGTGTCATTGCATGTGGGTTGTTTTCATAAACCACCAATAGAGTCATTGCATGTGTGTTCTTTCCATAAAACACATGGATCCACTGGTGCCATTGCATGTGTGTTCTTTTCATAAACCACATCTAATGTCACTGCATGTGTGCTCTTTTCATAAACCACCACTAGAGTCATTGCATGTGTGTTCTTTTCATAAACCACATATGGATCCACTAGACTTCATTACATGTGTGTTATTCTCCTAAACCACCACTAGAGTTCATTGCATCTGTGTTCTTTTGATAAACCACATGGATCCACTAGTGTCACTTCATGTGTGTTCTTTTCATAAACCACCACTAGAGTCATTGCATGTGTGTTCTTTTCATAAACCACATGGGTCCACCAGTGTCATTGCATGTGTGTTATTTTCATAAACCACATTGATCCACTAGAGTTCATTGCATGTGTGTTGTTTTCATAAACCACATGGATCCACTAGTGTCATTGCATGTGTGTTCTTTTCATAAACCACCACTAGAGACATTGCATATGTGTGCTTTTCATAAACCGCATGGATCCACCACTGTCATTGCATGTGTGTTTTTTCATAAACCACAACTATAGTCATTGCATGTGTGTTATTTTCATAAACCACATGGATCCACCAGTGTCATTGCATGTGTGTTCTTTACATAAACCACATGGATGCACTAGAGATCAATGCATGTGTGTTCTTTTCATAAACCACATGGATCCACCAGTGTCATTGGATGTGTGTTCTTTTGATTAACCACCACTACAGTCATTGGATGTGTGTTCTTTTCATAAACCACATGGATCCACTAGTGTCATTGCATGTGTGTTCTTTTCATAAACAACCACTAAAGTCATTGCATGTGTGTTCTTTCCATAAACCACATGGATCCAGAAGTGTCATTGCATGTGTGTTCTTTTCTTAAACCACATATGGATCCACTAGAGTTCATTGCATGTGTGTTCTTCTCCTAAACCACCACTAGAGTTCATTGCATGTGTGTTCTTTAGATAAACCACATGGATCCACTAGTATCACTACATGTGTATTCTTTTCATAAACCACCACTAGAGTCAATGCATCTGTGTTCTTTTCATAAACCACATGGATCCACCAGTGTCATTGCATGTGTGTTCTTTTCATAAACCACATTGATCCGCTAGAGTTCATTGCATGTGTGTTCTTTTCAGAAACCACATGGATCCACTAGTGTCATTGCATGTGTGTTCTTTTCATAAACCACAACTAGAGTCATTGCATGTGTGTTCTTTTCATAAACCACATGGATCCACCATTGTCATTGCATGTGTGTTGTTTTCATAAACCACCAGTAGATTCATTGCATGTGTGTTATTTTCATAAACCACATGGATCCACCACTGTCATTACATGTGTGTTCTTTTCATAAACCACATGGACGCACTACAGTTCAATGCATGTGTGTTCTTTTCATAAACCACATGCATCCACCAGTGTCATTGGATGTGTGTTCTTTTCATAAACCACCACTAGAGTTATTGCATGTGTGTTCTTTTCATAAACCACATGGATCCACTAGTGTCATTGCATGTGGGTTGTTTTCATAAACCACCAATAGAGTCATTGCATGTGTGTTCTTTCCATAAAACACATGGATCCACTGGTGCCATTGCATGTGTGTTCTTTTCATAAACCACATGGATCCACTAGAGTTCATTCATGTGTGTTGTTTTCATAAACAACATTGATCCACCTGTGTCATTGGATGTGTGTTCTTTTCCTAAACCACATGGATCCACCAGTGTCATTGCATGTGTGTTCTTTTCATAAACCACATGTAGAGTTCATTGAATGTGTGTTCTTTAAATAAACCACATGGATCCACCAGTGTCATTGCATGTGTGTTCTTTTCATAAACCACATGTAGAGTTCATTGAATGTGTGTTCTTTTCATAAACCACATGGATCCACCAGTGTCATTGGATGTGTGTTCTTTTCATAAACCACCACTAGATTCATTGCATGTGTGTTCTTTTCATAAACCACATGGATCCACTAGTGTCATTGCATGTGTGTTGTTTTCATAAACCACCACTAGAGTGATTGCATGTGTGTTCTTTCCATAAACCACATGGATCCACTAGTGCCATTGCATGTGTGTTATTTTTATAAACCACATGGATCCACTAGAGTTCATTCATGTGTGTTCTTTTCATAAACCACATGGATCCACCAGTGTCATTGGATGTGTGTACTTTTCCTAAACAACATGGATCCACCAGTTTCATTGCATGTGTGTTATTTTCATAAACCACATGTAGAGTTCATTGAATGTGTGGTCTTTTCATAAACCACATGGATTCACCAATGTCATTACACGTGTGTTCTTTTCATAAACCACATCTAGAGTCACTGTGTGTGTTCTATTCATAAACCACATGCATCCACCAGTGTCATTGGATGTGTGTTCTTTTCATAAACCACCACTAGAGTTATTGCATGTGTGTTCTTTTCATAAACCACATGGATCCACCAGTGTCATTGCATGTGGGTTGTTTTCATAAACCACCAATAGAGTCATTGCATGTGTGTTCTTTCCATAAAACACATGGATCCACTAGTGCCATTGCATGTGTGTTCTTTTCATAAACCACATGGATCCACTATAGTTCATTCATGTGTGTTCTTTTCATAAACAACATGGATCCACTAGTGTCATTGGATGTGTGTTCTTTTCCTAAACCACATGGATCCACCAGTGTCATTGCATGTGTGTTCTTTTCATAAACCACATGTAGAGTTCATTGAATGTGTGGTCTTTTCATAAACCACATGGATTCACCAATGTCATTGCACGTGTGTTCTTTTCATAAACCACATATAGAGTCACTGTGTGTGTTCTTTTCATAAACCACATGGATCCACCAGTGTCATTGGATGTGTGTTCTTTTCATAAACCACCACTAGAGTCATTTCATGTGTGTTCTTTTCATAAACCACATGGATCCACTAGTGTCATTGCATGTGTGTTGTTTTCATAAACCACCACTAGAGTCATTACATGTGTGTTCTTTCCATAAATCACATGGATCCACTAGTGTCATTACATGTGTGTTATTTTCATAAACCACATGGATCCACTAGAGTTCATTCATGTGTGTTCTTTTCATAAACCACATGGATCCACCAGTGTCATTGGATGTGTGTACTTTTCCTAAACCACATGGATCCACCAGTGTCATTGGATGTGTGTTCTTTTCATAAACCACATGTAGAGTTCATTGAATGTGTGGTCTTTTCATAAACCACATGGATTCACCAACGTCATTGCACGTGTGTTCTTTTCATAAACCACATCTAGAGTCACTATGTGTGTTCTATTCATAAACCACATGGATCCACCAGTGTCATTGGATGTGTGTTATTTTCATAAACCACCACTAGAGTCATTGCATGTGTGTTCTTTTCATAAACCACATGTATCCACTAGTGTCATTGCATGTGTTGTTTTCACAAAGCACCACTAGAGTCATTGCATGTGTGTTCTTTCCATAAACCACATGGATCCACTAGTGTCATTGCATGTGTGTTCTTTTCATAAACCACATGGATCCACTAGAGTTCATTCATGTGTGTTATTTTCATAAACCACATGGATCCACCAATGTCATTGGATGTGTGTTCTTTTCCTAATCCACATGGATCCACCAGTGTCATTGCATGTGTGTTCTTTTCATAAACCACATGTAGAGTTCATTGAATGTGTGTTATTTTCATAAACCACATGGATCCACCAGTGTCATTGCTTGTGTGTTCTTTTCATAAACCACATGGATTCACCGATGTCATTGCATGTGTGTTCTTTTCATAAACCACATCTAGAGTCATTGCGTGTGTGTTCTATTCATAAACCACCTTGATCCACGAGTGTCATTGCATTTGTGTTCTTTTCATAAACCACATGGATCCATCATTGTCATTGCATGTGTGTTATTTTCATAAACCACATCTAGAGTCATTGCATGTGTGTTCTTTTCATAAACCACATGGATCCACCAGCGTCATCGCATTTGTGTTCTTTCAAAAACCACATGGATCCACCAGTGTCATTGCATGTGTGTTCTTTTCATAAACCACATCTAGTGTCACTGCATGTGTGTTCTTTTCATAAACCACCACTAGAGTCATTGCATGTGTGTTCTTTTCATAAACCACATATGGATCCACTAGACTTCATTGCATTTGTGTTATTCTCCTAAACCACCACTAGAGTTCATTGAATGTGTGTTCTTTTGATAAACCACATGGATCCATTAGTGTCACTTCATGTGTGTTCTTTTCATAAACCACCACTAGAGTCATTGCATGTGTGTTCTTTTCATAAACCACATGGATCCACCAGTGTCATTGCATGTGTGTTATTTTCATAAACCACATTGATCCACTAGAGTTCATTGCATGTGTGTTGTTTTCATAAACCACATGGATCCACTAGTGTCATTGCATGTGTGTTCTTTTCATAAACCACCACTAGAGACATTGCATATGTGTGCTTTTCATAAACCACATGGATCCACCACTGTCATTGCATGCGTGTTTTTTTATAAACCACAACTAGAGTCATTGCATGTGTGTTATTTTCATAAACCACATGGATCCACCAGTGTCATTGCATGTGTGTTCTTTACATAAACCACATGGATGCACTAGAGATCAATGCATGTGTGTTCTTTTCATAAACCACATGGATTCACCCGTGTCATTGGATGTGTGTTCTTTTGATTAACCACCACTACAGTCATTGCATGTGTGTTCTTTTCATAAACCACATGGATTCACTAGTGTCATTGGATGTGTGTTCTTTTCATAAACCACCACTAAAGTCATTGCATGTCTGTTCTTTCCATAAACCACATGGATCCAGAAGTGCCATTGCATGTGTGTTCTTTTCTTAAACCACATATGGATCAACTAGAGTTCATTTCATGTGTGTTCTTCTCCTAAACCACCACTAGAGTTCATTGCATGTGTGTTCTTTAGATAAACCACATGGATCCACTAGTATCACTGCATGTGTGTTCTTTTCATAAACCACCACTAGAGTCAATGCATGTCTGTTCTTTTCATAAACCACATGGATCCACCAGTGTCATTGCATGTGTGTTATTTTCATAAACCACATTGATCCGCTAGAGTTCATTGCATGTGTGTTCTTTTCAGAAACCACATGGATCCACTAGTGTCATTGCATGTGTGTTCTTTTCATAAACCACCACTAGAGTCATTGCATGTGTGTTCTTTTCATAAACCACATGGATCCACCATTGTCATTGCATGTGTGTTGTTTTCATAAACCACCAGTAGATTCTTTGCATGTGTGTTATTTTCATAAACCACATGGATCCACCAGTGTCATTGCATGTGTGTTCTTTTCATAAACCACATGGGCCTTTTCTGATTCAATGCATGTGTGTTCTTTTCATAAACCACATGCATCCACCAGTGTCATTGGATGTTTGTTCTTTTCATAAACCACCACTAGAGTCATTGCATGTGTGTTCTTTTCATAAACCACATGGACGCACTACAGTTCAATGCATGTGTGTTCTTTTCATAAACCACATGCATCCACCAGTGTCATTGCATGTGTGTTCTTTTCATAAACCACATTGATCCGCTAGAGTTCATTGCATGTGTGTTCTTTTCAGAAACCACATGGATCCACTAGTGTCATTGCATGTGTGTTCTTTTCATAAACCACAACTAGAGTCATTGCATGTGTGTTCTTTTCATAAACCACATGGATCCACCATTGTCATTGCATGTGTGTTGTTTTCATAAACCACCAGTAGATTCATTGCATGTGTGTTATTTTCATAAACCACATGGATCCACCACTGTCATTACATGTGTGTTCTTTTCATAAACCACATGGACGCACTACAGTTCAATGCATGTGTGTTCTTTTCATAAACCACATGCATCCACCAGTGTCATTGGATGTGTGTTCTTTTCATAAACCACCACTAGAGTTATTGCATGTGTGTTCTTTTCATAAACCACATGGATCCACTAGTGTCATTGCATGTGGGTTGTTTTCATAAACCACCAATAGAGTCATTGCATGTGTGTTCTTTCCATAAAACACATGGATCCACTGGTGCCATTGCATGTGTGTTCTTTTCATAAACCACATGGATCCACTAGAGTTCATTCATGTGTGTTGTTTTCATAAACAACATTGATCCACCTGTGTCATTGGATGTGTGTTCTTTTCCTAAACCACATGGATCCACCAGTGTCATTGCATGTGTGTTCTTTTCATAAACCACATGTAGAGTTCATTGAATGTGTGTTCTTTAAATAAACCACATGGATCCACCAGTGTCATTGCATGTGTGTTCTTTTCATAAACCACATGTAGAGTTCATTGAATGTGTGTTCTTTTCATAAACCACATGGATCCACCAGTGTCATTGGATGTGTGTTCTTTTCATAAACCACCACTAGATTCATTGCATGTGTGTTCTTTTCATAAACCACATGGATCCACTAGTGTCATTGCATGTGTGTTGTTTTCATAAACCACCACTAGAGTGATTGCATGTGTGTTCTTTCCATAAACCACATGGATCCACTAGTGCCATTGCATGTGTGTTATTTTTATAAACCACATGGATCCACTAGAGTTCATTCATGTGTGTTCTTTTCATAAACCACATGGATCCACCAGTGTCATTGGATGTGTGTACTTTTCCTAAACAACATGGATCCACCAGTTTCATTGCATGTGTGTTATTTTCATAAACCACATGTAGAGTTCATTGAATGTGTGGTCTTTTCATAAACCACATGGATTCACCAATGTCATTACACGTGTGTTCTTTTCATAAACCACATCTAGAGTCACTGTGTGTGTTCTATTCATAAACCACATGCATCCACCAGTGTCATTGGATGTGTGTTCTTTTCATAAACCACCACTAGAGTTATTGCATGTGTGTTCTTTTCATAAACCACATGGATCCACCAGTGTCATTGCATGTGGGTTGTTTTCATAAACCACCAATAGAGTCATTGCATGTGTGTTCTTTCCATAAAACACATGGATCCACTAGTGCCATTGCATGTGTGTTCTTTTCATAAACCACATGGATCCACTATAGTTCATTCATGTGTGTTCTTTTCATAAACAACATGGATCCACTAGTGTCATTGGATGTGTGTTCTTTTCCTAAACCACATGGATCCACCAGTGTCATTGCATGTGTGTTCTTTTCATAAACCACATGTAGAGTTCATTGAATGTGTGGTCTTTTCATAAACCACATGGATTCACCAATGTCATTGCACGTGTGTTCTTTTCATAAACCACATATAGAGTCACTGTGTGTGTTCTTTTCATAAACCACATGGATCCACCAGTGTCATTGGATGTGTGTTCTTTTCATAAACCACCACTAGAGTCATTTCATGTGTGTTCTTTTCATAAACCACATGGATCCACTAGTGTCATTGCATGTGTGTTGTTTTCATAAACCACCACTAGAGTCATTACATGTGTGTTCTTTCCATAAATCACATGGATCCACTAGTGTCATTACATGTGTGTTATTTTCATAAACCACATGGATCCACTAGAGTTCATTCATGTGTGTTCTTTTCATAAACCACATGGATCCACCAGTGTCATTGGATGTGTGTACTTTTCCTAAACCACATGGATCCACCAGTGTCATTGGATGTGTGTTCTTTTCATAAACCACATGTAGAGTTCATTGAATGTGTGGTCTTTTCATAAACCACATGGATTCACCAACGTCATTGCACGTGTGTTCTTTTCATAAACCACATCTAGAGTCACTATGTGTGTTCTATTCATAAACCACATGGATCCACCAGTGTCATTGGATGTGTGTTATTTTCATAAACCACCACTAGAGTCATTGCATGTGTGTTCTTTTCATAAACCACATGTATCCACTAGTGTCATTGCATGTGTGTTGTTTTCACAAAGCACCACTAGAGTCATTGCATGTGTGTTCTTTCCATAAACCACATGGATCCACTAGTGTCATTGCATGTGTGTTCTTTTCATAAACCACATGGATCCACTAGAGTTCATTCATGTGTGTTATTTTCATAAACCACATGGATCCACCAATGTCATTGGATGTGTGTTCTTTTCCTAATCCACATGGATCCACCAGTGTCATTGCATGTGTGTTCTTTTCATAAACCACATGTAGAGTTCATTGAATGTGTGTTATTTTCATAAACCACATGGATCCACCAGTGTCATTGCTTGTGTGTTCTTTTCATAAACCACATGGATTCACCGATGTCATTGCATGTGTGTTCTTTTCATAAACCACATCTAGAGTCATTGCGTGTGTGTTCTATTCATAAACCACCTTGATCCACGAGTGTCATTGCATTTGTGTTCTTTTCATAAACCACATGGATCCATCATTGTCATTGCATGTGTGTTATTTTCATAAACCACATCTAGAGTCATTGCATGTGTGTTCTTTTCATAAACCACATGGATCCACCAGCGTCATCGCATTTGTGTTCTTTCAAAAACCACATGGATCCACCAGTGTCATTGCATGTGTGTTCTTTTCATAAACCACATCTAGTGTCACTGCATGTGTGTTCTTTTCATAAACCACCACTAGAGTCATTGCATGTGTGTTCTTTTCATAAACCACATATGGATCCACTAGACTTCATTGCATTTGTGTTATTCTCCTAAACCACCACTAGAGTTCATTGAATGTGTGTTCTTTTGATAAACCACATGGATCCATTAGTGTCACTTCATGTGTGTTCTTTTCATAAACCACCACTAGAGTCATTGCATGTGTGTTCTTTTCATAAACCACATGGATCCACCAGTGTCATTGCATGTGTGTTATTTTCATAAACCACATTGATCCACTAGAGTTCATTGCATGTGTGTTGTTTTCATAAACCACATGGATCCACTAGTGTCATTGCATGTGTGTTCTTTTCATAAACCACCACTAGAGACATTGCATATGTGTGCTTTTCATAAACCACATGGATCCACCACTGTCATTGCATGCGTGTTTTTTTATAAACCACAACTAGAGTCATTGCATGTGTGTTATTTTCATAAACCACATGGATCCACCAGTGTCATTGCATGTGTGTTCTTTACATAAACCACATGGATGCACTAGAGATCAATGCATGTGTGTTCTTTTCATAAACCACATGGATTCACCCGTGTCATTGGATGTGTGTTCTTTTGATTAACCACCACTACAGTCATTGCATGTGTGTTCTTTTCATAAACCACATGGATTCACTAGTGTCATTGGATGTGTGTTCTTTTCATAAACCACCACTAAAGTCATTGCATGTCTGTTCTTTCCATAAACCACATGGATCCAGAAGTGCCATTGCATGTGTGTTCTTTTCTTAAACCACATATGGATCAACTAGAGTTCATTTCATGTGTGTTCTTCTCCTAAACCACCACTAGAGTTCATTGCATGTGTGTTCTTTAGATAAACCACATGGATCCACTAGTATCACTGCATGTGTGTTCTTTTCATAAACCACCACTAGAGTCAATGCATGTCTGTTCTTTTCATAAACCACATGGATCCACCAGTGTCATTGCATGTGTGTTATTTTCATAAACCACATTGATCCGCTAGAGTTCATTGCATGTGTGTTCTTTTCAGAAACCACATGGATCCACTAGTGTCATTGCATGTGTGTTCTTTTCATAAACCACCACTAGAGTCATTGCATGTGTGTTCTTTTCATAAACCACATGGATCCACCATTGTCATTGCATGTGTGTTGTTTTCATAAACCACCAGTAGATTCTTTGCATGTGTGTTATTTTCATAAACCACATGGATCCACCAGTGTCATTGCATGTGTGTTCTTTTCATAAACCACATGGACGCACTACAGTTCAATGCATGTGTGTTCTTTTCATAAACCACATGCATCCACCAGTGTCATTGGATGTTTGTTCTTTTCATAAACCACCACTAGAGTCATTGCATGTGTGTTCTTTTCATAAACCACATGGACGCACTACAGTTCAATGCATGTGTGTTCTTTTCATAAACCACATGCATCCACCAGTGTCATTGGATGTGTGTTCTTTTCATAAACCACCACTAGAGTCATTGCATGTGTGTTCTTTTCATAAACCACATGGATCCACTAGTGTCATTGCATGTGGGTTGTTTTCATAAACCACCAATAGAGTCATTGCATGTGTGTTCTTTCCATAAAACACATGGATCCACTAGTGCCAGTGCATGTGTGTTCTTTTCATAAACCACATGGATCCACTAGAGTTCATTCATGTGTGTTCTTTTCATAAACAACATGGATCCACCAGTGTCATTGGATGTGTGTTCTTTTCCTAAACCACATGGATCCACCAGTGTCATTGCATGTGTGTTCTTTTCATAAACCACATGTAGAGTTCATTGAATGTGTGTTCTTTTCATAAACCACATGGATGCACCAGTGTCATTGCATGTGTGTTCTTTTCATAAACCGCATGTAGAGTTCATTGAATGTGTGTTCTTTTCATAAACCACATGGATCCACCAGTGTCATTGGATGTGTGTTCTTTTCATAAACCACCACTAGATTCATTGCATGTGTGTTCTTTTCATAAACCACATGGATCCACTAGTGTCATTGCATGTGTGTTGTTTTCATAAACCACCACTAGAGTCATTGCATGTGTGTTCTTTCCATAAAACACATGGATCCACTAGTGTCATTGCATGTGTGCTATTTTCATAAACCACATGGATCCACTACAGTTCATTCATTTGTGTTCTTTTCATAAACCACATGGATCCACCAGTGTCATTGGATGTGTGTACTTTTCCTAAACCACATGGATCCACCAGTTTCATTGCATGTGTGTTCTTTTCATAAACCACATGTAGAGTTTATTGAACGTGTGGTCTTTTCATAAACCACATGGATTCACTAATGTCATTGCACGTGTGTTCTTTTCTTAAACCACATCTAGAGTCACTGTGTGTGTGTTCTATTCATAAACCACATGGATGCACCAGTGTCATTGGATGTGTGTTCTTTTCATAAACCACCACTAGAGTCATTGCATGTGTGTTCTTTTCCTAAACCACATGGATCCACCAGTGTCATTGCATGTGTGTTCTTTTCATAAACCACATGTAGAGTTCATTGAATGTGTGTTCTTTTCATAAACCACATGGATCCACCAGTGTCATTGCACGTGTGTTCTTTTCATAAACCACATCTAGAGTCATTGCGTGTGTGACGAGGGTTTAACTCGGCAATGCCCATTGTTATGGACTTGGGTTTTGGAGAAGGAGGGAGCGCTGGAGACATCTATCGGCTAGCAAACAAGCACACAGGGGACAAAGGATTTACCCAGGTTCAGGCCTTGTAGAGGTCCCTACTCCTGCTTGTCTGCTCGTGGAATTATCGAAGGAGCCGAAAGTTACAGTGGTGCGCAGATGCAATCTAGCGAGGGTTGTGGAAACTAGGGTTGCGTGTGTCCTCCTCGCCGTCCCCTCCTAGCCCTTATATAGATAGGCTAGGTATCAGGTAGCAGGTCGAGTCGGTTACAAGTTAGGGTTTTCCCCTTCAAACTTTCTATCTTTAGCTTCTTCTTGTCCTTCAAGCAATCGAGAATCCGCAGGTTACTCGAGTCCCTCCCTCCGGTCCTTGGCGACACCGTGGGCCTGTACGTATTTGGACCGTATATACCAAGCTCGAGTACCTGTAGGGTATACCCATGTCAGTGTGTGTTCTATTCGTAAACCACATGGATCCACGAGTGTCATTGCATTTGTGTTCTTTTCATAAACCACATGGATCCATCATTGTCATTGCATGTGTGTTATTTTCATAAACCACATCTAGAGTCATTGCATGTGTGTTCCTTTCATAAACCACATGGATCCACAAGCATCATTGCATTTGTGTTCTTTTCAAAAACCACATGGATCCACCAGTGTCATTGCATGTGTGTTCTTTTCATAAACCACATCTAGAGTCACTGCATGTGTGTTCTTTTCATAAACCACCACTAGAGTCATTGCATGTGTGTACTTTTCATAAACCACATATGGATCCACTAGACTTTATTGCATGTGTATTATTCTCCTAAACCACCTCTAGAGTTCATTGCATGTGTGTTCTTTTGATAAACCACATGGATCCGCTAGTGTCACTTCATGTGTGTTCTTTTCATAAACCACCACTAGAGTCATTGCATGTGTGTTCTTTTCATAAACCACATGGATCCACCAGTGTCATTGCATGTGTGTTATTTTCATAAACCACATTGATCCACTAGAGTTCATTGCATGTGTGTTCTTTTCATAAACCACATGGATCCACTAGTGTCATTGCATGTGTGTTCTTTTCATAAACCACCACTAGAGACATTGCATATGTGTGCTTTTCATAAACCACATGGATCCACCACTGTCATTGCATGTGTGTTCTTTTCATAAACCACCACTAGAGTCATTGCATGTGTGTTATTTTCATAAACCACATTGATCCACTAGAGTTCATTGCATGTGTGTTCTTTTCATAAACCACATGGATCCACTAGTGTCATTGCATGTGTGTTCTTTTCATAAAACACCACTAGAGTCATTGCATATGTGTGCTTTTCATAAACCACATGGATCCACCACTGTCATTGCATGTGTGTTCTTTTCATAAACCACCACTAGAGTCATTGCATGTGTGTTATTTTCTTAAACCACATGGATCCACCAGTGTCATTGCATGTGTGTTCTTTACATAAACCACATGGATGCAGTAGAGTTCAATGCATGTGTGTTCTTTTCATAAACCACATGGATCCACCAGTGTCATTGGATGTGTGTTCTTTTCATTAACCACCACTACAGTCATTGCATGTGTGTTCTTTTCATAAACCACATGGATCCACTAGTGTCATTGCATGTGTGTTCTTTTCATAAACCACCACTAGAGTCATTGCATGTGTGTTCTTTCCATAAACCACATGGATCCAGAAGTGTCATTGCATATGTGTTCTTTTCTTAAACCACATATGGATCCACTAGAGTTCATTGCATGTATGTTCTTCTCCTAAACCACCACGAGAGTTCATTACATGTGTGTTCTTTTGATAAACCACATGGATCCACTAGTATCACTGCATGTGTGTTCTTTTCATAAACCACCACTAGAGTCATTGCATGTGTGTTCTTTTCATAAACCACATGGATCCACCAGTGTCATTGCATGTGTGTTCTTTTCATTAACCACCACTACAGTCATTGCATGTGTGTTCTTTTCATAAACCACATTGATCCGCTAGAGTTCATTGCATGTGTGTTCTTTTCAAAAACCACATGGATCCACTAGTGTCATTGCATGTGTGTTCTTTTCATAAACCACCACTAGAGTCATTGCATGTGTGTTCTTTTCATAAACCACATGGATCCACTAGAGTCATTACATGTGTGCTGTTTTCATAAAGCACCACTAGATTCATTGCATGTGTGTTATTTTCGTAAACAACATGAATCCACTAGTGTCATTGCGTGTGTGTTGTTTTCATAAACCACATGGACGCACTATAGTTCAATTCATGTGTGTTCTTTTCATAAAGCACATGGATCCACCAGTGTCATTGGATGTGTGTTCTTTTCATAAACCACCACTAGAGTCATTGCATGTGTGTTCTTTTCATAAACCACATGGATCCACTAGTGTCATTGCATGTGTGTTGTTTTCATAAACCACCAATAGAGACATTGCATGTGTGTTCTTTCCATAAAACACATGGATCCACTAGTGCCATTGCATGTGTGTTCTTTTCATAAACCACATGGATCCACCAGTGACATTGGATGTGTGTTCTTTTCCTAAACCACATGGATCCACTAGTGTCATTGCATGTGTGTTCTTTTCATAAACCACATGTAGAGTTCATTGAATGTGTGTTCTTTTCATAAACCACATGGATCCAGCAGTGTCGTTGCATGTGTGTTCTTTTCATAAACCACATGTAGAGTTCATTGAATGTGTGTTCTTTTCATCAACCACATGGATCCACCAGTGTCATTGGATGTGTGTTCTTTTCATAAACCACCACTAGAGTCATTGCATGTGTGTTATTTTCATAAACCACATGGATCCACTAGTGTCATTGCATGTGTGTTGTTTTCATAAACCACCACTAGAGTCATTGCATGTGTGTTCTTTCCATAAACCACATGGATCCACTAGTGTCATTGCATGTGTGTCATTTTCATAAACCACATGGATCCACTAGAGTTCATTCATGTTTGTTCTTTTCATAAACCACATGGATCCACCAGTGTCATTGGATGTGTGTACTTTTCCTAAACCACATGGATCCACCAGTGTCATTGCATGTGTGTTCTTTACATAAACCACATGGATGCACTAGAGTTCAATGCATGTGTGTTCTTTCCATAAACCACATGGATTCACCAGTGTCATTGCATGTGTGTTGTTTTCTTAAACCACATATGGATCCACTAGAGTTCATTGCATGTGTGTCCTTCTCCTAAACCACCACTAGAGTTCATTGCATGTGTGTTCTTTTGATAAACCACATGGATCCACTAGTATCAATGCATGTGTGTTCTTTTCATAAACCACCACTAGAGTCATTGCATGTGTGTTCTTTTCATAAACCACATGGATCCACCAGTGTCATTGCATGTGTGTTCTTTTCATAAACCACATTGATCCGCTAGAGTTCATTGCATGTGTGTTCTTTTCATAAACCACATGGATCCACTAGTGTCATTGCATGTGTCTTCTTTTCATAAACCACCACTAGAGTCATTGCATGTGTGTTCTTTTCATAAACCACATGGATCCACCATTGTCATTGCATGTGTGTTGTTTTCATAAACCACATGGATCCACCAGTGTCATTGGATGTGTGTTCTTTTCATAAACCACCACTAGTGTCATTGCATGTGTGTTCTTTCCATAAACCACATGGATCCACTAGAGTCATTGCAATGTGTTATTTTCATAAACCACATGGATCCACTAGTGTCATTGCATGTGTGTTGTTTTCATAAACCACCACTAGAGTCATTGCATGTGTGTTCTTTCCATAAACCACATGGATCCACTAGTGTCATTGCATGTGTGTCATTTTCATAAACCACATGGATCCACTAGAGTCATTGCATGTGTGTTCTTTTCATAAACCACATGGATCCACCAGTGTCATTGCATGTGTGTTCTTTTCATAAACCACATGGATCCACTAGGGTCATTGCATGTGTGTTGTTTTCATAAACCACCACTAGAGTCATTGCATGTGTGTTCTTTCCATAAACCACATGGATCCACTAGTGTCATTGCATGTGTGTCATTTTCATAAACCACATGGATCCACTAGAGTTCATTCATGTTTGTTCTTTTCATAAACCACATCGATCCACCAGTGTCATTGGATGTGTGTACTTTTCCTAAACCACATGGATCCACCAGTGTCATTGCATGTGTGTTCTTTACATAAACCACATGGATTCACCAGTGTCATTTCATGTGTGTTGTTTTCTTAAACCACATATGGATCCACTAGAGTTCATTGCATGTGTGTCCTTCTCCTAAACCACCACTAGAGTTCATTACATGTGTGTTCTTTTGATAAACCACATGGATCCACTACTATCAATGCATGTGTGTTCTTTTCATAAACCACCACTAGAGTCATTTCATGTGTGTTCTTTTCATAAACCACATGCATCCACCAGTGTCATTGCATGTGTGTTCTTTTCATAAACCACATTGATCCGCTAGAGTACATTGCATGTGTGTTCTTTTCATAAACCACATGGATCCACTAGTGTCATTGCATGTGTCTTCTTTTCATAAACCACCACTAGAGTCATTGCATGTGTGTTCTTTTCATAAACCACATGGATCCACCATTGTCATTGCATGTGTGTTGTTTTCATAAACCACATGGATCCACCAGTGTCATTGGATGTGTGTTCTTTTCATAAACCACCACTAGTGTCATTGCATGTGTGTTCTTTCCATAAACCAGATGGATCCGCTAGTGTCATTGCATGTCTGTTCTTTTCATAAACCACATGGATCCACTAGATTTCATTCATGTGTGTTCTTTTCATAAACCACATGGATCCACCAGTGTCAATGGATGTGTGTTCTTTTCCTAAACCACATGGATCCACCAGTGTCATTGCATGTGTGTTCTTTTCATAAACCACATGTAGATTTCATTGAATGTGTGTTCTTTTCATAAACGAAATGGATCCACCAGTGTCATTGCATGTGTGTTCTTTTCATAAACCACATGTAGAGTTCATTGAATGTGTGTTCTTTTCATAAACCACATGGATCCACTAGTGTCATTGGATGTGTGTTCTTTTCATAAACCACCACTAGAGTCATTGCATGTGTGTTCTTTTCATAAACCACATGCATCCACTAGGGTCATTGCATGTGTGTTGTTTTCATAAACCACCACTAGAGTCATTGCATGTGTGTTCTTTCCATAAACCACATGGATCCACTAGTGTCATTGCATGTGTGTTCTTTTCATAAACCACTGGGATCCACTAGAGTTCATTCATGTGTGTTCTTTTCATAAACCACATGGATCCACCAGTGTCATTGGATTGTGTTCTTTTCCTAAACCACATGGATCCACCAGTGTTATTGTATGTGTGTTCTTCTCATAAACCACATGTAGAGTTCATTGAATGTGTGTTCTTTTCATAAACCACATGGATTCACCAGTGTCATTGCATGCGTGTTATTTTCATAAACCACATGGATGCACTAGAGATCAATGCATGTGTGTTCTTTTCATAAACCACATGGATCCACTAGTGTCATTGGATGTGTGTTCTTTTGATTAACCACCACTACAGTCATTGGATGTGTGTTCTTTTCATAAACCACATGGATCCACTAGTGTCATTGCATGTGTGTTCTTTTCATAAACCACCACTAAAGTCATTGCATGTGTGTTCTTTCCATAAACCACATGGATCCAGAAGTGTCATTGCATGTGTGTTCTTTTCTTAAACCACATATGGATCCACTAGAGTTCATTGCATGTGTGTTCTTCTCCTAAACCACCACTAGAGTTCATTGCATGTGTGTTCTTTAGATAAACCACATGGATCCACTAGTATCACTTCATGTGTGTTCTTTTCATAAACCACCACTAGAGTCAATGCATGTGTGTTCTTTTCATAAACCACATGGATCCACCAGTGTCATTGCATGTGTGTTCTTTTCATAAACCACATTGATCCGCTAGAGTTCATTCATGTTTGTTCTTTTCATAAACCACATCGATCCACCAGTGTCATTGGATGTGTGTACTTTTCCTAAACCACATGGATCCACCAGTGTCATTGCATGTGTGTTCTTTACATAAACCACATGGATTCACCAGTGTCATTTCATGTGTGTTGTTTTCTTAAACCACATATGGATCCACTAGAGTTCATTGCATGTGTTTCCTTCTCCTAAACCACCACTAGAGTTCATTGCATGTGTGTTCTTTTGATAAACCACATGGATCCACTAGTATCAATGCATGTGTGTTCTTTTCATAAACCACCACTAGAGTCATTTCATGTGTGTTCTTTTCATAAACCACATGCATCCACCAGTGTCATTGCATGTGTGTTCTTTTCATAAACCACATTGATCCGCTAGAGTACATTGCATGTGTGTTCTTTTCATAAACCACATGGATCCACTAGTGTCATTGCATGTGTCTTCTTTTCATAAACCACCACTAGAGTCATTGCATGTGTGTTCTTTTCATAAACCACATGGATCCACCATTGTCATTGCATGTGTGTTGTTTTCATAAACCACATGGATCCACCAGTGTCATTGGATGTGTGTTCTTTTCATAAACCACCACTAGTGTCATTGCATGTGTGTTCTTTCCATAAACCAGATGGATCCGCTAGTGTCATTGCATGTCTGTTCTTTTCATAAACCACATGGATCCACTAGATTTCATTCATGTGTGTTCTTTTCATAAACCACATGGATCCACCAGTGTCAATGGATGTGTGTTCTTTTCCTAAACCACATGGATCCACCAGTGTCATTGCATGTGTGTTCTTTTCATAAACCAGATGTAGATTTCATTGAATGTGTGTTCTTTTCATAAACGAAATGGATCCACCAGTGTCATTGCATGTTTGTTCTTTTCATAAACCACATGTAGAGTTCATTGAATGTGTGTTCTTTTCATAAACCACATGGATCCACTAGTGTCATTGGATGTGTGTTCTTTTCATAAACCACCACTAGAGTCATTGCATGTGTGTTCTTTTCATAAACCACATGCATCCACTAGGGTCATTGCATGTGTGTTGTTTTCATAAACCACCACTAGAGTCATTGCATGTGTGTTCTTTCCATAAACCACATGGATCCACTAGTGTCATTGCATGTGTGTTCTTTTCATAAACCACAGGGATCCACTAGAGTTCATTCATGTGCGTTCTTTTCATAAACCACATGGATCCACCAGTGTCATTGGATGTGTGTTCTTTTCCTAAACCACATGGATCCACCAGTGTTATTGTATGTGTGTTCTTCTCATAAACCACATGTAGAGTTCATTGAATGTGTGTTCTTTTCATAAACCACATGGATTCACCAGTGTCATTGCACGTGTGTTCTTTTCATAAACCACATCTAGAGTCACTGCGTGTGTGTTCTATTCATAAACCACATGGATCCACAAGTGTCATTGCATTTGTGTTCTTTTCATAAACCACATGGATCCGCTAGAGTTCATTGCATGTGTGTTCTTTTCATAAACCACATGGATCCACTAGTGTCATTGCATGTGTGTTCTTTTCATAAACCACCACTAGAGTCATTGCATGTGTGTTATTTTCATAAACCACATGGATCCACCATTATCATTGCATGTGTGTTGTTTTCAGAAACCACCACTAGATTCATTGGATGTGTGTTATTTTCATAAACAACATGGATCCACAAGTGTCATTGCATGTGTGTTCTTTTCATAAACCACATGGACGCACTACAGTTCAATGCACGTGTGTTATTTTCATAAACCACATGGATCCACCAGTGTCATTGGATGTGTGTTCTTTTCATAAACCACCACTAGAATCATTGCATGTGTGTTCTTTTCATTAACCACATGGATCCACTAGTATCATTGCATGTGTGTTATTTTCATAAACCACCACTAGAGACATTGCATGTGTGTTCTTTCCATAAAACACATGGATCCACTAGTGCCATTGCGTGTGTGTTATTTTCATAAACCACATGGATCCACTAGAGTTCATTCATGTATGTTCTTTTCATAAACAACATGGATCCACCAGTGTCATTGGATGTGTGTTCTTTTCCTAAACCACATGGATCCACCAGTGTCATTCCATGTGTGTTCTTTTCATAAACCACATGTAGAGTTCATTGAATGTGTGTTCTTTTCATAAACCACATGGATCCACCAGTGTCATTGCATGTGTGTTCTTTTCACAAACCACATGTAGAGTTCTGTAAGATCCCTCCTTATTAAAGGAAAAGATCCCTGTGATTGCAATGCTAGTCCCTGGATCAAGAGCTAGCATCCACAGTTTAGATGTAATATCAAGAAACTAAGGTCATAATACAACTTTATAACCAGGAATAAAATAATTTTATTACATCAAACTTAGCTCATTGGCTAATTACATTACATTGCAGCGGAATAACTATAGTCATGGGTCCTTCATCTTCAAAGTGCCACAGGCAGATGTTGGTTGTAGGCTTTGTAATCCTAATCAATCAATCTTCACTAAAATCAATCAAACCTGCAACATTACAAGTTACAGCCACAGAGGGTCAATACATTTGAATTGTATTGGCAAGTGATACTTTGGTAGTATAGTGGAGTCTATCATCTATATGCATTCTGGCTAAGTGGAGTTGAGGCTTGCATTGCTCAAAATAGATTTTTCCCTATCATTTTGAAAACACTAAGTTTTTGTTTGGCAAAAACTTTCCAAGACATCTACTAATCAAAGACTGGAGATCCACTCAGGGCATCTACCAATCAAAGACTGAAGATCTGCTTGGCAAAAACAATTTTTCCTCAATCAATGATTTCAAGATCCTTGTACCAAGCCATCTCTCCATCGAAGATTGAAGAATTTCACACAACCCTTGTTCACCCTCAAGTTTTAATTTAGAAATTGGAGTGATGAGATTCTTGAAGTTTCCATGTCTTGATGCTCAAATTGTCCTTTACCAGGGACATGGCTAAGTACTTAGGTTTTACACTCTGCAGAGGTGGTGCACTTTCCCCACAAGACTTGGTTTCCCAAGACAAAATCTTTCAGAAGATTTCCCTTAGACCAACATGGACGCGCTCCAACCTATCAATCACTACCACCCACTGTCCATGTGGCTAAGTTCTTGCAACCTATATGATCATGGCAGAGCCCACATTGCCAAGTGGTTGCACTTGAAGCTTCTCAACATTTGACATCTCAAATCTCTTTGTTTCCTGGGTGGCCATCCACAAGTGAGATACACCAAGGTAAACCATAGACATGGGCCTCGTGAACCACTCAACCAAAAACCACCAAGCAAGTCCCATTCCACCCAGGAGATTCATTAACTTAGTTGTTTTGTTAAATAAAACACAAGTCCTTAGACTTAGAAATTTTCATAGCATGAATATATATCCCACCCAGGTTTTCTATTAGATGGGCTAAGCTTGATAGTAATAGGATTATTAACTTAGGAAAATCCTTCTAAGGATTCATTCTACTAGTTTTCCTATATCAAGGTCTATACTTAGCAAAATAAAAACCATGCAAGTTTTACTTGGCAAAACACTAATGCATATGGAAAATAATGGGATAGATAGTATGAAGTATCACTTGCCTTTTTGGTAGAGGGTAAAAGTTCACTCCTTGTCCTTGCAACAATCACACTCTTCAAGTTACTACAATTCAATCAAGCAAGGTACAACTCAATCTACCAATCAAGCAAACACAAAATCAACTAACACTCCAAACCAATATTCTCTCAACAAAATTACACACACAAGACAATGGAATCTAAGTCATGCATAAGCATGCAAAGGTTGGTTCTGTTGTAAGGATGGTCTTCACTAGGCTTCTAACTTTGTAAGTTCCAATTTGGTCATTTACCAAAATGGCAAAGTCATTTGCAAAGAGGGTCTCCATTAGATTCCTAAACTTTGTAAGATCCAAAATGTTCATTTACCAAAGTGGCAAAGTCATTTGCAAAGAGGGTCTCCATTAGATTCCTAAACTTTGTAAGATCCAAAATGGTCATTTACCAAAGTGGCAAAGTTAAAGTAATGCATGCAAGCATGCCAAGCCTTGTTTTGTTTGAGAAAAAGGGGTTCCTAATGGGTCATAGACATTTGGGCACACCTATTGGTCATTTTGTGAAGTGGCTAAGTCATTTGCAAAAGGTTTCACTATAAAACCATTTGCAAAACAAAGTGTCATTCTATGTGGTGTAGAAACATTTTTACTAAGGCTTTAGCCTATAGGGTTCACCAAATGAGTTGCTATTGCAAAACTTGGTGTTTGGGTCAGTAGGTTTGGTTCAAAACATTTTCTCAAAGTTTTCTTTACAAAAACATTTTTGTAAACAAAACAATAGTTTTGTTTGGCTAGAAATGGACTAAACTAATTAATCCATTCTAAACCTTTCCAAATTCATTTTCCAAAATAGGGGTTGGTTCCTAGGGTCAGTAAGGTCACAACAAACTAATTGGCAAAGGTTTTAACCTTAAAATCATTTTTAAATGATTTTTCTAATGTTAGCAAGCACACAAAAGAATCTGCAAAGTTAAACAAGCTAACAGATACTATTTGCTAAACTAAGGGCAGGGTTGGCTAGGGCTTGTCTTGCTGATTCCAACGACATCAAATTTGTAAAATTTGGACATGTGGATCCAAAGATACAGGGGTTTGAAGTTAGCAAGAAATTCTGTTTTCAAATCTGTTTTTAAACAGATCAACAGACACGTGTCCTAACCCTATTCGCTGATACCGATTCGGTTGGATCAAGCGTCGGGAGGCGTTGGATCTAACTCAAATCGTGTGGTCTAGAGGACATACCTCTTCGGTGTTAAGTAAACTAATCGTGAGCGCCAGATCTAGATCGAACGGTCCTGATCTAATCAACCACAAAGTGGCGGCGTTGCGGTGGCTAGCGGTGGCGGAGCGGTCGGTCGACAACGGAGGCGACGCTACAGGGGGTGAGGAAGAAAGAGGAGTAGCTCACCGGGCTCAGGGGGTCACGGTGATGCTCGGGGAGGTGTTGGTCGGGCGAGGGGCATTCTGGCGCGACTGCGATTGCTCGCCGGAGTTCGTGGTGGCGTTGGGTGCTTCTGCTTGTCAACGGGGATGGGGCTGCTGTCCACCAGAGGGCAAGAAACCGATGCGGTTAGATGCGCAAGGACACAGCGAATGTGTGTGCGTGAATGAGAAGGCGCGGGGCGGTCAGATACTACCTGTGGGCTTCGCCGGAGATGAAGCAGATGGTGGCGACAGTGGTCGTCGTCGTTGGCGTCGCTTAGGACCGCGCTAAGGCAAAGGAGAGGCACGGTTAGGTGCGCACGAGGGTCGCGAGTAAGGGAGCATCAAAAAGGGGGCGAGGGAAAGTCTGTGCTCACCGTGGAAGTTTGCCGGAGTCGAGGCCGACGGTGGCGCTGCTCAGACGTGGTCGTAGTCGAGGTTGTAGGTCACCCGCGGTTGAACGGAAGGCACGGTCAAAAACCTGTGGTCCGGGAGTGTGTGCTTGGTCGGTGAGGCAAGGAGCGGTCGTTTCGCCGGAATCGTCACCGAACATCGCCGGAGCAGAGGGTGCTCGGGAGAAATTGCGGCGGTCTGGGCGCGGCGAGCGAGGTGTCGAGGGAATTATAGAGGAGACACGGGCGTTTCCATCTGCGTGATCAAGGCGAGGTAAAGGCTCGGCGTTATGATGAATTGAATCCGCGGTTTGAAGGCAGCAACGGCAGCGAGGGGGAAGGCGTGGTTAGCGCGCGGGGGAAGAAGAAGGAGGTGGCGGTGGGGTCCTCTGTTCAGTGGGAAAGGAAGAGGGAACGGGGTCCACGGGTCAGCCTTTGCGTGGGTAGGTTTCTGAGTGAGGAAAAACGGTTCGGGGAAGGAGTAAGAGGAGGTGGGGTCGTCTCGTCAGCGAGTGAGTGAGAGGGAGAAGTGTGTCCCGTTTGTCTGTGACTGAGTGGGTTAGAATCTGGGTGTAAAACGTTTTCCTTCGGGGAGGGAGTACTGGGCTGGACTGGGCCTTAGTGGGCTGGGTCTGATGCACTATTCTTTTCTGTCTGCTTTCTTTTTCCTTTTCTAATTCTTTTCTATTTTGAGTTTTCAAACAATTATTCAAACAACCAAACCACACTCAAATCAATTCAAACAAACACTCAAACTTTTCATTTGAATTTGGTTCTGTTTATCAACATAATCCAAATCTCAAAATGAAATAATATTTTTATTTATTTTAGGATCTATTTAATAATTAAATAAAATGGATCTTTAGTTATTAGGGTTTGATTTATTTAATAAAACTTCCATTTGAAATCCAATTATTTTCAAAACCAAACCAGTAGGTTTTATTTTGAAAATAAGGAATACTTGGAAACTTATTTAAATAAATAAATAAGTTTTGGTGTTTAATTAAAATGGGAAAGCTTTTACTTAAATAAAATTGGATATTTAAATCCTTATTATTTTATTTAAATAATCCTTTACTCATTTTAATCAAAGCAAAACCTTTTAATAAAAGATTTCAAAGTAGTAATAAAATACTTGGTGTTCAAAAATGGGAAAAGCCTTTACTTAAATAAAATTGGATATTTAAATCCTTATTATTTTATTTAAATAAACTTTTACTCATTTTATCAAAACAAAATATTTTATTACAAAAGTTTGGCCAAAATTAATTTGGCTCACCTTTTCATTTGAAAACAAAGTCTTTTATTAAAAGATCCAAATAGTATTTCCAAAACAATTTATTTTTCCTTTATTAAATGTTTAACTTTTAATCCCTTTAGGATTATAATTGTTCACCAATTGGTATGGCTTTTGGTAAGAGCTTTATTGGCTTTGGAAATTCAATTTCCTTTATCTCATTATGTTCACAAGATTTTGTCTATGGTTCCAAACTAAGTGAAACCAATTTCTAAGGTCTTTCTTGATCCTTTGTGGAAATTTTGTTGATCAAATTTGGTATGGATCAAATCCATAGATTTGGAGATACTTTGGAAAATGATTTCCTTCCATTAGGGTTTAGGATTTGGATTTATTTTCCTAGTGTTCAGATTTCCAGATACATTCATTGAGGAATGCATTTCCCTTGATTTGGATTTTTGTTGAATTCAAACTTTAGCCAAAGTTTGTTCAAGATGGGATTTTGGTTTCCTTTTAGAGGCAAAAGTTTCCTTTCACCCTGATTTTCAACAAAAATTTATTTTGTTTATTTTATTTTTCACATTACAAGATTTGGAAAATCTTGGGATGTGACAGGCTACCACCCTTAAAAGAAATCTCGTCTCGAGATTTGGGGAGGCTAGGGTTACAAGCAGGTTCAAAACAACTAGGGTACTACCACTATATCTTGGCTTGCTTGGAATCTTAAAAAAAACTTCTTCTTGGAAAACTTCTGCTTAGCGTCCTTTGTTTCCATGCTTGACTCATGGACCAAGGTTGAGATCCTTCATAGGCTTATTTATCTTGTTCTTCATCTTTTCTGGACAATTGCTTACATAGTGTCCTGGTTCCTTGCAATTGAAGCAGTGGATATCTTGGAGTTCTTTACGTTGCTCTTGTGGACAAGTTGCTACGTAGTGGCATGCTTCCTTGCAGTTGTTGCACACTACTTGGCCGATCTCTTTATTCTTCGGGTTCTCTGGGCATCCACTGGGGTAGTGTCCCATTTCCTTACATTTACGACATTGCACAAGGCTCATGTCTTGCTTTGGTTTCTTGGGCTTCTTTGATCCTCTGAATTGGGTTGTCTTGTTTGGAGGTATGAGTGGTCCTTTTCCTTTGTCATCAACATTCTTGGCATACTTGGATCCTTCTTGTTTCCTTTGTTCTACAATGGCATAGATGGGGCATTGAGTAGGTACATGGTTGTTTCCTTCACAAAGGTAACAAGTAACTTGAGATGTGGGGCATTGGCCAACTGGATGTTCCTCTTCACAGTTGGGGCATTGATCTTCATGCTCCTTGGAGGTGTGATCCTTGTCTCCACAAATAATGCAAGCTGGGGCTCCATCTAGAATAATATTCTTGTCATCCTTATTGTCATACACTCTTTTGGGATAGTTTTCTTCCACGCAGATCATTTGGTTAGTCACCTTAAGCATCAGTTGGGATTGTTCTTCCAAAAACTTTTGCAAGGTAGGGTCTTTATCACTATTGTTGGCTAGGAACTGAGTTGTTAGTTGGTTCAACTGGTGTTGGGTTGCTAGGAGTTCTCTCATGTTGACCTCTTGGTTGTTGTTGATGTCATCATCCTTGATGCTGGAGTCTCTTGGAGAAGTCATCTGTTTGGGTTGGAGGGGAATTAGAATAGGCAAAAGATTTTTCTAAGGAATCAATTCTATTCACACACATCACAATTCATTCAAGCAATGTGCAAACAATCACAAACAAACACTCCACTCAAGCAACAAGTTTCAAGAGTTGGTGGGTTTGACTTAACTAAAATATGGTGGTCCATCTATATGGTTTACTTGTGATCTTTCCATCCTTCTTGGTTGATTCTTCTTGATTGAGATCTTTGTATCCTTGGAGAATTCTTGTGTCTTGGTCACAAAACTTCAAAGATGATGATGGCTTCTTCTAAGTTGTTTTTCCTTAGTCTTCAAGTCTTGAGTAACATTTCTTGTCTTACTTGTAGTCTTTAGTGTTAGCCAAGTTGGAAGTCTTGGTGAACATGCTGAAGATGTTGAAGTCACTTGAAGAAGTTGAAGTCATTAGAGTTGATGAAGTTGAAGAAGTCCTTTGCACATGATGAAGTCTTTGGCCATGGGGTAGGTTTTTCCATTAAGTTTGAAGTAGAAGAGAAGTAGAGTTGAAACCAAAATGGTTGAGGAAAGAGTTTACAAGATTTTTGTAAATAAGTTTTGGAACAAAATGCAACTCCTATTTTTCTAAGGGTTTTTGTCCAATCCTAGGGTTACAAATCCTACAGGCAACACAATGCTCTGATACCATCTGTAAGATCCCTCCTTATTAAAGGAAAAGATCCCTGTGATTGCAATGCTAGTCCCTGGATCAATAGCTAGCATCCACAGTTTAGATGTAATATCAAGAAACTAAGGTCATAATACAACTTTATAACCAGGAATAAAATAATTTTATTACATCAAACTTAGCTCATTGGCTAATTACATTACATTGCAGCGGAATAACTATAGTCATGGGTCCTTCATCTTCAAAGTGCCACAGGCAGATGTTGGTTGTAGGCTTTGTAATCCTAATCAATCAATCTTCACTAAAATCAATCAAACCTGCAACATTACAAGTTACAGCCACAGAGGGTCAATACATTTGAATTGTATTGGCAAGTGATACTTTGGTAGTATAGTGGAGTCTATCATCTATATGCATTCTGGCTAAGTGGAGTTGAGGCTTGCATTGCTCAAAATAGATTTTTCCCTATCATTTTGAAAACACTAAGTTTTTGTTTGGCAAAAACTTTCCAAGACATCTACTAATCAAAGACTGGAGATCCACTCAGGGCATCTACCAATCAAAGACTGAAGATCTGCTTGGCAAAAACAATTTTTCCTCAATCAATGATTTCAAGATCCTTGTACCAAGCCATCTCTCCATCGAAGATTGAAGAATTTCACACAACCCTTGTTCACCCTCAAGTTTTAATTTAGAAATTGGAGTGATGAGATTCTTGAAGTTTCCATGTCTTGATGCTCAAATTGTCCTTTACCAGGGACATGGCTAAGTACTTAGGTTTTACACTCTGCAGAGGTGGTGCACTTTCCCACAAGACTTGGTTTCCCAAGACAAAATCTTTCAAGATTTCCTTAGACCAACATGGACGGCGCTCCAACCTATCAATCACTACCACCCACTGTCCATGTGGCTAAGTTCTTGCAACCTATATGATCATGGCAGAGCCCACATTGCCAAGTGGTTGCACTTGAAGCTTCTCAACATTTGACATCTCAAATCTCTTTGTTTCCTGGGTGGCCATCCACAAGTGAGATACACCAAGGTAAACCATAGACATGGGCCTCGTGAACCACTCAACCAAAACCACCAAGCAAGTCCCATTCCACCCAGGAGATTCATTAACTTAGTTGTTTTGTTAAATAAAACACAAGTCCTTAGACTTAGAAATTTTCATAGCATGAATATATATCCCACCCAGGTTTTCTATTAGATGGGCTAAGCTTGATAGTAATAGGATTATTAACTTAGGAAAATCCTTCTAAGGATTCATTCTACTAGTTTTCCTATATCAAGGTCTATACTTAGCAAAATAAAAACCATGCAAGTTTTACTTGGCAAAACACTAATGCATATGGAAAATAATGGGATAGATAGTATGAAGTATCACTTGCCTTTTTGGTAGAGGGTAAAAGTTCACTCCTTGTCCTTGCAACAATCACACTCTTCAAGTTACTACAATTCAATCAAGCAAGGTACAACTCAATCTACCAATCAAGCAAACACAAAATCAACTAACACTCCAAACCAATATTCTCTCAACAAAATTACACACACAAGACAATGGAATCTAAGTCATGCATAAGCATGCAAAGGTTGGTTCTGTTGTAAGGATGGTCTTCACTAGGCTTCTAACTTTGTAAGTTCCAATTTGGTCATTTACCAAAATGGCAAAGTCATTTGCAAAGAGGGTCTCCATTAGATTCCTAAACTTTGTAAGATCCAAAATGTTCATTTACCAAAGTGGCAAAGTCATTTGCAAAGAGGGTCTCCATTAGATTCCTAAACTTTGTAAGATCCAAAATGGTCATTTACCAAAGTGGCAAAGTTAAAGTAATGCATGCAAGCATGCCAAGCCTTGTTTTGTTTGAGAAAAAGGGGTTCCTAATGGGTCATAGACATTTGGGCACACCTATTGGTCATTTTGTGAAGTGGCTAAGTCATTTGCAAAAGGTTTCACTATAAAACCATTTGCAAAACAAAGTGTCATTCTATGTGGTGTAGAAACATTTTTACTAAGGCTTTAGCCTATAGGGTTCACCAAATGAGTTGCTATTGCAAAACTTGGTGTTTGGGTCAGTAGGTTTGGTTCAAAACATTTTCTCAAAGTTTTCTTTACAAAAACATTTTTGTAAACAAAACAATAGTTTTGTTTGGCTAGAAATGGACTAAACTAATTAATCCATTCTAAACCTTTCCAAATTCATTTTCCAAAACAGGGGTTGGTTCCTAGGGTCAGTAAGGTCACAACAAACTAATTGGCAAAGGTTTTAACCTTAAAATCATTTTTAAATGATTTTTCTAATGTTAGCAAGCACACAAAAGAATCTGCAAAGTTAAACAAGCTAACAGATACTATTTGCTAAACTAAGGGCAGGGTTGGCTAGGGCTTGTCTTGCTGATTCCAACGACATCAAATTTGTAAAATTTGGACGTGTGGATCCAAAGATACAGGGGTTTGAAGTTAGCAAGAAATTCTGTTTTCAAATCTGTTTTTAAACAGATCAACAGACACGTGTCCTAACCCTATTCACTGATACCGATTCGGTTGGATCAAGCGTCGGGAGGCGTTGGATCTAACTCAAATCGTGTGGTCTAGAGGACATACCTCTTCGGTGTTAAGTAAACTAATCGTGAGCGCCAGATCTAGATCGAACGGTCCTGATCTAATCAACCACAAAGTGGCGGCGCTGCGGTGGCTAGCAGCGGGCGGTCGACAACGGAGGCGACGCTACAGGGGGTGAGGAAGAAAGAGGAGTAGCTCACCGGGCTCAGGGGGTCACGGTGATGCTCGGGGAGGTGTTGGTCGGGCGAGGGGCGTTCTGGCGCGACTGCGATTGCTCGCCGGAGTTCGTGGTGGCGTTGGGTGCTTCTGCTTGTCAACGGGGATGGGGCTGCTGTCCACCAGAGGGCAAGAAACCGATGCGGTTAGATGCGCAAGGACACAGCGAATGTGTGTGCGTGAATGAGAAGGCGCGGGGCGGTCAGATACTACCTGTGGGCTTCGCCGGAGATGAAGCAGATGGTGGCGACGGTGGTCGTCGTCGTTGGCGTCGCTTAGGACCGCGCTAAGGCAAAGGAGAGGCACGGTTAGGTGCGCACGAGGGTCGCGAGTAAGGGAGCATCAAAAAGGGGGCGAGGGGAAGTCTGTGCTCACCGTGGAAGTTTGCCGGAGTCGAGGCCGACGGTGGCGCTGCTCAGACGTGGTCGTAGTCGAGGTTGTAGGTCACCCGCGGTTGAACGGAAGGCACGGTCAAAAACTCCAGGGTCTGGGGAGTGTGTGTGCTTGGTCGGTGAGGCAAGGGGCGGTCTGGTTTCGTCGGAATCGTCACCGGAACATCGTCGGAGCAGAGGGTGCTCGGGGAGAAATTGGAGGCGGTCTGGGGCGTGCGAGCGCGAGGTGTCAGAGGGAAATTATAGAGGAGACACGGGCGTTTCCATCTGCGTGATCAAGGCGAGGTAAAGGCTCGGCGTTATGACGAATTGAATCCGCGGTTTGAAGGCAGCAACGGCAGCGAGGGGGAAGGCGTGGTCAGCGCGCGGGGAAGAAGAAGGAGGTGGCGGTGGGGTCCTCTGTTCAGTGGGAAAGGAAGAGGGAACGGGGTCCACGGGTCAGCCTTTGCGTGGGTAGGTTTCTGAGTGAGGAAAAACGGTTCGGGGAAGGAGTAAGAGGAGGTGGGGTCGTCTCGTCAGCGAGTGAGTGAGAGGGAGAAGTGGGTCCCATTTGTCTGTGACTGAGTGGGTTAGAATCTGGGTGTAAAACGTTTTCCTTCGGGGAGGGAGTACTGGGCTGGACTGGGCCTTAGTGGGCTGGGTCTGATGCACTATTTTTTTCTGTCTGCTTTCTTTTTCCTTTTCTAATTCTTTTCTATTTTGAGTTTTCAAACAATTATTCAAACAACCAAACCACACTCAAATCAATTCAAACAAACACTCAAACTTTTCATTTGAATTTGGTTCTGTTTATCAACATAATCCAAATCTCAAAATGAAATAATATTTTTATTTATTTTAGGATCTATTTAATAATTAAATAAAATGGATCTTTAGTTATTAGGGTTTGATTTATTTAATAAAATTTCCATTTGAAATCCAATTATTTTCAAAACCAAACCAGTAGGTTTTATTTTGAAAATAAGGAATACTTGGAAACTTATTTAAATAAATAAATAAGTTTTGGTGTTTAATTAAAATGGGAAAGCTTTTACTTAAATAAAATTGGATATTTAAATCCTTATTATTTTATTTAAATAATCCTTTACTCATTTTAATCAAAGCAAAACCTTTTAATAAAAGATTTCAAAGTAGTAATAAAATACTTGGTGTTCAAAAATGGGAAAAGCCTTTACTTAAATAAAATTGGATATTTAAATCCTTATTATTTTATTTAAATAAACTTTTACTCATTTTATCAAAAAAAATATTTTATTACAAAAGTTTGGCCAAAATTAATTTGGCTCACCTTTTCATTTGAAAACAAAGTCTTTTATTAAAAGATCCAAATAGTATTTCCAAAACAATTTATTTTTCCTTTATTAAATGTTTAACTTTTAATCCCTTTAGGATTATAATTGTTCACCAATTGGTATGGCTTTTGGTAAGAGCTTTATTGGCTTTGGAAATTCAATTTCCTTTATCTCATTATGTTCACAAGATTTTGTCTATGGTTCCAAACTAAGTGAAACCAATTTCTAAGGTCTTTCTTGATCCTTTGTGGAAATTTTGTTGATCAAATTTGGTATGGATCAAATCCATAGATTTGGAGATACTTTGGAAAATGATTTCCTTCCATTAGGGTTTAGGATTTGGATTTATTTTCCTAGTGTTCAGATTTCCAGATACATTCATTGAGGAATGCATTTCCCTTGATTTGGATTTTTGTTGAATTCAAACTTTAGCCAAAGTTTGTTCAAGATGGGATTTTGGTTTCCTTTTAGAGGCAAAAGTTTCCTTTCACCCTGATTTTCAACAAAAATTTATTTTGTTTATTTTATTTTTCACATTACAAGATTTGGAAAATCTTGGGATGTGACAAGTTCATTGAATGTGTGTTCTTTTCATAAAGCACGTGGATCCACCAGTGTCATTGGATGTGTGTTCTTTTCATAAACCACCACTAGAGTCATTGCATGTGTGTTCTTTTCATAAACCACATGGATCCACTAGTGTCATTGGATGTGTGTTGTTTTCATAAACCACCACTAGAGTCATTGCATGTGTGTTCTTTCCATAAACCACATGGATCCACTAGTGTCATTGCATGTGTGTCATTTTCATAAACCACATGGATCCACTAGAGTTTATTCATGTTTGTTCTTTTCATAAACCACATGGATCCACCAGTGTCATTGCATGTGTGTTCTTTTCATAAACCACATGTAAAGTTCATTGAATGTGTGTTCTTTTTGCAAACCACATGGATTCACCAGTGTCATTGCACATGTGTTCTTTTCATAAACCACATCTAGAGTCACTATGTGTGTGTTCTATTCATAAACCACATGGATCCACGTGTGTCATTGCATTTGTGTTATTTTCATAAAACACATGGATTCACCAGCGTCATTGCACGTGTGTTCTTTTCGTAAACCACATCTACAGTCACTGCGTGTGTGTTCAATTCATAAACCACATGGATCCACAAGTGTCATTGCATTTGTGTTCTTTTCATAAACCACATGGATCCTCTAGAGTTCATTGCATGTGTGTTCTTTTCATAAACCACATGGATCCACTAGTGTCATTGCATGTGTGTTCTTTTCATAAACCACCACTAGAGTCATTGCATGTGTGTTCTTTTCATAAACCACATGGATCCACCATTGTCATTGCATGTGTGTTGTTTTCATAAACCACCACTAGATTCATTGGATATGTGTTATTTTCATAAACAACATGGATCCACCAGTGTCATTGCATGTGTGTTCTTTTAATAAACCACATGGACGCACTACAGTTCAATGCACGTGTGTTCTTTTCATAAACCACATGGATCCACCAGTGTCATTGGATGTGTGTTCTTTTCATAAACCACCACTAGAGTCATTGCATGTGTGTTCTTTTCATAAACCACATGGATCCACTAGTGTCATTGCATGTGTGTTATTTTCATAAACCACCACTAGAGACATTGCATGTTTGTTCTTTCCATAAAACACATGGATCCACTAGTGCCATTGCATGTGTGTTATTTTCATAAACCACATGGATCCACTAGAGTTCATTCATGTATGTTCTTTTCATAAACAACATGGATCCACCAGTGTCATTGGATGTGTGTTCTTTTCCTAAACCACATGGATCGACCAGTGTCATTCCATGTGTGTTCTTTTCATAAACCACATGTAGATTTCATGGAATGTGTGTTCTTTTCATAAACCACATGGATCCACCAGTGTCATTGCATGTGTGTTCTTTTCATAAACCACATGTAGAGTTCATTGAATGTGTGTTCTTTTCATAAACCACGTGGATCCACCAGTGTCATTGGATGTGTGTTCTTTTCATAAACCACCACTAGAGTCATTGCATGTGTGTTCTTTTCATAAACCACATGGATCCACTAGTGTCATTGCATGTGTGTTGTTTTCATAAACCACCACTAGAGTCATTGCATGTGTGTTCTTTCCATAAACCACATGGATCCACTAGTGTCATTGCATGTGTGTCATTTTCATAAACCACATGGATCCACTAGAGTTCATTCATGTTTGTTATTTTCATAAACCACATGGATCCACCAGTGTCATTGGATGTGTGTACTTTTCCTAAACCACATGGATCCACCAGTGTCATTGCATGTGTGTTCTTTTCATAAACCACATGTAGAGTTCATTGAATGTGTGTTCTTTTTACAAACCACATGGATTCACCAGTGTCATTGCACGTGTGTTCTTTTCATAAACCACATCTAGAGTCACTATGTGTGTGTTCTTTTCATAAACCACATAGATCCATCATTGTCATTACATGTGTGTTATTTTCATAAAACACATCTAGAGTCATTGCATGTGTGTTCTTTTATAAACAACATGGATCCACCAGCGTCATTGCATTTGTGTTCTTTTCAAAAACCACATGGATCCACCAGTGTCATTGCATGTGTGTTCTTTTCATAAACCACATGGATACAGTAGAGTCATTACATGTGTGTTCTTTTCATAAACCTCATGGATCCACTAGAGTTTATTGCATTTGTGTTCATTTCATAAACCACAACTAGAGTCATTGCATGCTGGTTCTTTTCAGAAACCACATGGATCCACCAATGCCATTGGATGTGTGTTCTTTTCACAAACCACATGGACCCACCAGTGTCATTGCATGTGGGTTCTTTTCATAAACCACCACTAGAGTCATTGCATGTGTGTTCTTTTCAAAAACCACATGGATCCACAAGGGTCATTGCATGCGTGTGTTCTTTTCATAAACCACATGGATGCACCTGTGTCATTGTATGTGTGTTCTTTTCATAAACCACCACTAGAGTCATTGCCTGTGTGTTATTTTCATAAACCACAACTAGAGTCATTGCATGTGTGTTCTTTTCATAAACCAAATGGATCCACCAGCGTCATTGCATGTGTGTTCTTTTCATAAACCACATGGATCCACCAGTGTCATTGGATGTGTGTTCTTTTCATTAACCACCACTACAGTCATTGCATGTGTGTTCTTTTCATAAACCACATGGATCCACAAGTGTCATTGCATGTGTGTTGTTTTCTTAAACCACATATGGATCCACTAGAGTTCATTGCATGTGTGTTCTTCTCCTAAACCACCACTAGAGTTCATTGCATGTGTGTTCTTTTGATAAACCACATGGATCCACTAGTATCACTGCATGTGTGTTCTTTTCATAAACCACCACTAGAGTCATTTCATGTGTGTTCTTTTCATAAACCACATGGATCAACCAGTGTCATTGCATGTGTGTTCTTTTCATAAACCAAATTGATCCGCTAGAGTTCATTGCATGTGTGTTCTTTTCGTAAACCACATGGATCCACTAGTGTCATTAAATGTGTCTTCTTTTCATAAACCACCACTAGAGTCATTGCATGTGTGTTCTTTTCATAGTCCACATGGATCCACCATTGTCATTGCATGTGTGTTGTTTTCATAAACCACATGGATCCACCAGTGTCATTGGATGTGTGTTCTATTCATAAACCACCACTAGAGTCATTGCATCTGTGTTCTTTTCATAAACCACATGGATCCACTAGTGTCATTGCATGTGTGTTGTTTTCATAAACCACCACTAGAGTCATTGCATGCTTGTTCTTTCCATAAACCACATGGATCCACTAGTGTCAGTGCATGTGTGTTCTTTTCATAAACCACATGGATCCACTAGAGTTTATTCATGTGTGTTCTTTTCATAAACCACATGGATCCACCAGTGTCAATGGATGTGTGTTCTTTTCCTAAACCACATGGATCCACCAGTGTCATTTCATGTGTGTTCTTTGCATAAACCACATGTAGAGTTCATTGAATGTGTTTTCTTTTCATAAACCACATGGATCCACCAGTGTCATTGCATGTGTGTTGTTTTCATAAACCACATGTAGAGTTCATTGAATGTGTGTTCTTTTCATAAACCACATGGATCCACTAGTATCATTGGATGTGTGTTCTTTTCATAAACCACCACTAGAGTCATTGCATGTGTGTTCTTTTCATAAACCACGTGCATCCACTAGTGTCATTGCATGTGTGTTGTTTTCATAAACCACCACTAGAGTCATTGCATGTGTGTTCTTTCCTTAAACCACGTGGATCCACTAGTGTCATTGCATGTGTGTTCTTTTCATAAACCACATGGATCCACTAGAGTTTATTCATGTCTGTTCTTTTCATAAACCACATGGATCCACCAGTGTCATTGGATGTGTGTTCTTTTCCTAAACCACATGGATCCACCAGTGTCATTGTATGTGTGTTCTTTTCATAAACCACATGTAGAGTTCATTGAATGTGTGTTCTTTTCATAAACCACATGGATTCACCAGTGTCATTGCACGTGTGTTCTTTTCATAAACCACATCTAGAGTCACTGCGTGTGTGTTCTATTCATAAACCACATGGATCCACAAGTGTCATTGCATTTGTGTTCTTTTCATAAACCACATGGATCCATCATTATCATTGCATGTGTGTTATTTTCATAAAACACATCTAGAGTCATTGCATGTGTGTTCTTTTCCTAAACCACATGGATCCACCAGCGTCATTGCATTTGTGTTCTTTTCAAAAACCACATGGATCCACCAGTGTCATTGCATGTGTGTTCTTTTCATAAACCACATCTAGAGTCATTGCATGTGTGTTCTTTTCATAAACCACCACTAGAGTCATTGCATGTGTGTTCTTTTCATAAACCACATGGATACACTAGAGTCATTGCAGGTGTGTTCTTTTCATAAACCTCATGGATCCACTAGAGTTCATTGCATTTGTGTTCATTTCATAAAACAGAACTAGAGTCATTGCATGTTGGTTCTTTTCATAAACCACATGGATCCACCAGTGCCATTTGATGTGTGTTCTTTTTATAAACCACATGGATCCACCAGTGTTGGGGGGATACCCCCGGGTAGGGTCACTCCGGGGTATAAAGGCCGAGTTAGCCGAGGTTCGGCAGGGTCAAAGCGGATGCTGGCGGGGTCACCTCAAGGAAGGCCGGATCACAGAGTAACCCGGACCAGGGGGGTCGCCTAACATTGTCTCAGCTGACTTAAGGAGTAAGTCGGAAGTGCTTGTCTAACTTGTATGCAGGAACAGGTGTGGCCGGATCTACCATGATCTTGGTCCCGTTTAGCTTCTGGGAGAAGGAAGGAATCTCTCTGGTCAAAAAGAAGGCCCGGTATGCACTACATGAGCGAAGCAAGCAAGGGCAGGACCACCGGGCCATAGCCGACAAGGGTGACGATGCCCGTGTCGGCTGACACGGGCGCCGCAGAGGCTCACGTAGCTAAAGCATGTATGACGCGGGGGAAAAGCACCCCGGTCGGGTTACCACTTTGAGAGGAGGCATATTCTTAGGAATATGCCTCCACGTATGCCCTAGGCAGAGACCGAGCCCCCTCTATATAAGGGGGGCTAGGGTTTCAGTAGAGGGGGTTGAGTTCTAGTTTGGTTGGTCTTTCTTCAATACTGATTCTGCTAAGATGCTAGGAGTGAACTGTAGTTGAGAGTAAGAGAGCTTCTTCTTCTTCCTCCTCTCGCCAATACAGCTCTAGGAGCACTTGTAAACTTGAAAGGAATACAATCTTCTGTGTGGAGAATCACTCCACTATCCCTCCCTGGATTCCCCTAGCGTGTATTAGTCCCTACCTTTAGCCTATCCATGGCATCTGCCGTGACACCACCACGACAGTTGGTGCCCACCGTGGGGCTAGCAGCGCTAGCAGGGGTGAAGATCCAAACAGGAAACCTCATCGGCACCAGCGAACGCATCGTCTCCGGGCTCGTTCAGCGCTTTGGAGCGCTGGACTTCGTCAGCGACAACGCTGGTTGCTTCGGCACGCGCCAACTTCCGCGCAACGGCCTCTTCGTCAAGCTGGGAGCACACAAGGTCTATGTTGCGGTGGACATATCAAGCGGTCACCCGCAGCGCGTCGTCGAGGCAGGGGAACCACCCCTTAGCGTGGTTCATGGGGCGCGTATCACTCGCTCCCCGGACCGTGCTGAAGTGATGATGACTGCGCCGGGGGCAGGCGCAAGCAAGGATCCAGCATCAGACCCGGAGGTAACACCTAAGGCACCGAGGAAAGGTATAGGACCTCCACTAGAGAGGCCTGAGAACATACTGAGAGAAGCTATGGATAGCTTGGAAAACCCGGTAGAAGCAGTGGTAGATCCGGCTCAGGCACAGGCCGAGCTAGAGGAAACTAGGCAAAAGATACTAGAGGGCGCAAAGAAAATAGCCGCAGCTCAGCAGTCGCTGAACATGATGCTGCGTGAGTATGCAAAGGAAAACAAAGTTGATATGGTAAAAGTAAAAGGGAGAAATCTCATGAGCGAGATGAACAGAGAAGGTGATGATGGAGCCGAGGGGTCGGAAAACTATTTCTCTGTAGGGTTGCCGAGGTATAGTACCCCGGTGAAGAACCTCAGAGCAGCGGATGCGGCTGCATCCGAGTTAGAGGGTCTGACGGTTGAGGCCCGTCAAAGACAGCAAGATAGGGTTAACGAGTTAGTTTGGATCGCGAACAGACAGAACGAAGAGCTACTCAGAGCTAACTTGGAGAGAGCTGGAGCTTCCAAAATCGTCCATTCGGCGATGGGTAACCCGGAAAAATCCGCTGGAGCCGCATCGTCACCTCATGGTGGTCCAAGGAGAGAAGAGGTAGTAACCTCGGCCAGACGGAACAAACTGATCGTCCCGTACGACCCGACGCGTGCAGGAAAAGAAAAAGAAACGCGGAAAATAATGATCGACAAAGTGTGAGCCAAGGTGAAGCTGGCCGAGGTAAACACGACCAAGGCAATGCCGGTCAAGGGAACGCTGCCAACGGTAATGCCGGACAGCGAAACTCGGCAGGAGCAGGACAACCGCAGCAGCGGAATATACCAAGGCAAGAGCAAAGCGCCGGCCGAGGTATGCAACAGAAAGTTGCGCCCCAAGTGCAAAACCGCTACAATGACGGTGATTCGGAGATGGTGAACGCGGGGTACCCGAGACCGGACTATCATGTGATAGGGTCAAGATTGGGTAGTAGGGATTTAATGCCGGATGATGCCAGGTTGAAACTGGATCGCCTGTATAGGTCGGAACAGATCGAATGTCAAGGTCCCCCGGGTCCAACGTGCTTTGGACTCCGGATCATGAAGGAGCCACCGGTACCCAACTTCTAGTTTCCCAGAGGCACGAAGACGTATGACGGTAGTACCAAGCTGGAGGATTGGCTGATAAACTATGCTACGGCTGTGAAAATTGCCGCTAGCAACTTGAGATGGGCTGTACGATACATACCCCAGATGTTGGAAGGTCCGGCCAGAGTATGGCTGAATAATTTACCACCCGGAAGCATCAACTGCTGGATAGGTTTTGAAGAAATGTTTATCATCAACTTCTCAAGTACGTATCAGAGGCCGAATAGGCCGCAGACCCTAGCAATGTGCAAGCAAAGACCTAACGAGACGGACCGTGAATTCTTGAACCGGTGGTGTACCGTGAGAAACTCGTGTGAGGGTGTCATAGAGTCACAGGCCATAGCATGGTTTTCACAAGGGTGCAGATATGGCAGCGAGTTGTGGATGAAGTTGCAAAGGAAAATGCCAATTACGTTGGCAGAGATGATCCGGATTGCTGATTCGTATGCTTTGGGTGATCCGACTCAACCTAGGCACGCGTCAAACGAGTCAAACGAGGAGTACTATCAGAGGGACGGAGCCGGGTCATCTCGGAGGAATGATTACAGAGGAAAAAGAAGAGATGATAGACCGGATCATCGCTACAGTTCACAACAAGTTACAACGGTGAATCAAGATCAACCCGAAGCAGGGAGCAACCAACGCCAGAGAACGGGAGGGCAATGGACTCCTAGAAACGATGGCAAGAAAACATGGACTCCGGAGCAAAAGAAACAGTGGCAAGAAAAGAAAGACCGTCCGAGGTATACCTATGAGTTGATGTTGGACCAGCCATGTAAGTTTCACACGCCAAATCCGAATAGCCCGGCGAGTCACACAACGAGGCAATGTGAGTGGATGCGTAAGATAGAACAAGGTGGTTCGGGGAATGCTCAGGCACCCCAGAATGATCAACCTTGGCAGGAGTTGCCTCGGCAGCAATTGCTCTCCGGGGCGAACACGCAATAGCTAATGTTGCCTTCCCCTCCGCCGAGGTATGAAAACAATGAGAGAAGGGATGCAGTGCATCAGGTGGAAAATCAGCAACAGCCGGATCAGAGGTACCCCGGAAACAAGGGGAGAAATGAGTACAGAGAACATCACCAGAGCTATTGTGTGTTCACAACTGAGGAAACAGATCGAAAGAGCTTGCAGCGCCGACATATGGAGGTCAATGCGGTAATGCCAGCAGTGACGAGGTACATGCCTTGGTCGGACCAGGAAATCACCTGGAACATCAAAGATCATCCTAAGCTTATGCCGAGTCCAGGCTCGTATGTGCTAGTGCTGGATCCGACATTCATTGGACCGAACATCAATGTGAGGTTCTCCAAGGTATTGATTGACAATGGCAGTAGCATTAACATAATGTATGCGGATACAAGGCGCAAGTTGGGTATCTCGGAGAACATGCTCCAGGCCACAAGGACAACTTTCCACGGCATTGTACCAGGCATTTCTTGTGAGCCCATAGGCAAAGTCCGGGTCGACGTGCTATTCGGCACAAGGGATAACTGCCGAACTAAGAATCTGGAGTTTGAGGTGGTGAACTTGGAAAGTGCGTATCACGCATTACTCGGAAGACCAGCGTTGAACAAGTTCATGGCAAGCTGCCACATCAGTTATCTGAAGATGAAGTTGCCCGGGCCAAATGGATTGATTACCATCGCTGGAGATTTCCGACGTTCCATTGAGTGTGCCTCAGCCGGGTCTAACCTAGCCGAGTCACTCGTGATTGCGCAAGAGAAAAGAAAAATCCAAGAGGTGGCGGCATTAGCTCAGTCCGCGCAGCAGTATATGCTGGCATTGAGTAACCCGCATGGTAGCGTTTCATTTCAAGCCGCAAAGGATACCAAGAAGGTTCAAGTTGATGACATGTTCCTGGAGCGCACCGTAACAATTGGTGCCAGGTTAACTGACAAATAGGAAAGCGAGCTCGTCAACTTCCTCCGTGAGAATCGGGATATTTTTGCTTGGTCTACACATGACTTGCAAGGTGTTCCGAGGGAGTTGGCCGAGCACTCTTTGAACGTAAGACCCGGAGCAAGGCCAGTGAAGCAACCTCTCCGCCGCTTCGCCGAGGATAGGAGAAAAGTCATTGGAGACGAGATAGCGCGGTTACTAGCAGCATGATTTATCATGGAAGTGTTGTATCCGGATTGGCTCTCTAATCCGGTGCTGGTAGAAAAGAAGAAGGATGATCCGAACGTGGCAGTGGTTTGGCGTATGTGTATTGATTACACGGACCTGAATAAGGCGTGTCCAAAAGATCCATTTCCACTGCCGAGGATAGATTAGGTCATAGACTCAACCGCAGGATGTGAACTGTTGTCATTCATCGATGCATATTCTGGCTTCCACTAGATAACTCTAAATCCGGATGATCAAATAAAGACGCTTTTGTCACCCCTTACGGGGCTTATTGCTATCGCACTTGCCGTTTGGTTTGCTAATGCTGGTGCAACGTACCAAAGATGTATGCAACAATGTTTGCACGACCAAATAGGTCAAAACGTACAAGTATACGTGGATGATGTGGTTATCAAGACCAGGGAAAGCAAAACGCTCCTTGATGACATAAGGCAAACATTCGCAAACTTGAGAAGATTCCGGATGAAGCTTAACCCGGAAAAATGTACCTTCGGTGTCCCGGATGGAAAATTACTCGGATTTCTCATCTCCAGCCGAGGTATCGAGGTTAATCCAACTAAGATTCGGGTCATTGAGCGAATGGAGCTGCCGAAGTGTCTTAACGATGTACAGAAGTTCACTAGGTACCTACCATCGTTGAGTCGGTTTGTATGTCGGTTGGGAGAAAAGGCATTGCCTCTCTACCAACTCATGAAGAAGTCAGATAAATTCGTTTGGACGCCACAGACCGATGAAGCCTTTGCCCACTTAAAAAAGATGTTGGCCACTACACCAGTGTTAGCCTCTCCACTATCAAAGGAGCCAATGTTGCTCTACATAGCCGCAACCAACCGAGTTGTAAGTGCAGTGATTGTAGTAGAGCGCAATGAAGAGGGTAAGTCGGTGCAGAGGCCAGTGTATTACTTGAGCGAGGTATTGTCTGCCTCAAAACAGAACTACCCGCACTTTCAAAAGGTGGCATATGGTGTCTATATGGTGGCAAAGAAGTTAAAGCATTACTTTGAGGAGCACCCCATCAAAGTGATATGCGAAGCTCCCATATCCGAGATAATGGGTAACAAGCATGCGAGTGGCAGAATTGCAAAATGGGCAATTGAGTTAGCCCCTTATGGGCCCCAATACGATAGAACAGAAGCAATCAAGTCTCAAGTTGTGGAAGAATTTTTTGTAGATTGGGCCGAGGTACAATACGAACCACCACCACCAGATCCGAACTACTGGAGGATGCACTTTGACGGGTTGAAAACCAAAACCGGATTAGGCGCCGGGGTTGTGCTCACCTCGCCAAAGAAGGACCAGCTAAAATACGTATTGCAGATCCATTTCGCGGCATCGAACAATGTCGCTGAGTACGAGGCTCTTATGCATGGGCTCAAAGTGGCAAAAGAGATTGGCATACGTCGGATAATATGCTTTGGCGACTCGGATTTGGTGGTGCAGCAAGTGTCTAGAGTGTGGGACGCCTTGGATCCAAACATGGCACTGTACAAGTTTCATGTGCAGAAGATATTTGGTTACTTTGAGGGGTGTGAATTTCACCATGTACCCCGAGTGGAAAACGAGGCTGCCGACATGCTATCGAAGCTCGGATCAACCCGACAGGCAATTCCACCGGGTGTAGCATTGGAACACCTCAGAAAACCATCTATCGTGCCGCCCCGTGAACCGACTCGATCTATGTCTCTAAGATACGGAATCCGGAGCTGAGCCCATGGACATTGACACGGAGGTAGTACGCGAGACCGGGATCGCATCAAGAAACCCGGGACTGCCTCAAAGAAACCCGGGGATCTGCCAAGACACCCGGGGACTAGCTTGCTAGACCCGGGGACTGCTCAACGTGATCCGGCTGAAGTTATGCCGGTGGATCAGATGGAAATCGATGAGTACGTGTTCCCTGCACGAGCGATACCAGCTTGGGCACTGCCTATATTCCAATTCCTCAAAGACGGAACGTTACCCACTGAGGAGGTGTTAGCCAAGCAAACTCAGAGGAGAGCAAAAGCATACACAATTATCAATTCCGAGCTATACAAACGGAGTGTAACCAACGTCCTCCAGCGATGTGTTGACCTGGAAGAAGGGCTTGACATCCTCCGAGATATACACCAAAGAGAGTGCGGGCATCATGCGTCGTCCAGAGCCTTAGTGGCAAAGAATTCCGGCCTGGGTTCTACTGGCCAAGTGCCTTAGAGCAAGCAGAAGATCTGGTGAGAAAATGCAATGGTTGTCAAAGATATGCTACTAAGACACATATGCCAATGTCGGAACTCAAGACCATACCAATTACGTGGCCATTTGCCGTATGGTGCTTGGATATGGTTGGCCCGTTCAAACCAGCAAGGGGAAACATGACACACATTTTGGTCATGGTGGATAAGTTTACAAAATGGATTGAAGTGAAGCCTATAAGAAAATGTGATGGAGCTACGGCCGTAACATTTGTCAAAGACATCATCTTGAGATACGGTTATCCTCACAGTATCATAACTGATAATGGCACAAATTTTGCTGAAGGAGCATTTGCGCGATTCTGCCGAGATAAGAAGATCCGGCTTGACGTAGCCTTGGTAGCTCACCCCGCATCGAACGGAAAAGTGGAAAGATCCAACGGATTAGTATTATCTGGGATAAAACCCCGGCTCATTGAGCCGCTGCAAAGATCAGCGGGGTGCTATATAGAAGAGCTACCAGCGGTACTGTGGAGTTTAAGAACAACTCCGAATCGATCAACAGGCTATACGCCATTTTTTCTGGTATATGGGGCAGAAGCTGTATTACCAGACGACATAGAGCATGATTCTCCTAGGGTCGCCCAATACACAGAAGCCGAAGTGCAAGAAGTCCGGCAAAATGATGTTGATCTGCTGGAAGAAGCGAGAGAACTGGCACTGTCCAGATCCGCCATATATCAGCAAAATCTCCGACGCTATCATAGCCGGAAAGTGTGCCCCCGAGTCTTTCGGGAAGGCGATCTGGTGCTCCGGTTGGTACAACGTACTACTGGCATGCATAAATTATCCCCCCATGGGAAGGGCCATTCATTGTGAGCAAAGCATTGCACAATGATTCTTACTATCTTATAGATGCAAAGCCACAGGAAAATAACAAGGCGGACAAGTCCGGAGAGGAATCTAAGCGACCGTGGAATGTAGCACTACTTCGTCCCTTCTACACTTAGCTAAGAAGTGTATGTATCCGAGTCGTATCATATGTCGGTATGTATGTCGGCAATGAGCTTATCAATGAAATAGCAGCGCCTCGAGCAGTAAACTCGGGGATTGCCTTAATAATTATTGTTGTTGTCTCTCGTACGTTAGCTGGAATAAGTTGTTCTACTTAACCCGGATTAGTAATGTGTGAGCACCAAAAACCCAACTCTTCGACTTGCTGTTGTCCAACAAGAATTGGCTTCATGGCAAGCAAGAGAACAAGTTTGGAATTGCGTAGCACATGAAAAACGACTAAGGAAACGAATTTATTCGAGCTAACGTTTGTTTTTTGGACTAACCCTGTATTTACTTTCAAGTTATCATGTAGCTTTATTTTTTGAGCTCAGTCTGAAAGTTTCTTAGTATTGTTAAGACGATTTTTGAAGCTCGGATTCGTAAGTCATAAAACCGAATCAAGGTAGACACGATCCGAGCCAAAAGATTGGACGAACAAGAAAAAGAAACTCGCGGACTACGCCCAAGTTAATCCGGCATAGAAACGTAGTAGCAAAATATCACATATACAACATACAGTAGCACCCGGCATACCAGGGATCTGATAAATTTTCAAGTTTTTTGACCTAAGGAGCAGCAGGAGGAGGAAGTTCGGCGTCGTCGTCGCTGTCTTCAATATCTGAGGCATCACCTTCTCCGTCCTCATCCGACCCGTCTTCAGCGTTCTCAGCGTTCTCGTCTCCAGCGGATTCCTGGAAGCTTGGTCCTTCAACCCAGTCATGGATAGGAGAATATTCGACGAGGCTGTAGGCGCAAGCCTAGCGCCGAGATACCTACTCCGGGTCATCAGTCCATCTGGATCCGGTGCGCCGACGTGTAAGGAGGCTGAGGTCGATCTTCTCATACCACGTGAGTATGTGGTGAAGGATAGTATCAGCTGTGGCACGCCCAGTGGATTCTCTCTAGAGATCGAGCTGGGTCTCAGTCTCCATTAGCTTCTCGACGAGAATCGCGGTGGTCTCCGGGCTACTTACTCCGGGCTACTTACTCCGGGCCAGAACGTGTTGAAAATGCGAACTGCAACGTCGAGGATATCCTTGCCGTAATTCTTGATGATCTCCACGTGAGATGACAAGCTGACCAACAGGTCCTCCATGTCGTAAGGAACCTCCTCACCAGCAGGAGCGGTAGGAGTACCCCTCGCTTGGCGAAAATCTGCAACTGCTACGCTTGCAATAGTGATGCTCTCAGGAAATTTGCCTGAAAGCCAGACAAGGGAAGAAGGTAGAGAAAAGACATATGAAGCAACCCGGAAAAGTAGGTCGGAAGGAACTTACGTGATATGTGGCTGAGGATCCGGGTTAACTCCTTGATGCAGTCATCGCGTCTCTTGCGAAGTTGCTCAAGCTTAGCGTTTGCCGACCCAAGCTGGATGTCGGATTCTTTGAGTAGGTCCTGGTCCTTGGAGATCTGGAGAGTAAGGCGCTCACACTCTTCTGTGAAGTTCTGGCCAACCTTTTGAAGCTCGGTTTGGTGCTGGGCCTTCATCTTCTCCATCTCAGCCTTGAGATTGGCAATCTCGTTGTCCTTAGCCCGGAGGAGAGCGAGCTCATCATCCTTTTTCTTTAGCTCGGCTTGATGCTGCCCTGCTTGTTCGAGAAAATGCAGCATCATATCAGGCACGAGCACACTATCCTCAAGCGATGCTGAAATAGTATGTTGACCCGGCAGAGCCGAGGAGTGAATGTTTGCCGAGCCAAGGAGAAGAGGAAATGGAATACACTACAAGGTCGAACAAAAGAGGACATACCCCTAATTTCCTCCAAGTTCTTCCGCATGATCTTGTTCTCAGCCTCCACCCCAGTTGCAGAAACCGAATGAGGAGATTAGTTCGGCAGAAGAAGGTGAAGAAAAACGGAGAAGTGCCAAGGGAGAAACTTACCCCTCTTTTCATGTTCTGCAATAAGTGCAATGTGCTTTGCGCGTAGCATCTTGTGGGTATCCAGCAGACGTTGGAATTCAGCACTCCGGCGATTAGTAGTTACCTGAAAAAAGTACAGAATCGTAAAATTAGCTTGGTACATATTCGAAGTGTACAAGAAACCTAACCCGGCTCTAGGTGTGTGCATATTTGAAGTGTACAAGATCTGGGCCATGTGGAACTTAACCCGGCTCTAGGTGTGTGCATATTCGAAGTGTACAAGATCTGGGCCAAGTGGAACTTAACCCGGCTCTAGGTGTGTGCATATTCGAAATGTACAAGATCAGCGCCAAGTGGAACTTAACCCGGCTCTAGGTGTGTGCATATTTGAAGTGTACAAGATCTGGGCCAAGTGGAACTTAACCTGGCTCTAGGTGTGTGCATATTCGAAATATACAAGATCCAGGCCAAGTGGAACTTAACCCGGCTCTAGGTGTGTGCATATTCGAAATTCACATGGAGCTACGTTAGTTTTCTAATGAGCATCCGGCAGAGTAACAAGCTACTCCACCGGAGGCTCAGGGACTAATGGTTATTATCTACAGCATGTAAAGGAGAAACGACATACCTCCATCATTCGCCCCGCGAGGTTAATTGCCTTAGCGGCGGTATTCATTTGGGCGGAAAATTCTGCGGGGCCGAACTATTCCGGGAGATCATCGTTGTGGATGAACTCCGCCTTGTTCCAGTTCATGACGAACTCAATAAGGCTCGGAGGGTACCGCTCACCGGTGGGCATATGGGGTGCCACCAAGCCCTTCGCATGCGCTTCTTTTCTCTCAACCAAGGCAAGGGATGGGTTGGTATGCAGAACCATCTGCTGCGCATCAGTTGGCTCGGCAGGAACATCCTTTGCTGCTGGAGATTTCTTGGGACGCATCGATGCTAGGGTTCGCTGCCCAGCCTCGACAAATGGAGACTTGGTAGCATCCGGAGCCTTTTTGCCCTGAGCTTGCTGGGAAGAAGTAACTGTAGTGGATTTCCCCTTAGAAGCTGCTGGAGTGGTTCCTCGCCGAGGTTGAGATGACTCGGACGAGGCGGAGGAACTTGGCACTGGAGCTCTTGTAGCTGGACTTGGAGTTGTTGTTGGTTTTCTTGGTGCCGGAACAGGTGCTGGTGCTGGTTCGGTCACTGGTACTAGAACTGCTGCTGGTGCTGGTGTTGAGGTAGCCTTGGTGGCTGCTGGTTGCGGCGATGCCGAAGTTGTGGACGCCGTCGCCTCGGCTGGATCGACCCCTCCTGCTCCGAGGTCGCGTTCCTCTCGACGAGGTAGTGCGGAACCCGGAGCAGCCGCAGAACCCTCTGGAATTGGGCTCAGCGGACGTGACTCGTCGTCACGAGGAGGAGAAGGGCCAGATCGAAGTGGTGAAGAGATGCTTGATCCGCTCTGAGGGACCTCCACCAGAGCCCTGAAGAAGAGAATAATGTCAGAAGATAAATTACCACGATGCAAGGAGAAGTGAGTTATGCAACGAAAAATGACTTACGCATCCGAGGTTTTGGCCTCCTTGGGTTTCCGGGCCCTTCATGCCGGGGCTTTGCCTGCCGGCTTGGAGGCAGTCTTGTCTCCTGCCTTCTTTCGCCTTTTTGTGGGCTGAGAAGGTTCGGAGGAGGAACTTGGTGCGGCTCCGCACTTCTTCTTCGACGCCACCAGAACCGGCTCACCCGTAGCAAGTGGAGGATCCTCGTGGATATGCCCACCGGGGTTAGCTGATGCCGGAAAGGCAAAAGAAAGAGGGACAGCCTCAACAGGTTCAATCACGTCGACATCCGAGTCATCCTCATCATCGGTCCAGTCTCTAAGAGAAGAGAGTTTACCGGGTCGCTTTTGTAGAAGGCCGGGTCATAGGGAGAAACATCTCCTGGTCTGGCTCCTCCTCATCCGGGATTTCTCGGTCCGGCGCCCACTTAAGGGTCGGATCCGTACCATCCTCAAGAGTTTGCTGAAGGAACAGCTGAGAGAAAGCATGAAGAACAGAGTCAAAAATACAACAAGAAACGACACATATTTGATCTGAAAAAAGTTTGCCCCGCGAAGCTTACCGCGGGAGGGAGCCTGTCACGACAGAAGTGCTCAATTCCCCACGTCCATTCGGCGGAGAAATCCTTACGGGTAGTGAAGAGAGCCTTAACCCGGCGAAAAATCTCCGTGTTGCTCAGCTTGAAGGAGGAGGTCCGGTTGGGGTCGCGGCCGAAACTCATGTGGCACACCTTGTGGGTGCGCTTCTAGAGGGGAGAGATTCGGTTGCGCACGAACGTGATCATAGCATCCTCGTTGCACAATCCGAGTTTCTTCAGTTCCAAGAACCTCTTGTTAACTTGGTTGGCCAGAGCCGTGGGATTCTTGGAGACCTCCTCCCAGAATTCCGTATCAGGTGCACCCGAAGTGTAGGGGAGCAACCGAATCAAATCTTCAGTGCCCGAGGTCCGGACATAGAAGAAGGTCCGGGCCCATCCATTGCAGGAGTCAAGCCCGGTGACCCGGGGGAAAACGGAAGTCCTCCGGGGTGAGATGGACGCAGCTCCGAATTGGGTGAGCTGCTTGTCCTCGGATTCAACTTGGATATTTGGGATGACGTTACGACGAAGGCCGAAGAACCGGATCCACAGCTCCTTCGTGGGCCACAGTCCGGTGTAGCCTTCGATCGTAGAAGCAAAGGAAGAGAGAGAGGTGATAGCATTGGCTGGAAGATGGTGTGGCTGCAGGTGGTAGGTGCTAAGCCAATCCCGGAAAAAATCGCTCACCGGCAGGCTGAATCCCCGTTGAAAGTGGGACAAGAACACGACGAACTCAGCCGGATTGGGTGAGGGGGCCAGTTCGGCGGAGGGGAGACGAGCGGCGACGCCGGCAGGAATGCGTCTGGTCCGGTAGAGCCAGTCAAGGTCATCTTGACATACCCATGATCCGGCCCACGCGCCACGGTCCGTCGCAGCGGCGTCCTCCTCCATTTCTTGCTCGGCGACGACGAGCTCCTCCTCTGTCATCTCGTGATCGCTACCCTCGCTGGCGCTGGCGGCGGCGGGGATCTGAGGCCTGGATTGGCGAGGAACCGTGGCGAGGAAGTTGCGCAGCGGTGGCCGCGATGCAGAGGCATGGGGAAAGTGCGGCGGCGGCGCTGCTGCTAGAGGCACTAGCGGCGGCACGGTTGCGAGGAAGATGAAGAAGAAGAGCAACAGGCAGAGGGGCGCAGAAGAGGGAAAAATTCTAAGGGGTGTGCCCCTCCGCTACTTAACCACCCCCTGAGAGGGTGAGTGGGATCGCGCCCTGGCAATAAGCAACATGGTGTGGCTATGTATCACACGCCTCAGCCAATCGTAGAGGAGCCACACAGAGGGCCACAGAGCAGAAGCGATCCCGTGACGTGACGAGTTGATGCGATAAGCGAGGAGGCAGGCGTGACGTAACCCTCGCATAGTGATAACTGACAATTACTGCGGCGGTTACTGTGCAGGCCCTTAAAATAAGACAACGTGATGATTAGCCTCCACGTGGGTTGGCATATGAGAGAAGGAAGCTAGGCCCGAATCAAACCATGGTAACCTGGACCACAAGTAAAAACTTAGAATGTGCAGAGGGAAAGTCAAACCATGAGATCCGAGTCACAGTGGTAACCCGGCCGGCAAGTGAAACTTGGAACGTGCGAAGGGAACGTAAATCCATATAATCCGAGATAAAGAGCTAACCCGGAAATAAACGTCCAAGGCTCGAACATAAATGAACCTGATGTGGCCTTAGCGTCCAAGGCAGCTAAGACCGCACCAGCTTCAGGGACTAATGTTGGGGGGATACCCCCGGGTAGGGTCACTCCAAGGTATAAAGGCCGAGTTAGCCGAGGTTCGGCAGGGTCAAAGCGGATGCTGGAGGGGTCACCTCAAGGCAGGCCGGATCACGGAGTAACCCGGACCAGGGGGGGGAGTCGCCTAACATTGTCTCAGCCGACTTAAGGAGTAAGTCGGAAGTGCTTGTCTAACTTGTATGCAGGAATAGGTGTGGCCGGATCTACCATGATCCGGGTCCCGTTTAGCTTCTGGGAAATAAGGTGTGCAGGATATCTATGAATAAATAAATGGATCTTGCAAGTATGAATAATGGTGTATGGTTATGAACAATTAAATTCTCTCTTATTCATCTTGTTAAGTTAACAAGTTCATTTGGGCCAGGTGCAAAAATTTAAGCCACAAACTGTGTTTCTGTGTTTTGTGCATGAAATGCCATGAATGTGGATGTTGCCCGCAATTTTCTCTACATATTGTTGACACGTCATAAATGTATCTATAATTTGTGATGCTCCATGCTTGTTTTGTATCAACTATCTTATGTTTTGTCTACACTTTGAGGCATTTTTATACATTTTTTGGAACTAACCTATTGACAAGATGCCGCAGTGCCAGTTTCCTGTTTGCTGCCGTTTTTGGTTTTAAAAAGCTAGAAAATACATATTCTCAGAATTGGACAAAACAAAGCCTGAAGTTCCCATTTTCCTAACACGAGACGGAGTCCAAAGTAGAGATGGAGGAGGGCCAGGGGCTAGCCACACCATAGGGTGGCGCGGGTCCCCCTGGCCGCACCACCAGGTGGTGTGGGCCCCTGGTCCACCCTCTGACATCGCCCTTTCGCCTATAAAATCCTCCCGGGACGAAAACCCTAAGTACGAGATCATAATTCCACGAAAAGTTCCACAGCACCGTTGCCACCGAAGAGGAGATTTGGGGGACAGAAGTCTCTATTCCGGCACCCTGCCGGGATAGGGAAGTGCCCCCGGATCCATCTCCATCGACTCCACCGCCATCTCCATCTCTGTTGCTGACTCCCATGATGAGGAGGGAGTAGTTCTCTCTCGAGGCTAAGGGCTCTACCAGTAGCTATGTGTTCATCTCTCTCTCTATGTGTGATCTTATGAGATCATGAGCTTTGTAATCTATATATCTATTCTGCTACTCAAGTGCTTTAATTAATCTCCGCTTATCCCCACGTGTGCACACCGTGTGGAACTTTGGCTAAGATTATATAAATACTTATCATGAGTATAATTTGAGTTGGATGTCTCTATGAGATTGTGGTGTTTGTTGGAACCATCTAGCGCTCAAGGTGATAGTGAGGGGTTATCTAGATGGGGAATGCGAACTTTAAGATGTGCTATTATAGCCCTACATCGTCCAACCAGAGAGCAGTTCAGGGTAGCATCATGAAGAGAAGATATTTATATGAGAGTGTCCACTAGTGAAAGTATGATCCCTAGGCCTTGTTTCTAAGCATTGAAACACCATTTACAATCAGTCCTATTACATGTTTGCTTGATGCCACTCTTATTTTAGATTGCAATTACCACTTATAATCATCCATATTACTTGTATTTCACTATCTCTCGCCGAAGTAGTGCACCTATACACCTGACAAGTGTATTGGGTGTGTTGGGGACACAAGAGACTTCTTGTATCTTGACTGCAGGGTTGCTTGAGAGGGATACCTTTGACCACTTCCTCCCTGAGTTCGATAAGCCTTGGGTGATTCACTTAAGGGAAACTTGCTTCTGTTCTACAAACCTCTGCACTTGGAGGCCCAACACTGTCTACAAGAATAGAAGCGTGCGTAGACATCAATTCTACACATTCGCGTGCTCCCAAGGATAATTATATACAACGAGGTTATGATTCTACTACTAGTATCATCCTACACATTCGCTTGCTCCTAGGCGTCATACGCTAGTGTGCATGTCCGTTGTCCGTAATTAGTGCGCGTGCGTAGGCGCATGCGCATGCCCGTGCCAGTTTGATGAAACGCGGTTGCGATTGCGGTGGCTGTGTGCCCATGCTAGTTTGATAAAATGCGGTTGTGGTTGCAGTTGCCCATGCTCTTCCCGTATGTCTTCGCGGAACTCCGGAGCATGACTTCTTCGTCGGTGCTGTTTTCATCGCAGACAGATACGGGTATGTCCTCTCGACTATGTGTGGTGCTGCTTATGGAGATGTCCAGCTGCAGCACTCCGCACGGACCCTGGAGATGCATCCCACTGTTGCAGGCCCTGTTCCGGGTTGCCAGTTCCCAGATAATCATTTTTACCTTGTTGAGTCCGACGGAGAGCTGTTGTGAGTGGACCGGTTTACAGCGCCAGGCTGGTTGTTTACCGGGTTGATACCCAAAACCGTGTCCTTCATCTCGTCAGAGGCATCAGAAGTCGTGCTCTCTTTGTTGCTGACAATCGGTGCGTCTGCGTTGACAGCACCAGGGTACCCATGGTGCAGGCAGGCAGCATATACTATACGGACCTATCCGAGATTAGATCTTACAACTTTGAGGCTCTTACGTGGGAAGAGGAGCCAAGGGTTGTATATGGGTATGGAGTAGGAGGCTTACGGATCAATGCCCGTCCTTTCGAACACATAAGATTGCTGGCGCAGTATTGCAGAATTTACGAGCATTGTGAGCTAGAGATGGTGCCACCTTATGACGAGGATGGTAACAACCACTACGAATACTATGATGGCTATCCGTCAGATTGATGGATCGTGTGGGTCTGCTCCTGATGTATTCTCTTCTGGTCAGCTCTTTGTGTGTTCAATTTTTTGTAGTGAACGTCTATGAATTATGGAAGTTCTATGTGGTGCCCGTGTAATACAATGGATGTTCTCCCTGTTTCCAGAAGATCATGTGTTGTACCTCTTAGAATTTAACAGTTTTTTCATGTTCATGTAGTAATTTCGATAGATGTTGGGTTTGTAACAATCGTCAGACAACTTACAACTACGAATTATAGCAGATTATTACAATCCTCAGTAAACTTGACCATAATAAAATGAGGCATAAAATTTGCACTCACACTAAACACAATCAAAATTGCAACCAACCTAAACAATATCTAAATCTAGATCACACCTACTGTAAACAATGGTAACTCACCAGCAATTAGCCAGAACTACTTCTTCCTTGGTAGTAGGATCTGCCATCCTCCGTGCTGCTCAGCTCGTCACCGGCGGAGGCTGCCTAGTGCCTCGCAACGATGTCGGAGGCATGCGGCATTGGAGCGCAGGAATAGATTATGGGCGCAGCAACTTGGCGCCGGAAGTAAAATGTCTTAAGGGATCGTTCTACTTGGAGGGAGAGGATTTGTGAAATTGGTCAACGCACCAAGAAACTTAGTTCCTTGATTTGACTAAGAGGTTGCTGCGTTGGCACTTGCTTCACAGAAAGATTACTGACATGTGGGTCCCGACCGTCTACTTCACGGGGCAGTTTGACAGAGTGTTTAAATTTGGTAGGTGTGAGATGAGTTTGCCTCGAAATGGCCCCTCTCAGTAGTTGGCAGCCCAACTTTGCGAAATGCGGAAATTTCAGGCAACTTAGGTACCGCGATGCACTCGCCAGGGAACTTTTGTGCCACAAACCAACAAGCCCACAGGGAAGCCCCTGATTGCTGCTGACCCGACCGGTCGCGCTAGCCTGAACTATTCCGATCCAATCCTGCAACCATGTGTAAATTCTCCAAGTGATGTGCATCAGGAACATGTACACAAAACAGTAGATCTGAATAAATCAATTACTAAAATAATCAATGAGAGAAAAAGATGAGATCGGATTGGAAAATCGTCAGCCACCACAAGCTTTTTCATATGTTGACGATGAATTTGAGGATCCCGCCCGGATCATCACCTCCAAGCACCGCTTGCCCCATGATGGGTGCCAACTATCGTGGTATTAACCACGGCAAATGCTACAGGGTAGCTTACGTAGAGGAAAGGGCAAGGCGACGTAGGAGAATCCGGGAGCGAGATTGGCACATGATGTACCCAGGTTCACGTCCCCTCGATGGAGGATTGCTACATCCAGTATATGACCATAGATTGGTTACATGGGAGCCGCCGTAGGTGGTGGGAGAGACTAGATCTAATATGATGTACCCCATGGGGGTGCCCCTAGTGGCTTTATATATGCAGCCACTTAGGGTTTACAAGTGCTAATGGGATTTTTATTGGAGTCGCTATCTTGGGCCTCCAATCGGTGAGTCGTTTGCGCCAGTCGCCTATTCGGCGAGTTGACCTGCTCTGGGCTTGGCTTTAGTCGGCTCGATCCGGCTAGCAACTCCGCTTCGTGGGTATACCCCGATTGGTATTCCCCCATCAGACGGATAAAGCACCAAACTGATGGATAAAGCACCAGGTGGCGCCCAAAGCAGTAACCCTGAGACACTATGGCGCTGTCCCCACCTGTACTAGAGCTTGACCGGGTCCTGCACCACCGGCTGGACCCGACAGCCGGCCCACTTTGTATACCCAAAGCCCAAATAGTAAACCCTAGAGCCCACATTGTAACCTACCCTTCCACCAGTATATAAGGAGGGGTAGTGCCAGGGTTCTAGGTAAGGCACTACAAGTTATAAGTTAGCCATAATCGACAAGTTAAGTAGTTCATCTTCCTCTAGATCTCAATAGCATCTAGGGAAACAGCTCAAGGAGCACTGGTATTGAGCACACTATAAGAAAAGTTTCCTTTCGCAACAAATTGGCCTGACGGTCGTCATAGAAGGCGCGTCTTACGCGACGAAATTCTTGGCTCGACCGTGGCCGATGGAAAACTTTTTTTTCCAGTTTCGCGGCCCTCTACTACGACAGATCGGCTAAAAACATGGAGGAAGCTCGGCTAGCGCGTGGCAGAAGCAAGATTTTCGTTTCCTCAAGCGATGTTGACTCACCGAAGTCTTTTGAGGTGTGTGGGTCCCGGACGTTAGTGTCTCTAGCGAACCATACTTTTCGGTCGCGCCTCCCTAATTTGAACTCGATAATTTTGCTCGAGGCGTCTGTCATTTAGTCAGGCTGCTAGGTCCCACATGTCAGCCTCTCATTAGAAAGATCGTGTGTATGATGGAATTTTTTTAGTTCGCTCGCGCTACCATGTTCCGAAATTGATAGCGCTGCTCGATGCATCTACCATCTAATTAACCTCCTAGGACCCACATGTCATCCTCTTATTAGAAGAAATGTGTGTATGATGGAATTTTTTCCTTCGCTGGCGCTACCCCGTTCCGAGTTGATAGCACTGCTCGACGCATCTACCATTTAACCTACCTCTTGAGCCCCACATGTCATCCTCTCATTAGAAGAAACGGGTGTATGATGGTTTTTTTCCCTTCGCTCATGCTACCCTGTTCTGAACTTGATAGCGTTGTTCGATGCATCTACCGTTTAATCACAATGATGGGCCCCACATGTCATCCTCTCATTAGAAGAAACATGTGTATGATGGAATTTTTTCCTTCGCTGGCGCTACCCCGTTCCGAGTTGATAGCGCTGCTCGACGCATCTACCGTTTAACCAACCTCCTGAGCCCCACATGTCATCCTCTCATTAGAAGAAACGTGTGTATGATGGATTTTTTCCTTCGCTCGCGCTACCCTGTTCCGAACTTGATAGCGTTGTTCAATGCATCTACCGTTTAATCACGCTGCTAGGCCCCACATGTCATCCTATCATGAGAAGAAACGTGTCTATGATGGATTTTTTACCCTATGTCGTGCCTTCGTGTTCCGAACGTGATAGCTTTGCTCGCTACATCAGCCGTTTATTCAGGCTGGTGGGTCCCTTATGTCAGCCTCACATTAGAAGAATCGTGGGTATGATGGAATTTTTTCTTCTCTAGCGCTACCATGTTCCGAATTAGATAGCGTTGCTCGACGAATCTGTTGTTTGATCACGCTGCTAGGTCCTCCATTTCAGCCTCTCATTAAAAGAAATGTGTACATGCTGAACTTTATTCTCGCTCGCGCCTCTCTGTTTCGAACTGGCTACGTTGCTCGATGCAGCATCTATATAAGGTAGCGCTGTTGGGTCCTACATATCAGCCTCTCTGTAAATGAAACATGCTTATGATGTACTTTTTTTTGCCATGTCCAATGTTTTGACCTTGGCAACTTGCTGGGTCCCAGATGTCAACCACCTCTGTGCATGAAACGTGTATATGCTGGGTCCCAGCTGACAGCCTCTATTTGAAAGGAATATGTGTATGTTGGACTATTTTTTCGGGTCCCAGATGTCAACCTCAGATTACAAAAAATGCTCAGAAAGGCCGAATTAAAAAGATTTTGGGCTAACTCGGGGCGGATGCCCTATTCATCATGGCTTATATTCCATGGGCTCACTCCTAAATTGAATGGGCTATGGTCAGTGGCCACAAGACCATGAAAAGGCCAAATTAAAAGGTATTAGGCTATGCTTCGGGCTGATAGGCTAATTTCATGGGCTATGCTTTGGCCTGCTGGGTCCGACATGTCAGCTTCTCTGTAAGTGCGACGTGTGTATGATGGACTTTTTTCAGCCGCGTCTGCTATTTTCACTGTTGCAGCCGTGTATGGTCTTACTACTAGGGCCCTTATGTCAGCCTCTTTGGCATGGTATGCCTTGTGGGTCCCTGATGCAGCCTTGTATGTTCTGTCTGCTGGGTCCCCGATGCGCGCCTCTCTGTACAAGTATATAAACTTTTTTTTCGAACCCACCCACAAAACAAACTCCAGGGACGTTGCATGCTGGTGGGTCAGTGATGTCAGCCTCTCCGTAAGGCGGCGATATTGCTAGAAGAAAAAAAATGTAAACCCAAGATACACACATACACAAAGGTGATTCGAACAAAAGACCTTCAAATCAAATAAACGTAAACTGAGTGCCAAATACAACAAAGATATTTATAGAAAAAAAATCATTAAACATTTATTAGTACTACAACATCTGTATTAGTCTTATTAAAATATTTTGTGTGTCTATGTTTATCTCTTTTAAAATATAATAGGGCAGCGCTCCTGGCATCTCAATTTATAAAATACCACATAATGGGGTATTTTCTTAAACACATGGGTAGGCAGAGTTTTTTTTATTATGAGAGGTGGGGGCAATGCCCAAAAGGCCGAATTAAAAAGAGTTTGTCTATTGCTCTACGTGGGTTATATTCCATAGGCTATGCTCCATGGGCTTCATTCTCAAATTTCACTGGCCTGTGCTCAGCAGTCCGCTGACCTGTAAAAGGCCGAACTAATATGTTCTCGACTATGCTCCATGGGCTCCTTTTTAAAATTTCACTGGCCGCTAAAGACTGAATTCCCCAAAAAAGACTGAATTAAAATGTTATGGGCTAAAGAGGGCCGAATGATATTTGATTTTTCCGATCCAAATTAATGTTCTTGGATTTGGCTAGATTCGGACGTGTCTAGCACTAAAACATGACTAGATATGTTAAAATCTTGACAAATGTGAGAACATTAATTTGGATCGGAGGGAGTACTAGATTTCTTCTCCTGGTTAATAAAAATTACATTGTGATGTGCTCTTCTGGATTCGAAACAAAGACCTTAGCGAGGGAAGGGGAAAAGAAATAATTCTTTTGGCAAATATTCATGTCAAAATTCAGCAGTACGAAATAAGGTAGAAAAATTATCAACAGATTCGAAGTTAATATTCGGGAGCACTTGACCAATTCAGCAGCATTTAAAAAGTCACCAATGCAGCAATACAGACAATGAATACAATACTAGTACATCAGTATTAGTTGCACAAATACTTTAGTAATAGCAACGACAAAATGTTTGAGTGACTCAGTAGCTTTCCTGCTTGAAATTCAATAGCAGTACAGAGAGAACCAGTTCTTGTTTCATCTAAAAAATTTTGGCCCATGATCAGTTTGGCCTGTTCTCCGAATAGACTCAATCATTGGAGCAAGCAAAACTAACGATCAAGTCTGCTTCTATGTGAGTACCTCCTCCTTATGTCAATGCCTCTGTGACCGCCCATAGCAACCCAAAATGCCCAAGACTCATCCAGATAATTGTAACAATGCTAAGTTTCAAAATAAAAGCAAGACAATCTGATGCACTTCATCTAACCAAGTACCAGTACATCACAGTTCGTTCTACAAAATATTGTACTAATAGTAACGACAGAACATTTAACAGATTCCATAGCATTTGTTAGATTCAGCAGTATAGAATAGACCGTAAAAATATCAGATAGATTCCCGGTTCATAGTCAGCAGCACTTGATAGAGTCAGCACAACATTTCAAAGTGACCGGTTGTGGTAGTACATAGACAGTGACCAAAAGAATTGACAGATTCAGCAATGCGGCATTGAAATTTAATAGATGTAGCAAGGACTGATTCAAAAGGAAGCGAGACCATATTCTGCAGTCGACCGGTCGATCTGCACAAGTACCGAACAAAACTTTTGATAGGTTCAGTAGCATTTGAAAGATGCAGGAGTACATAATAAGAAAGAAAAATATCGACATATTCATAGTTCACATTCAGCGTCACTTGGACATATTCAACAACACCTCAAAGTGACAGATTCAGTTTCCCCTTTTCTCCAAACACTTGTCATTGGAGGAAACAAAACTGACGATCAAGTCTGCTTTTGTGTGCATGCCTCCTTCTCGCATTAATGCCTATGTGTGACCTCCGTAGGCAACTCAAAATGCCCAAAGCCTTGTCTAGATTATGAGTTTATGACAAGGATAAGTTACAAAAGAAAAGCAAGACCATCTACTACACTTGATCTAAACTGAGCTATCCTATTACATAGTATTGTGATTACTTACGGTAGTTTGGTTCCAATCGCGGGCATTGGCGATGCTCGGAATGAACCATAATGGAGTCTCCGGATATTTCCCTGCAATGTTGGTTGAGAAACCAACAGCTGCTTCTTCAGTATTTAGACCGAAGCAACATATTTCACGAAACGGTGTATATCCATGTCCTATTGCATGGTGGGAGGTGTAAACACAGTTGCTTTTTGTCAGAAATCCTGGGGCAACATCTGCACCGCCTACCGCAGTATTAATCGAATAGTTCAATCCAAGGAAAAGGGGATATGCTCACAGGTTAGCAATCTCTATCCACGGCTTAGGTGGATACAAGTAAGCAGTGTCCTTTGAGTACACCTTGCAGCCAAACCCAGTAGCATAGGTTCCACAAGTGCGACCACAATGATCAACACTATGATCAGCAACAGGATTGCCATGACCATAATAAGTACCGCCATAAAACTCCTCATTAGTAACGCCCATGGTATGGATAAGAAGAAGGCGAGATTCATCTGAAGATATTGCTAAGAACCATAAACCAGATCCGTGCTCGTCATCAACTATGGCATCAAGGTTGCCCTCCTCGAGATGCACGACAGGTGGTGACGGGAGCAGAATAGGACCTACAAAAAGAAATGATGGCCAAATCAGCCAACACTAGTTTAGATCCATTAAAACTGAAGCTAGTGTTTAGAACAGGAATGGATCAAACTTACCAAAATACAGATGATTCCAAACATAAACATTGCCACTCTCAGTGGTTGCAAACACTAGACCCTTGTGGATAAGTGCATCGTTGTATCTGAAATAGCACTGGAACTGGTTCTCAAGAACTGTCCATGCATACTCATCGCTATCAAGGGTAGCAATTGAGTAGTCAAAGATAGCGACAAGAGAGAAATCTAAATAATCAGCTGCAACTGTGGGAGCTCGGCAAATAGAAATCTTCCGGAGGAGAATAGGGCAATAATTATGCATGAATGTAAACGGATTGTTGGTGGGTACAAACTCGTTGACTCGTGGGAAAGGAACGCATTGATGAGTGTACACATTGACAAGCTCCCACTTGCACTCGGACCCAACAATGGCGATCCAATCTCCATTGGCACCTACCCACTGCTTATCCATACTATTCGGGAACACAGTGTCGCAGGAGAACCTGTCCAGCGGCATCGGCTTGCATGTCGTGCCCTTGCCCTCGAAGTACTCGTTGCATTCCCATGGTTTCTTAGTCGGGTGAGAATGAAGAACACAGGGGAGGCCAAACGAGTGAGAAGCATATAAAGTTGCACTATATTTTTCCGGGTCAAGAAGATGTTTGGACGAACCGGCGAGGCTCGCAGCAGTGATGACGCCGCATCTGGTTATGAGTTCTTCAAGCGGGCCTTCGGTAAAAAACACGTTGGAACAGCTCAGAATCATCACTGTCCTTGCTCAGTGTAACACCCCAAAACTTTAATCCAAGGTTATTAAGATCCAAATCATCAAAATTAGGGTTAACAAAAACTTTTCCAATTAAAATTATTAAAGCATTCATATGTGTGTGCATTTAAATTAGGAGTTCATTTGAATTGCCATGATTAAGTGATCCATTGCTTGTAAAATGATTCCTAGGTGAAATAAACATCATCTAGATCATTCCCAAACAAATCCCAAGGAAAAACCAATTAGAATGAATAAAAGAAGAGAATGGTCATTTGTGCCATTTTAATCAACATGCCTACTTTGTCTATTCCTAGGACTCATTTCTTAATAGAGACAAATGTGGATCTTTGCACCCCTTGATAGTACACATAATGATGTACCAAGGCCCACTTTGTGATCTACCAAAAACTTTCAAACACTATTTTTAAATGGCACTTGAAATTTGAACCTAGTTCATATGGGAAGATCCCACTTTTTCAAAAACCACTCAAATGAGATTTATTTTCAAAACCCAAGCAACCACATAGTCTCAAGCTTATAACCAGAACACCCACCAAAAATCTTTTCAAAATTCAAAACTAAATTTCTTGCGGCCATTTTTACAAACACTTAGCAGGCAGGAATCAAACTCTAATCCTAGCTCACTATTTTCTATAGGGTTTTGCCCCCAATAAATCTCCATTTACTCCCTCTGTCCCTTCTTGATCTAACCAAAGCCTAAGCACCTCACCCCTTTATCCCTAGCAGTAGTGCCATGCCACCCCGAGCACCATGTCGCCCCTAACACCATCGCCATCGCCCAGCACCGCCTCTCTCTCTCGCCATCATGTCTATGCTAGCCCACCTCACCGCCACCCTCTGTCCCCTCCCCGAGCACAGCCGAGCCGTGGACCACCCACAGTGCGCCGTGCCCAGAGTGTCTGCGCCATGCCGAAAGCACGCCCAGCCAGCGCCATGGCTACCGATCGCTGCACATGCCCTCGATCACCCGCGCCAGCTCCCACCACGACCCAGGGAACCCCCAGACATGCCCGTTCGGCGCCGTTCGAACCACAGCCACCGCCCGCCGTGAAGACCACAGCCTCTGCCGCTCAGAGCATGAGCACCGCCCGACCAAACGCCTCCGCCCCTAACCCCGCATTTAAGCCCTAGAGCACCGCTAGGAGACCATGCATCGATCGCCACTCGCAGCCATGCCGCTAGCAGCCCGTAGCCATGTCGCCACCATCGCCTGGCCACGCCGCACTGTCCTGTCGTCTAGCCTATAAAAGGAGGCCACCCCCAGCCTCATTCTGCACACCACTCACCTCCCCTCTTGCCACTGATCAGTCCCCACTTCTCCCTAGAGCCGCTCGAGCTCGAAGTCGCTGGAATTCCACCGGAGCTGGCCGCCTCTGGAGGAGAAGGGCCTCGCTTATTGCAACCACCCCCGAAGCTGCCTCGACCACCCCTGAGCCCGCCATCGTCCACTAGTTTGTTTGCCCCCATCGCTGTTGTTGCTGGAGCCCTGGTATGCCCCCTGAGCACCCCCACCGAGCCGCTAGGGTTTGTCCTCGCCGGCGACCTGTCCGTCGTCGACGACGAGCCCTAGCCGTCGATCCTAGTTCTAATCTAACGGCCCACATCGCCCTGTACCGCTTCGCGTGTAATGAGCCGCTGACCGGTGGACCTCCCCTGTCAGTTGTTCCCCGCACCACGGAGTGTCACTGGGCCGGCCCGTTAGCTTTCCCGCGCGACCCATTTAATTCAAATTAGGATTTTTCTATTTTAGTTTAAACCTAGTTCTGTCCCTTAGTTTGAAAATCAATTCAGAGAGATCTACAAATCCAAATTGAGTGATTCAAATTTTGTTAGAAAGCTAGTTAAAAGATCTACCCAGCCACGTTGGACTTAATTCAATTAGAGTTAGGGATCTATCCTAGTAAAAATAACAAGACAGAAGCTTTTGCACATTCAAACATTTTTATAAAATCAACCATGATAGGTTTTGAGTTGATTCCAACTCCCAAAAATCACATTTAACCATACCTATCAGAATATGTAATAATATTAAGGTTTACATGCAGTGACTTTGGACTAGTACCAAAATAATGCTATATAGGCATTTCTAGTCACTTTAAATCACTAAATAATGAACATAAACCAAAGTAATTATGAACCAACCCTTAAATTACATTCCCATATGTTAAAATATGTGGTGATGACATGTGTCCACATGATCCCATATTTTAAGTGGTGAATATTAAATCTTAATTATTTTTTTAATGAGTAGAAATTACTTTTCTTAAATAAAAAGAATGAAACTAGTTAATAAAACTTGTGATGCTTGTGATGATACTAGATCATCAAATGTGTGCCTTAGAGTGCTAATTAGACTAGTTAAGTATTGTTTGGTGATTGTGTACTCTGTATGTATTTATAGACGATAGTACCGACCAAGCTTTCGAGGAGGAGGAGTTCTATCAAGAGGAGGAAGAAAACTTCAACCACTGCACCAACCAAGGCAAGCCACCATTAACCATGCAAGCTAAAACTTGCAAGTATAATGCTTCGCAAGCTAGAATTAAGCTAGATGATTGTGCAAAGATGCTTTAGGCATACTTTGGTCATACCACTTTGACTATTACTTACCCCAAGTATTACTTTCCAAGCTTTACTCCCTTTACTTTACCAAAGTCCCTTACTTGTTTTGAAGGTAGCATAAAGAGTATAAAACTTGACCTATTTAGATAACCTTAGATGTCATTCTATGGCATGATATTGATCCCATCTCTTCACCTTAGTGAACACTCTTAACTTAGTAGTTTAGAGTAGATAAAAACTTGAGTCACTTAGATGGGAACACTTGGTGAAAATGAATTGTGAAAACCTTGGAATGATGAGTCATTCTATTGAAATGTTTTGACATGTGTTGAGAAACACAACTGGTTTATGATGGTGAAAATTTTGAGGCATGAGCCTTAGCCCTTTATAAAAACTGATGGTTGGATTCGGATGCGATACCATTCCAAATTTACCGTACAACCACAATACCTGAATTGGGTAAGGCTTAGCCGGAAGTTTATATGCATTAGTATTAGTTCCCTTACGGGAGAGGTTTGAGCTGAGGCTACCTCTCAATGTTGTCCACCTATGCAGTGCCCAAGATGACAGATGGTCATGGTTGGGAGGCCATGCTCATAGGAGAGGTGCTTATACTAGGGTGTGTAAAGGAAAGGTTATGTTTGATTATCTACATACTAACTATGATGATTCAGGGTTATCCCTGACAGATGTATCGAATCTTGTGGTGAAAGTGTACCACCTCTGCAGAGTGTCAAACTATTCGAATAGCCGCGTCCGCGGTTATGGATAGTTGGAATGGCCATACTGTTTCGTTGTCAGATGTTTTCAAAATAACTTATGAAATGAATGATGAATTTTGACTTGACCACAACAGAGTTGTGACTATGACACTAGCTTCCCAACTTAAGTGATTCTAGAACTTTATTTTCTCTTTCTTTGTTCCAGAACTCAGCTTAGGTTTCAAACTTAACCTTATAGTTAAACTTAGAGTTAGCACTTTACTTTAGAATTATACTACTTGTTAGTGGTAGTTTGCAAGTACTTAAAGAGTACTCATGGCTTTTGTCCCTGGCTATTCTCATGGCCAGACTATGAAGGAGACTACCAAGATGATGCCCAGCAGGACGGCTATGATAACTAGGACTATCTGCCTTCGTCAGCATTGCCTGTGCCCCTGAAGATAGACCCCACCGCTACGCTTACCTTTTATTTCCGCTGCTTGTTGTATTAAGACTGGATCATGAGATCCTTATTTGTGTAAGACCTTATTTATGGTTTGTATTGGATGATGTACTGTGATATCCAATTTGTTATGTCTCACAAAAATGGAAATCCTGGGATTGCGATGGATGACATAACAGGCATCTGGGATTAAAAATCCGGGTGTTGACAAGTTGGTATCAGAGCCATCCTGACCATAGGAGACCCTAGTTAGAATGGACGTCTGAACAAAAACTTAATTTCCAAACCAAAGTGAGTATTTATGAAAACTATTTCCTCTCTTATCCTTGGGAATTCATTCTTTCTGAAAAACTCATGTTCCTCAAAATTCTTACATTACTACTTAAAAATTTGACACACTTGATCACTTCACTAACTTCCTCATCCTTAATTCTTGTAGATGGAGACTCAGTTCAGCAAGTTCTACCAGTTGGGAAACGGAGGTCAGCTGATCTTCGAGAGGGATCTAGATTCACTGTCGGAGTTACTAGGACGCCCACATCCGGAGTTTCTTGGAGCTCAACTTCCAGGACCCCTAGGAGGAGATTTGTAGTGGCTGGTCACCGCTGATCTTAGAGGAAGCATCGAAGCACCAACGTCCAGGAGAATCCAGTTCTCCGTGAGAGAGAATAACTGGCTAGATGGATTAGCCAGGGCAATGCATGAAGCTCTCGCACGTCTATGTGCCCTTAGTGTTAACCAACTCCAGGGAACCCATTTTGCTCACTATGCAAGACGTGACTTCATGGGGATGCCAATGGAGATGCCAAGTCATCCAGAGCTGAAGCGTCAAGTGGAGAACCTTGACTTCCTGTTGTACGATCTCCAGAAGGAATTGGACAATGCTAGGGAGTTCGCCAACCACAACCGTGCCATTGCCACCCAGAAGGCCCAGACTTTCTCACTGCTAGTCAAGGATCGTCAGTCTCTTCGCCTCCAGTGTGAGAAGAAGGATCGCACCATCGCCCGTCTTTACAAGAAGGTGGCCGACCTCGAGAATACCGTCAAGGAGCAGGAAGCTCAGCTTGCAGGAAAGGAGGAAGAAGAGGAGGGTGAAGACATCCATGGAGACATGGATTCTTACCTTAGCAATGATGATAACTTTCTGGAGGAGGATGCTATGGACTTCTACACTGACGATGAGGACTCCGACTTCATCGACGATGAGTAGATGCACTAGAACACTGTCGTAGCATGAGATGTATCGGTCCCACTGTATCGTAGCTCACAGAATGGTTCTTCAAACCATCTGTTTTCCTTTATTGTTGTGGTGTGTGTTTGTATCGTATGCTTGTTTGCATGAATGAAATGAAGTTAGCTGCAAAACCTGAGTCAAACTCAAAGTTTTAGCTTGAAACCAAAACCATGAACCTTAGAACTTTCCCTCTTACCCCTTTATCTACCTCAATCTTCAGATGACTCGTGGAAACCATGGAGGGAGCAGATCGTCGCAAGACCCAATGCTGCAAATCTTGTAGAATCTCATCATAGACAGAGAAGCAAGCAAGGCAGAACGCCAAGGTAACTTAGCAACATTGCAGCAGATCGCCCAGATGGCTCTCAACAACCAGAACCATGGAAACCAGGATCACCATGGATCCAAACTCAAAAACTTCCAGAATACCAATCCCCCAATCTTCAACCAAGCTGAAAACCCATTAGATGCTGATGACTGGTTACAGACAATGGAAAACAACTTGGAGGTTGCAGGAGTTGATGACAACGAGAAATTTCTCTTCGCCACCCACTATCTGGCGGGAGATGCAAGAGCTTGGTGGCTAGTATCTGTAACATGAACCATGGTCAAGTGATGACATGGGAAGCCTTCAAAATCAAATTTAGCCGCACCCACGTGCCGCAGGGTCTAGTCACCAGAATGAGGGATGAGTTCCGCGACTTGAAGCAAGGCAGAAAGACTGTGGTGGAATACCATGATAGGCTCCTGTCGCTTGCAAGATATGCCACGGATGAGATCAACACGGAGGCTAAGAATAAGGAGAGATTCTTGAGCGGACTGCATGATGAGATGCAGACTGTCCTCGTCAACATCCACTTCGAGGATATCGAAGAGCTAGTCGAATCCGCAATTCAGATGGAAGGGAAGATTAATCAGGCAAACGACAACCGCAAACGTCATATGATGCAGCAATCTGGATCCAGCAGTCACCAGAAGTACCGTCCCAACCCCTCACCAGGATATGCACCAAGCAACAACCGACCCCCAATGTCTCGCCCAAGCTACCCCAACCGTAGCGGAGGCAATGTGAATTCCGTAGGAAACAATCACAACTCCGGCAACACCAACAATTTCAACCGTGCCCCTCCCAAGAACAACAACAACAACAACACTGCACCCAGAACTGGCAGCAATGTTGTGCCCGTCGCAGCAAAAGACAAGTCCTAGATCACTTGTTTCGAGTGTGGAGTGAAGGGTCACTATTCCAATGAGTGTCCCAAGAAGACTGCCGCCACTGCCAATGTGAATGCCCCAGCTCAACAGCAGCGTCGTGTTCAACCAGGAAGACGATTTGCCCCAGGGAACCCTCACAACCGCAACGGCCGTCTCTTCCACATGAACTCCGAAGAAGCCCAGGAAGCACCAGATGTGGTGATGGGTATGTTTTCTGTCAACTCAGTTTTTGCAAGAGTATTGTTTGATTCGGGAGCATCGCATTCATTTATCACCGAAGAATTTTCATGCACTGGTAAGATTCACCCAACCAACCTGAAGCATGTCATGATAGTTCAAATCCCTGGATCAACTACAAAAGCTAGAAAAATTTGCAAAGTTGTACCTATCAGGATACATGGGATAGATTTTTATGCCAACCTAATTGTACTTGGAACCAAAGGATTGGAAGTAGTACTAGGTATGGACTGGATGTCAAGGCATAAAGGAATGATATACTGTGCTAAGAAAGCCATCACCATGACAGTAGCTCTGGAGTAACAGTAGAGCATATATCTGAAACCTTACCTTGTCAATTCAAGTGCAACAAGAGTCTAGCCCTACCCACCATAGACCAAGTCAGAGTAGTCTGTGAATACCCCGACGTATTCCCAGATGAATTGTCGGGTATGCCCTGGGATAGGGATATTGAGTTCATTATCGAACTAATCCCCGGAACCGGACCCATAGCCCAGAGACCCTATAGCATGAATCCCTCAGAGTTAGTGGAACTGAAGAAGCAGTTGGATGCCATGATAGCAACAGGGTTGATTCAACCGAGCGTATCGCCATGGAGATCACCAGTGTTATTCGTCGACAAGAAAGATGGAGGCAACCGTCTGTGCACATATTATAGAAAGTTGAATGACGTCACCATCAAGAATAAGTACCCCTTGCCAAAGATAGAGGATCTATTTGATCAGTTGACTGGAGCTCCGTTATTCTCAAAGATTGATCTTAGGACTGGTTATCACCAACTTAAGATTCGTGCAACGGATATTCCGAAGACCGCCTTTATTACTCGCTATGGTTTATACAAGTACACGGTTATGTATTTTGGATTAACCAATACCCCGCTTATTTCATGAATCTCATGAATAAGATCTTTATGAATTTCCTAGATAAGTTTGTAGTTGTGTTCATCGACGATATCCGTATCTACTCCAAGTCAGAAGATGAGCATAAGCAACACCTGAGAATCATCCTAGAAACCCTGAGAGAGCATCGGTTATATGCCAAGTTCAGCAAGTGTGAGTTTTGGCAGAAAGAAGTAGGATTCCTATGACATATTGTGTCTGTCGGAGGTGTTTCTGTTGATCCCGCCAAGATCAGATATGTCGAAGCATGGGAAGCCCCAGCCACTCAAACCCAAGTCCGTGCATTTCTCGGATTAGCGAGATACTACCGCAAGTTCGTCGAAGGATTCTCGAGCATCGCCAGACCCATGACCCAATTGTTGAAGAAGGACAAGAAGTTTGAATGGACTGACAAGTGTGAAGCTAGTTTCCAGGAGCTGAAGAAGAGATTGATATCAGCCCCAATATTGATCATGCCAGACATCAAGAAGCCGTTTGATGTATATTGTAATGCATCCAAGATTGGTCTCGGATGTGTACTGATGTAGGAAGGCAAAGTCATCGCGTATCTGTCTCGGCAACTGAAGTAGCATGAGCAGAACTATCCGACCCATGATCTTGAATTAGTAGTCGTAGTTTTGGCATTGAAGACATGGCGTCATTATCTGATGGGTAATCGCTGTGAGATTTACTCAGATCACAAAAGCTTGAAGTATATTTTTACTCAGAAGGAGCTGAATATGAGGCAAAGGAGATGGATAGAGTTAATCAAGGATTATGACCTTGACATTCACTATCACCCCGGTAAAGCCAATGTGGTAGCGGATGCTCTTAGCAGATTGCGTTGCAGGCTAAACACTAGGATCAAGGAGAAGCAGCCAAGTTTGTATGAGGAGTTGGAGCAGTTTAGGACTGAGCTAGTGAGCAAAGGATTCTTAGCTAGCATTGAACTTAAACCCACATTGATTAGCCAAATCAAGGAAGCCCAGAAGGGAAATGAAAGTATCGACGGAATCAAACATCGTATTGGTATAGGAAAGGTACCTGGATTCACTGAAGACGAAGAAGGAGTTCTGTGGTACAAAGGACGTATCTGTGTGCCAGCAGGTTCGAAGCTGAAGCAAGTTATCATGAAGGAAGCTCATGATACTCTTTATTCTATCCACCCCGAAGGAACGAAGATGTATCAAGACCTGAAAGAACAATTTTGGTGGCACAAGATGAAGAGAGAGATCGGAAGTTACATAGCCAAATGTGACATCTGTCAAAGAGTCAAAGCAGAGCATCAGAGACCCGCAGGACTGTTGCAACCATTGCAGATTCCGGAATGGAAATGGTATTCCGTCGGAATGGACTTTATCACTGGTTTGCCTACTTCTAGTAGGGGAAATGACTCAATCTGGGTCATAGTTGATAGACTATCCAAGGTAGCTCACTTCATACCTGTCAAGACTACCTACCAGACTGCGAAGATAGCAGAGCTATACATTGCTAGGATTGTTAGTCTACATGGAACCCCCAAGACCATAGTATCAGATCGAGGAACCCAGTTTACCTCAAGGTTTTGGCAGAAAGTCCAGGAAGGATTAGGCACCAAGTTGAATTTAAGCACCGCTTATCACCCGCAAACTGATGGACAGACTGAGAGAGTCAACCAGATCTGGGAGGATATGCTTAGAGCTTGTGTGTTGGAATATGGATCAAAATGGGAAGACTGCCTGCCTTTCGCAGAATTCTCATATAACAACAGTTATCAAGCTAGTTTGCAGATGGCACCATTTGAATTCCTATACGGAAGAAAGTATTGTACCCCTTTGAATTGGTCGCAAGTACGAGAGAGTCAGATCTTTGGACCCAACATTCTTCGAGAAGCCAAAGAGAAAGTTCACAAATTTCGTGAGCACCTCAAGACCGCCCAATATAGACAGAAGAGTTATGCCGACGAGAGAAGAAGAGACCTGACTTTCAATGTTGGAAATTTTGTATATCTCAAGGTTTCGCCATTGAAAGGAACCCAACGCTTTAGTCTGAAAGGAAAGTTAGCCCCCAGATATATCGGGCCCTTCAAGATTCTGAACCATCAAGGAGAAGTATCGTATCAACTGGAACTGCCAGAAGAGATGTCAGCCATCCACAATGTGTTCCATATCTCATTACTTCGCAAATGCCTGGAAGTGCCGGAGAAGACGGAAGTTTTCAAGAACATCGACCAAAGAGCTGTGGAGATCAACAATGACCTGACATATCGTGAAGTGCCCATCTGTATCCTAGAATAAGCTTACAGAACCACCAGGACCAGGAGTATCAAGTTTCTCAAGATTCAATGGAGCAACCATACCGAAGACAAAGCCACTTGGGAGCGAGAAGATTACATTAGGACAAAGTTCCCAGATCACTTAAGTTCCTAGTTTTATTTTGTAAATCTCGGGATGAGATTTTGTTTAAGGGGGAAGGTTTGTAACACCCCAAAACTTTAATCCAAGGTTATTAAGATCCAAATCATCAAAATTAGGGTTAACAAAAACTTTTCCAATTAAAATTATTAAATCATTCATATGTGTGTGCATTTAATATAAGGAGTTGATTTGAATTGCCATGATTAAGTGATCCATTGCTTGTAAAATGATTCCTAGGTGAAATAAACATCATCTAGATCATTCCCAAAAAAATCCAGAAGAAAAACCAATCAAAATGAATAAAACAAGAGAATGGTAATTTGTGCCATTTTAATCAACATGCCTACTTTGGCTATTCCTAGGACACATTTCTTAAAAGAGACAAATGTGGATCTTTGCACCCCTTGCTAGTACACATAATGATGTACCAAGGCCCACTTTGTGATCTGCCAAAAACTTTCAAACACTATTTTTAAGTGGCACTTGAAATTTGAATCTAGTTCATATGGGAAGATCCCACTTTTTAAAAAATCAGTCAAATGAGCTTTATTGTAAAAACCCAAGCAATCACAGAGTCTCAAGCTTATAACCAGCACACCCACCAAAAATCTTTTCAAAATTCAAAACTAAATTTCTTGTGGCCATTTTTACAAACACTTGGCAGGCAGGAATCAAACTCTAATCCTAGCTCACTGGTTTCTACAGGGTTTTGCCCCCAATTGATCTCCATTTACTCCCTCTGTCCCTTCTTGATCTAACCAAAGCCTAAGCACCTCACCCCCTTTGTCCCTAGCAGCAGTGCCATGCCACCCCGAGCACCATGTCGCCGGCCTAACTTGCCATCACCGCAGCAGACCGCCCCCCTCTCTCTCGCCATGTCTATGAGCTAGCCTAGACCTCACCACCACCCTCTGTCCCCTCCCCGAGCACAGCCGAGTTGTGGACCACCCACAGCACGCCGCGCCCAGAGTGTCTGCGCCATGCCGAGCACGCGCCAGAGCGCCACGCCCGACACGCGTGCACACGCCGCCCCTCGAAGGAAGCCCGCGCTCAGCGCTCCACCACGACCCAGGGAACCCCCCAGACATGCTCGTTCGGTGCCGTTCGAACCACAGCCACGGCCTGCCGTGAAGACAGCCTCATCTGCCGCTTAGAGCGTGAGCACCGCCCGACCAAACGCCACCGCCCCTAAGCCCGCATTTAAGCCCTAGAGCACCGCCAGGAGACCGCGCATCGATCGCCGCTCGCAGCCCGTAGCCATGTCGCCACCGTCGCCTGGCCACGCCATGATGTCCCGTCGTCTAGCCTATAAAAGGAGGCCACCCCTAGCCACATTCTGCACACCACTCACCTCCCCTCTTGCCACTGATTAGTCCCCACTTCTCCCCGAGCCGCTCGAGCTCTGTAACACCCTCAGAATCGGTCCTATGCAAGTTTTAGTGAAGCCCGCCACACCCGCATAGAAACGATTCAAAGGTGCCCACCAGGCAATTTCGTGCGGGTGGAAAACGAAGTAATAACATTACACAACAGTCCTCGATGGGACCCACAGAACGGATATATACATCAGCGACTCAAAGAGTCAAGAATACAGATATAATATACAAAGATCCAAATCACCTTGAAAATGATAGAGCGTCCGACTACGGACAAGATGCAAATGGGGCTAAGAGCCCTGAAGAATAACCAACGGCGTCCATAACCCTGCCCAGGCCAAGCCGGAAGGGTAACCCTGCTAACGACGTCGATCTCAAACCTGCTTAAACAAAAGGTGCCGAAAAGGCAAAGGAAAAAGAGAACGGTCAAGATCGAGGCCAAGACACGGCGAGACTAGAATTCGGTCCTCGCCTACATAGGTATGGTGGACTGGCGGCGGCATGCACTAAACAACCTATAGAGACTCGAGATAACAGTCGGCTCTCAGAGAGAGATAAGAAAGACCAATACGGAACCAACCAGATACTACCACCAAGCATACCCCTCCTGGTATTCCCCCTCGATACCAACCGAGGAAGTCAACCGAGGAACTCACACAGTTGGCAGTTTTAGTTATTCAGTCATCGTTGCAGCAATTGCTAGTCAGGTATAGATAGTCATCCTGATATAATAAGCAATGGGCAGTTTTAGTTAACCATTCCGTTGTAGTTGCAACACTTACTAGTCAGATACAATTAGCATGAGATAACCCAAAACCCAGCAGTTGTTGGTACTTTTATTTAGCCATTCCGTTGTAGTTGAGCTGATTACTAGTCACATCGGATACAAGTCAAATTATAACAGTAAACTTTAGTTATAGTTGTCTATGATCGAGAACTGTGCTCCAAGTCGTCCATAACATGACACACGGCTTTTCGAAAAGATTTAACCCTGCAGGGGTGCACCAAAGTATCCACACGCACTTCGACCCTTTTTTCCAGATCAATTAACATACACCCATCGGTATGTCGGCGGGGCCTAAGTCATGACGTTTCCCAGACCCAAAGCAAGTACATGGGGGCCACCCCACTAAGTCTACCCGCAACGAAGTCGGACGGTCTCCGAGACGGACTCAGGGTTTGGGTGGACGGCTGTAAACGACTGGGAACCCGAAAAGATGACTGGGCTGGTCGATACAGCGAAAACGTGTCCCGATCCTAAACAGTACAGGTGCAGTACATCGCACAATTTAAATAAAGCAGTAAAGCATGGCATAAGTACAAAATAGTAAATAAAACCTCAAACTAGTTGTGGCCCCCAGTACAATACTTTGAAATCAGGTACTAATCGATGGGGTGCCCACACATCCCACATGTGGTTAGCGCGCTCGATCTCGGAACAAGTGTCAAGAACTCGGGGTCCTACGGGACACCAGTGAGCGGTCGGAAACCAAATATTGTCTATCACCCACCGGTGCCTCTGCATTACCTACTTCAATTTTAGTTATTCAACAGTAATTAAAGTCTTGATCAACTCCAACATTAAACATGCGGCAACACTCCAACAACTGTGGTACTGGACGAGACACAACAACGCTAGAGCAAGCGACTACGACGCGCAAGTCCAACTATCTACCAACAACAGGTAATAGGATGTGTCCAAGGCAATATAAGGCTGCAAGGGATATCACGGGTACGAAAACTAGAGCATCGCAACACAGATAGCAATAGATCAACAGGAGGAAATAAAGACTATAAAAGTAAGATAGGTAGAAAGGGGGAGATGCTCGCCTGAAAAACATTATCGAAGGTTCATCCGAAGATCGGGTCGACACTCGCATCAACTCATCGGCCTAATCCGTGAAGAAGCAAAACACTAGCACAAACACCGGATGCACTATTAAATACTTTGACAGAAGATCAGGCATGATGCATGTATGATGTATGACATGGAAAAGGTGCGATGCGATTAGGTCATATTAAGCGGAACCGGGGTCCCGACAATTATCTAGATGGTTCAAGTTATTTAGATGCCCTGCAATTTAAATGTTGTCTTAACAAGGCAAAATTATATCACCGGTGCGCTACACAAATTTAAATGGAACCAATATGAGACTAGAAATGTCCGCATATGGTCTCCATATTTAGTTATGAGGTGAATCGGCATAATGCCCCCAAACCCAAACAGGTATACATGCATGAACAATTTAATATGCGATAGGTATATGTCATATTATAAAAATAGAGGCTTAGGGTCACACATCTGGGTTCAGAAGATCTTGGGGTTCCGGAGGGGTTCGGGTCCGGTCTCAGGGTTCGACGGGGATCGGTCTCGGACAACGGAAGTCGATCTTGTCGCATCCGAGAGAAGAACTTGGTTGGCGTCGGGGGCACATCGGATCCGCCCTGGTCGGTGCCGATCTTGTCGTTCTTGAAGATCTTGTCGGTCCGCCATCGAGTCGGTCTTGGCGTTCGGGAAGAAGAACTTGGCGTGCGACGTCGTCGGCATCGGTGCGAGAAGGAGGTCTTGCCGTTCCGTATCGGTGACCTTGGCATCCGGGTTCTCGGCGAACTTGGCGTCCGGGAAGGAGTACTTGTTGCGCCGGGGTCTCGGTGCCCTCGGATCCGAGAGGAGGAACTTGGCGTCCAGATCCCGGATCGGAGAACTTGTCGATCGTGTAGGAGGGCTTGGCGTTCCGAGACGAAGATCTTGTAAAGGGGACGGTCCTCGCCCGTGGTTCTTCAGGCATGGCACCGTCTTCGGGTGGCATCATCTTGCGACGGAGAATTTATCGATGTTCTACATATGGCTCCACGCAAGGTATCAATTACACGGCAGAACGGAGCAGACCTTATTACGCAAAACAGGTCAACACCACTACTAGCAACACCACCACAGAGAGCAAGCTAGAGGGCCCAAAAGGTCCAGTCTCGGCTTCGACCGACTGTGGGAAAGCGGCGGGCAGGGCTAGCTTAGCGCAGGGTGGCCATGGCTGCCGGATGGAACTCATTGACGGTGGCACGAGCTGACGCGACAGTGGCCGAGCCGATGACGGGCAGAGGCCGAAGGCGAGAGGGCGAAGGCTGTGGGGTCCAGAGCTTGCGGGGTGGAAGAAGCGGAGGGTCGCAGTCGCGGCGGAAGGGGCTTCATGGCGGCAGGTGGCGTGGCCGGAGACGTCCGCCTAGCAGTGAGCGTGGAGCGGCGAGGCGAGTTCCGCAGGCGGGCAGGACAGGCGAACTTCGGGGGAGGCTGGCGAGGGAGGCGGCAGGGTCGCGACAGGGAGAAGAACAGCGATGCGGGCGGCGGCGGCGAGAGGTGCTCGAGGGTGCCGGCAGGAGAGCATGATGTGGCAAGGCTGTCCGCGGCCGTCGATGGAGACGAGGGGAGGCCGTAGGGCCAGGAGAGGGCGAGGAGGCCGAGGCCGGGGAGGGGCACCGACGGTGGTGGACGGAGGGCGGGGGGGCTCGGAGGTCCAGCCGGCGGCGGGGTCGCGGCCCGAGGACGCGGGAGGCCGACGAGTGATGGGGACGGAGGCGGAGCTCTAAGCGGAGACCGGCGGCGCGGGAAGGAGCGAGAGGGAGGAACGGGTCGAGGAAGGCCGGGGCGGGAGCGGCGGCGGTGGAGGAGGGGTTGGAAGAGAGAGGGAGGCACGGGGTGGAACGCGTGCGAGGAGGTGGGCCAGGCGGCTGCGGTCGGTGGAAGGTGCACTGCGTGCGGGACGGGGTCGTGTCGGCAGGGGTGAGTGGGTCTAGCTCGCGTTGGGGCGCGCGCCCAGGGGGCGGCCGGTCGGCGTGGACCACGCGGGGTGGGCAGGAAAAAGGGGTAGGAGGTGGGCCCGCTCGTGGCGCTGAGCGTGGGGATGTGGGCAGGTGGGGTGTGCCTCGCGTGTGTGGTGGGTGAGGGAGTGGGGCGGGTCCGGCTGGGGGGTGAGGTGGCGTGCAGAGATAGGCTGGAGAGAGGGCTAGGCTGACGTGGCGCCAAGGGATAGGTTGGGGTGAGGTGGAGGGGGTTGGGTAGATTAGGATTAGGTAGGAAATATTTTGGGTAGGCTGGTTTTTGTACTGGGGTGGCCGACTGGGTCGGATCGGCCCGGTACGGCTGCCCCAAAAAAAAATAACTGTTTTAATATTTAAAATGGGCTTTTGAAAACCGTTGGCAGACAAAACAAATTATTCCGGAGACCCGGGTTTTGGATTTAAAATAAAGGCAGGGTATTTAGGAAACAAAAACAGGCTTTTCGAAAAATAGTTTTATGCCAACAAATGCAAGATGACATGACGATGCTCAAATGCAATGTGGCATGATGACATGAGCATGCGGTCATGATGATGCAATGCACGAAAACAGCACGATTTTCTAGTAGTGGTTTTTGCGGGGCGCCACAATTCGACACCACTAACAATGGATCTCGCCCTCGAGATCCGCCTCATGGTACCGGAAGGAATGTCGGCGATCTGCGTCTTCTCGCTTCGTGTAGATCCTCGCGACACCACTAACAAGAGGTCGTTGTCCGTGATCGTCGAGAGAACACTCCGGAAACAAAAAGACGAAGGCAGAGGTATCAACAAATAAAGCCACCTCTAGCTTCGATAGAAGGAGAGAAAAGATGCGGCCTATCCCACTTCAATGTACAAGAGCGAATAGAAAGGGTAGTCGGCATGGGGGCCAATCCATCACGCACCCAAACTATTACTCTGCACAATCAGTAGAAAAGCGTGCAACCATTCTCGGAATCAGACTGAAGATCTCGACAATCGAGTTTCAGAAACAAAGAAGTGATGTAGACTCTGCATTGGATCTGGCGTAGATGATGTCGTCGCGTTGGAAAACACCGGAAGGCACGAGAAGGAACAAAGAGAAATCCACCAGACGAAGGATTCCTCGGATAGCATGAAGACCAGATGTAGCAACACCGTTACCAAAGGAGGAAGCGAAACCCTGAAGGTACGATGGAACCCAACCACGAGAATTCCTGGACTCGAAGAAAGAGAAAAGAGCGGATTCAAAACACGCAGAGGTAAGAGGAGAACAGCAGAGGGGTAAGGAGTAAAATCAGACCTAATCAGAACTATCCAACCGATTTTGCAAAAAATAGTTTTGACACTCTACTTCGGCCGTTAGCTAGGTTATCCTACAGGCTGGACTTGTGGGGTATCGCAACTGCTGGGCTCTGATACCACTCTGTAACACCCTCAGAATCGGTCCTATGCAAGTTTTAGCGAAGCCCGCCAAACCCGCATAGAAACGATTCAAAGGTGCCCACCAGGCACTTTCGTGCGGGTGGAAAATGAAGTAATAACATTACACAACAGTCCTCGATGGGACCCACAGAACGGATATATACATCAGCAACTCAAAGAGTCAAGAATACAGATATAATATACAAAGATCCAGATCACCTTGAAAATGATAGAGCGTCCGACTACGGACAAGATGCAAATGGGGCTAAGAGCCCTGAAGAATAACCAACGGCGTCCATAACCCTGCCCAGGCCAAGCCGGAAGGGTAACCCTGCTAACGACGTCGATCTCAAACCTGCTTAAACAAAAGGGGTGCCGACAAAAGGCAAAGGAAAAAGAGAACGGTCGATCGAGGCCAGTACACGGCGAGACTAGAATTCGGCGGTCCTCGCCTACATAGGTATGGTGGACTGAGCGGCAGCGCGACATGCACTAAACAACCTATAGAGACTCGAGATAACTGTCGGCTATCAGAGAGGGATAAGAAAGACCTATTCGGAACCAACCTGATTCTACCACCAAGCATACCCCTCCTGGTATTCCCCCTCGATACCAACCGAGGAAGTCAACCGAGGAACTCACACAGTTGGCAGTTTTAGTTATTCAGTCATCGTTGCAGCAATTACTAGTCAGGTATAGATAGTCATCCTGATATAATAAGCAATGGGCAGTTTTAGTTAACCATTCCGTTGTAGTTGCAACACTTACTAGTCAGATACAGTTAGCATGAGATAACCCAAAACCCAGCAGTTGTTGGTACTTTTATTTAGCCATTCCGTTGTAGTTGAGCTGATTACTAGTCACATCGGATACAAGTCAAATTATAACAGTAAACTTTAGTTATAGTTGTCTATGATCGAGAACTGTGCTCCAAGTCGTCCATAACCGCGGACACGGCTTTTCGAAAAGATTTAACCCTGAGGTGCACCAAAGTATCCACACGCGCCGACCCTTTTGCGGATCAATTGACATACACCCATCGGTATGTCGGCGGGGCCTAAGTCATGACGCTTCCTGCACCCAAAGCAAGTACATGGGGCCACCCACTAAGACTACCATAGCGAAGTCGGCGGTCTCGAGACGGACTCGTGGTTTGGGTGGGCCGTAAACGAGTGGGAACCGAAAAGATGACTGGGCTTGTCGATACAGCAAAACGTGTCCCGATCCTAAACAGACAGTGCGATACATCGCACAATTTAAATAAAGCGTAAAGCATGGCATAAGTACAGAATAGTAAATAAAACCTCAAACTAGTTGTGGCCCCAGACAATACTTTGAAATCAGGTACTAATCGATGGGGTGCCCACATCCCACATGTGGTTAGCGCGCTCGATCTCTGAACAGTGTCAAGAACTCGGGGTCCTACGGGACACCAAAGAGCGTCGGAAACCAAATATTGTCTATCACCCACGGTGCCTCTGCATTACCTACTTCAATTTTAGTTATTAAACAGTAATTAAAGTCTTGATCAACTCCAACATTAAACATGCGGCAACACTCCAACAAGCGTGGTGCTCGACGAGGCATAACAGCACTAGAGCAAGCGACTACGACGCGCAAGTCCAACTATCTACCAACAACAGGTAATAGGATGTGTCCAAGGCAATATAAGGCTGCAAGGGATATCACGGGTACGAAAACTAGAGCATCGCAACACAGATAGCAATAGATCAACAGGAGGAAATAAAGACTATAAAAGTAAGATAGGTAGAAAGGGGGAGATGCTCGCCTGAAAAACATTGTCGAAGGTTCATCCGAAGATCGGGTCGACACTCGCATCAACTCATCGGCCTAATCCATGAAGAAGCAAAACACTAGCACAAACACCGGATGCACTATTAAATACTTTGACAGAAGATCGGGCATGATGCATGTATGATGTATGACATGGCAAAGGTGCGATGCGATTAGGTCATATTGAGCGGAACCGGGGTCCCGACAATTATCTGGATGGTTCAAGTTATTTAGATGCCCTGCAATTTAAATGTTGTCTTAACAAGGCAAAATTATATCACCGGTGCGCTACACAAATTTAAATGGAACCAATATGAGACTAGAAATGTCCGCATATGGTCTCCATATTTAGTTATGAGGTGAATCGGCATAATGCCCCCAAACCCAAACAGGTATGCATGCATGAACAATTTAATATGCGATAGGTATATGTCATATTATAAAAATAGAGGCTTAGGGTCACACATCTGGGTTCAGAAGATCTTGGGGTTCCGGAGGGGTTCGGGTCCGGTCTCAGGGTTCGACGGGGATCGGTCTCGGACAACGGAAGTCGATCTTGTTGCATCCGAGAGAAGAACTTGGTTGGCGTCGGGGGCACATCGGATCCGCCCTGGTCGGTGCCGATCTTGTCGTTGCGAAGATCTTGTCGGGTCCGCGCCATCGAGTCGGTCTTGGCGTTCGGGAAGAAGAACTTGGCGTGCGACGTCGTCGGCATCGGTGCGAGAAGGAGGTCTTGCCGTTCCGTATCGGTGACCTTGGCATCCGGGTTCTCGGCGAACTTGGTGTCCGGGAAGGAGTACTTGTTGCGCCGGGGTCTCGGTGCCCTCGGATCCGAGAGGAAGAACTTGGCGTCCAGATCCCGGATCGGAGAACTTGTCGATCGTGTAGGAGGGCTTGGCGTTCCGAGACGAAGATCTTGTAAAGGGGACGGTCCTCGCCCGTGGTTCTTCAGGCATGGCACCGTCTTCGGGTGGCATCATCTTGCGATGGAGAATTTATCGATGTTCTACATATGGCTCCACGCAAGGTATCAATTACACGGCAGAACGGAGCAGACCTTATTACGCAAAACAGGTCAACACCACTACTAGCAACACCACCACAGAGAGCAAGCTAGAGGGCCAACGGGTCCAAAGGCCCGTCTCTGACTGCGACTCGTGGGACGCAGAGGCGGCGGCAGGGCTAGCTTGGCGCAGGGGTGGCCATGGCTGCCGGGATGGAACTCATGCGGTGGCGACGGAGCGACGAGGTGACCGTGCGCGCGGGCGGCGCAGACAGAGGCCGATGGCGGGACGGCGAGAGGAGCGAGGCCCAGGGGGTCCAGGGCGACGCCGGGGGTGGAAGGGCGCAGAGGGTCGCCGGTCATGCGGAAGCGAAGGGCTTCCGGCGGGGTCGGCGTGGCCGGAGACGGCCGGCCTCGGGACGGCGGTGCTGTGAGTGGCGCGAGTTCCATAGGGAGGCCGAGGCCGGGGAGGGGCACCGACGGTGGTGGACGGAGGGCGGGGGGGCTCGGAGGTCCGGCCGGCGGCGGGGTCGCGGCCCGAGGACGCGGGAGGCCGACAAGCGATGGGGCCGGAGGCGGAGCTCTAAGCGGAGCCCGGTGGCACGGGAAGGAGCGAGAGGGAGGAACGGGTCGAGGAAGGCCGGTGGTGGAGGAGGGGTTGGAAGAGAGAGGGAGGCGCGGGGTGGAACGTGCAGGAGGTGGGTGGCCGGCTGCGGTGGGTGGAAGGTGCCTGCGTGCGTGGGACGGGTCGTGGTCGGCAGGGTGAGTGGGTCTGCTCGCGTTGGTAGCGCCAGTGGCGGCGATCGGCGTGGACCACGCGGGGTGGGCGGGAAAAAGGGGTAGGAGGTGGGCCCGCTCGTGGCGCTGAGCGTGGGGATGTGGGCAGGTGGGGTGTGCCTCGCGTGTGTGGTGGGTGAGGGAGTGGGGCGGGTCCGGCTGGGGGGTGAGGTGGCGTGCAGAGATAGGCTGGAGAGAGGGCTAGGCTGACGTGGCGCCAAGGGATAGGTTGGGGTGAGGTGGAGGGGGTTGGGTAGATTAGGATTAGGTAGGAAATATTTTGGGTAGGCTGGTTTTTGTCTTTGGGGTGGGCCTGTTGGGTCGGATCGTCTGGCTACTAAAAAATAACTATTTTAATATTTAAAATGGGCTTTTGAAAACCGTTGGCAGACAAAACAAATTATTCCGGAGACCCGGGTTTTGGATTTGAAATAAAGGCAGGGTATTTAGGAAACAAAAACAGGCTTTTCGAAAAATAGTTTTATGCCAACAAATGCAAGATGACATGACGATGCTCAAATGCAATGTGGCATGATGACATGAGCATGCGGTCATGATGATGCAATGCACGAAAACATCGCGATTTTCTAGTAGTGGTTTTTGTGGGGCGCCACAAGCTCGTAGTCACAGGAATTTCACCGGAGCTGGCCACCTCTGGAGGAGAAGGGCCCCGCTGATTGCGACCACCCCTGAGCCCGCCGTCGTCCACTAGTTCGTTTGCCCCCATCGACGTCGTTACTGGAGCCCTAGTACGCCCCCTGAGCACTGATGGCTCAATGCATGGCGGCTAGAAAAATGCTTGATGGCGGTGTTGATGTAGAGCTCGTTGGGAACCCCAAGAGGAAGGTATGATGAGCACATTAGCAAGTTTCCCTCATTTATGAAACCAAGGTTTAATCGAACCAGTAGGAGCAAGGAAACACCCCAAAGGTGTTGCTAGCTGAGCCTTGGCAGGGTGCACTACCGGTGCTAGTAGCAACATGGAGACCTGCACAACACAACCATAGAACTCTGTCCCCAACTTGCGATGAGGTTGTCAATCTCACCGTGTTTTGCTGAAAACAAAGGATTAAACGTATCGAATGGAAGGAAGTAATAGTTTGCAGAAAGTAAACACAAAGCAATAAACAGTTTATAGATTGTATGTAAAAGAAAAGGACCGGGATCCATAGTTCACTAGAGGTGGCTCTCCTTAAGATAGATAACATGCTGGGTGAACAAATTACAGCGGGGCAATTGACAAACATCGAGAAAGCAATACATGCATATACTAATCATCTTGACTCCTTTGAGACTTGATTGGGCATTACAACATTATACATAGACCGCCATCCAACTTCATCTATGACTAATAATCCACCTTTAGGTTATCATCCGAACCCCCTCCAGTATTAAGTTGCAAGCAACAGATTATTGCTTTACGAACTGCATGTAAAGTAAACAATACGATTGTTCTATGAACAAAGGATTGTTGTTTTCTCCCTAGTAGCAATAGCACATCTAGTACCTTAGAGATTTACATCACTTCCCAGATTACGGAGGCATGAACCCACTATCGAGCATAAATACTAACTCTTGGAGTTGCTAGCATTTACTTGGCCAAGATATCTACTAACAACGGAAAGCATGCAAGATCACAAATAACAAAGACATGATAGAATCAATAATCAATCTGAAATAGCATCTCAATATCCATCGGAACCCCGCAAACACAACATGCAGAATTAAAAATAGATGATCTTGATCATGAACGGAGCTCACAAGATCTAAACATGAAAGCACAAAGGAGGAGAACCAGCCATCTAGCTACTACATGGATCCGTAGTCCAAGGATGAACTACTCACGCATCACACCGTGAGGCATGCATGGTGATGAAGAAGGCCTCCAGGGTGAATTCCCCTCTCCGGCAGGGTGCCGGGAAGAGCTTCAGATCCCTCCCGATCTCGGAATGAAGATGACAGCGGCTACAAACTCTTTCGTGGATTTTTGATCGGGCACTTAGGGTTTTTGTCCCGAGGGCAATATATAGGCAGAAGGAGAGGCCGAGAGGGTGCCGGGAGCGGCCACACCACCCCCTGGTGTGGGCCAGGCCTGGCCGCGCGGCCAGGTGGTGTGGTGGCCCCCTGGCCCCTCTTCGTCTCGTATTCTGGCACTTGATGACATCCAGAAAAATAGGCACTTTGGCTTTTGTCCCGTCCAATTCCGAGAATATTCATTTTCTGACTTTCTTGGAACCAAAAACAGTAGAAAAGCAGGCACTTTGTGGCTCTTGTTAATAGGTTAGTCCAAGAAATCATATGAAAAGTACTCCAAAGTTGGAACAAAACATAAGAAAGTGGATAAAACCAAGCATGGAACATCAAAAATTATAGATACATTTGCAATGTATCAACATCCACAAGCTTAACTCCTGCTCGTCCTCGAGTAGGTAAGTGATAAAAAGAAAGAATAATTTTTGAGGTGACATGTAACATCAAAGACTTGATCAAGGTATTTGCAAAACATTCAAAGCTGGGAACATGGTACTTCAATCATAACATGAAAGACAAAGTTCTAGCAATAAGCAAAGAAACTATGATGCAACATGAAAAGGCACAAACAAAAGATTCATGAATAACAATGCTTTGCAAGACGTTTGTTTGTTTCACATAAAGAAAACATAGCATAATAATATTCAGCTTGTCCCTCAATAGAGTAGCAAATATAAATGCATAGGACACCTTCAAAGTTCATAAGAGTGACTAGATACAATAGTTTAAAACAAGCAATATCAAAGTATGCATCAATCAACTAGTCTTGGGACAATGCACATAGAACTAAGAATGGCCACTATGCTCTCAAAGTAGGTGCATAAAGATAGAAGGTGGAGACTCAATATTATGGTGGAAGAAAAGCCTTTGTAACAGGAAGTAGGGATTCTAGTCTCATAAAGAGCTTCCAAAAATTATGGTACTTATAGCTTTCAGCTCTCATTGCCCCTATCATAAGCATCTTGAAGTGGTTAAGGTTAAAGTGACACAACTAAGAGGATATGCTTGACAAGTTATAAACCGAAATCTCATGCCCCTTACTAATGAAGACCGATCCTCATGCTACTCAACTTCAGTCACGAGTAAGCTCTTGTCATTGTAAGTACATGTGTATAATTAAGAACCGCCAACGGGGTACCCCTTGCACATGATACAGGAGCTTTCCCGTAATCAAAATGACAAGGCAAGCAGACAATGAGCATCTCAGCGATCTTTTTATTTGCTATTTGCATAGGTTTTTATTGAGGATACTTCATAGAGTGCTCATTATGGTGATGCTGCAAGTTTCCACCATGATTAGGCATGGCTTAGGCTAGCGGCCCAGGCGTTTCTCTAACACACATACAAACTCCATGATCTTACAAGTTCCACTTTTATTTCACACCACCGGGATCCGTAAGCAAAAGAACATGATATCAACAGGGTACAAAGTACAAGTGTAATGTTGAAAGCGTTCCCCATGGTACATGGTTCTGCTAATTTCAACTTATAAAGCGCAAGCATATACGCAACAAAGAAGGACCCAGTGGTTCAAGTTTATTAGATGCAAAAAAGTAAAGTGTGCCATCAAGTTCGTGAGAGCTTTAATCACTAGTTTTCTCATAACAAGTTTAATTTGGAAGGTAAACAAAAGCATGAATATACTTGGAATAGCATAAGCTAGTAGGTAGGTATGGTGTACTCTTTGGGATAACTTGGTTTAGGGAGTTGGATGCATGAGTGGAACTCATACTTGGTTGTGGAGGCTAGCAAAAGACTGGGAGCGACAAACTAAGAGAGCAATAATGGCCATAATCATGCAGAGCGGAAAAACATCATTGATCAAAGCATAAAGTGATACTACAAGTTGAAAACTAAAGGATCATAAAGGCTATGGTGACTTGAGATAGTCATAACATGGTGTGAGCATGCACCAAGTCAACCCAAATAAAGCATCAAAGGAGAATAACACTATACTATGCTTTAATATGCTAAAACAACACATGATTCATCCAAGGCACATTAAGAAATCTCAATTGTTTATAACATGTCATGCTACAGCAAAGAATACTAAGCATAAATCCAAAACAATATCAAGCATGGCATGACAAAGCATAGGCCACAGTCAAAAACGAGCTCTTTTACCACATAAGCATGAACTTTCCTACTCTTTTCCAAACCAAACCAAACTATTTGCAAACCAATGTATGAAAGAGGGGGTCCAACCAATTTATTCAGCAAACTAAGCAAACAAAAGCAAACGAAAACCAAAACGAAAACGAAAAAGAGGACGCTCCAAGAACAACACAACTATGCATGAAACAATAAAAATGAAGCGTTTGGAAGAAACCTGGGATTTTTATTGATGAAGAAGGGGATGCCTTGGGCATCCCCAAGCTTTGACGCTTGTACTTATTGGATATTTCTTGGGGTGACATGCGTGGCATCCCCAATCTTGAGCTTTAGTCCATTCTTCATCTCATTACTCATTCCTTCCATACACCTGAAATTTTTCCTTCATACAAAACATCACACAATCTTTATTAGCAACATTAGTGCACTCAAGATAAATAAGTCTTAAGTTTCAGTTCTAACAACAAATAAACATCCATTAGAACAATATCTACTGTAGCACTTCCCTCAAAAACTCAATTCCCCAAAAGAACTCAAAAAGGAACCAACAAGAAGCAAATGCAGAAAATGGCAGAAATCTGTCAAAACAGACCAACAGGTAAATAAGAATTTTTTAGAAGACATTCTGTTGCTCAAATAAAAAAGTGTTGAACTAATGAAAGTTAGATAACAACCTGGGGCAGAAGCAAACAAAATTACAGCTCTATCGGACATACAGAGCTCTCTCACGAATTTTTACGGTGAAGCACAAAAATCTGTTTCGGGACAGCAATTTTCCCAATCATTACTTCTCTCTCATTAGAGGTTACTCTTGGCACAAAAAACAAATAAAAAGGATAAGGGGAGGTTATTACAGAGGTAATAACTTCCAAGAATCATCTAAAACTTTTGGGTTATCTCCCAATAAGTACTTTTCTTTAACGCCTTTAAGTTAGGCATAAGAAGCAAAGAAAGAACCAAGTGTTCTCAAATGAAGAAGCATTGAGATTAATACCAGAAATATCTTCAACAAGGAAAGGTATATCGTCCAAATAAGTTCTATAGGATCCTCTCTCAATGCTCTTAGGTTCACTATTCTCATCAAAAGGGTTTGCAGGAACAATCCAATCAAGATTATTTTCTATGGCATCATGTATTGCTATTAGTTTAAAGGGTGTTGGTATCTTAGGTTCCTCCCCATTAGGTTCGGTTTTGTTCATCTTTTCTCATGTACCAACAACATCTACACATGAGCCTAGCATATTGAAACGTTGAAAGACTTTCCTAGCTTCCTTGGCAACATCATAGAACTCCTTAAACAAAGTTTCTAAAATTAAATCCCTCTTTTCAGGATCCTCAATTTCTTTAAGCTTTAGAAACATTACTTGCATTAAGGGGTTGAGGTTAACAAACCTAGCTTCTAACATGTGAATTAAAGAAGCTGCAGCAATCTCATAGTTTGGAGCAAGTTCTACAAGGGATCTATCCTCAGTATCTTCATGCTTACTAACATGATTAAAGAATTCTTCAATGTTATCTTTCCCAATTATAGAACCACTACCAATTGGAAGGTCTTTCAGGGTGAATGTAGGGATCAACATGGTGAGCTAAGGAAGAGGTGACTACTAAAGGAGACTTATTTTTTTGTGTTTTTGATAAAGAAAGCAAACTTGTAAAACTAATTTTTTTTGTGTTTTTGATAACAAAACAAGCAAACAAAGCAAAAAGAAAACTAAGCAAAACAAAAACAACAAAGTAAAGAGATTGGTTATGAGGGACTCCCCTTGTGAAGATGTCCTTGACTCCCCAGCAACGGCACCAGAAAATCGCTTGATGGCTCAATGCACGGCGCCCAAAAAAATGCTTGATGGTGGTGTTGATGTAGAGCTCGTTGGGAACCCCAAGAGGAAGGTATGATGAGCACAGCAGCAAGTTTCCATCAGTTATGAAACCAAGGTTTAATCGAACCAGTAGGAGCAAGGAAACACCCCAAAGGTGTTACTAGCCGAGCTTTGGCAGGGCGCACTACCGGTGCTAGTAGCAACGTGGAGACTTGCACAATACAACCACAGAACTTTGTCCCCAACTTGCGATGAGGTTGTCAATCTCACCGTGTTTTGCGGAAAACAAAGGATTAAACGTATCGAATGGAAAGAAGTAATAGTTTGCAGAAAGTAAACCCAAAGAAGTAAACAGTTGTAGATTGTATGTAAAGAAAAAGGACCGGGATCCATAGTTTACTAGAGGTGGCTCTCCTTAAGATAGATAACATGCTGGGTGAACAAATTACAGCGGGGCGATTGACAAACACCGAGAAAGCAATACATGCATATACTAATCATCTTGACTCCTTTGAGACTTGATTGGGCATTACAACATTATACATAGACCGCCATCCAACTTCATCTATGACTAATAATCCACCTTCAAGTTATCATCCGAACCCCCTCCAGTATTAAGTTGCAAGCAATAGATTATTGCTTCTTAATCGTGTAAATTAAACAATACGATTGTTCTATGAACAAAGGATTGTTGTTTTCTCCCTAGTAACAACACATCTAGTACCTTAGAGATTTGTCACTTCCCAGTTACGGAGGCATGAACCCACTATCGAGCATAAATACTAACTCTTGGAGTTGCTAGCATCTACTTGGCCAAGATAGCTACTAACAACGGAAAGCGTGCAAGATCACAAATAACAAAGACATGATAGAATCAATAATCAATCTGAAATAGCATCTCAATATCCATCGAACCCATAAACACAACATGCAGAATTACAAATAGATGATCTTGATCATGAACGGAGCTCACAAGATCTAAACATGAAAGCACAAAGGAGGAGAACCAGCCATCTAGCTACTACATGGATCCGTAGTCCAAGGATGAACTACTCACGCATCACACCGGAGACTTGCATGGTGATGAAGAAGGCCTCCAGGGTGAATTCCCCTCTCCGGCAGGGTGCCGGGAAGAGCTTCCGATCCCTCCCGATATAGGAATGGAGATGACGGCGGCTAGAGACTCTTTCGTGGATTTTTGATCGGGCACTTAGGGTTTTCGTCCCGAGGGCAATATATAGGCGGAAGGAGATGCCGAGGGGGTGCCGGGAGCGGCCACACCACCCCCTGGCGCGGGCCAGGCCTGGCCGCGCGTCCAGGTGGTGTGGTGGCCCCCTGGCCCCTCTCCGTCTCGTATTCTGGCACTTGATGACATCCGGAAAAATAGGCACTTTGGCTTTTGTCCCGTCCAATTCCGAGAATATTCATTTTCTGACTTTCCTAGAACCAAAAATAGCAGAAAACAGGCAACTGGCACTATGGCTCTTGTTAATAGGTTAGTCCAAGAAATCATATGAAAAGTACTCCAGAGTTGGAACAAAACACAAGAAAGTGGATAAAACCAAGCATGGAACATCAAAAATTATAGATACATTTGCAGTGTATCAAGCACCCCCACCGAGCCGCTAGGGTTTGTCCTCGCCGGTGACCTGTCCGTTGTTGACGACGAGCCCCAGCCGTCGATCCTAGTTCTAATCTAACGGCCCACATCACCTGTAATTAAGCCGCGTATTGCCGTGGACCCCCCTGTCAATTGTGCCTCTGGCATGAGTGTCACTGGGCCGCTTTAGCTTTCCACACCCATTTAATTCAAATTAGGATTTTTCTATTTTACTTTAAACCTAGTTCTGTCTCTTAGTTTGAAAATCAATTCGGAGAGATCTACAAATCCAAATTGAGTGATTCAAATTTTGTTAGAAAGATACTGAAAAGATCTACCCAAGCCCGTTTGATTTAATTCAATTAGAGTTAGAGATCTCTCCTAGTAAAAATAACAAGACAGAAGCTTTTGCACATTCAAACATTTTTATAAAATCAACCATGATAGGTTTTGAGTTGATTCCAACTCCCAAAAATCACATTTAACCATACCTATCCGAATATGTAATAATATTAAGGTTTACATGCAGTAACTTTGGACTAGTACCAAAATAATGCTATATAGGCATTTCTAGTCACTTTAAATCACTAAATAATGAACTTAAACCAAAGTAATTATGAACCAACCCTTAAATTACATTCACATATGTTAAAATATGTGGTGATGACATGTGTCCACATGATCCCATATTTTAAGTGGTGAATATTAAATCTTAGTTATTTTTTTAATGAGTAGAGATTACTTTTCTTAAATAAAAAGAATGAAACTACTTAATAAAACTTGTGGTGCTTGTGATGATACTAGATCATCAAATGTGTGCCTTAGAGTGATAATTAGACTAGTTAAGTATTGTTTGGTGATTGTGTACTCCGTATGTATTTATAGACGATAGTACCGACCAAGCTTTCAAGGAGGAGGAGGAGTTCTATCAAGAGGAGGAAGAAAAATTCAACCACTGCACCAACCAAGGCAAGCCACCATTAACCATGCAAGCTAACACTTGCAAGTATAATGCTTAGCAAGCTAGAATTAAGCTAGATGATTGAGCAAAGATGCTTTAGGCATGCTTTGGTCATACCACTTTGACTATTACTTACCCCAAGTATTACTTTCCAAGCTTTACTCCCTTTACTTTACCAAAGTCCCTTACTTGTTTTGAAGGTAACATAAAGAGTATAAAACTTGACCTATTTAGATAACCTTAGATGTCATTCTATGGCATGAGATTGATCCCATCTCTTCACCTTAGTGAACACTCTTAACTTAGTAGTTTAGAGTAGATGAAAACTTGAGTCACTTAGATGGGAACACTTGGTGAAAATGAATTGTGAAAACCTTGGAATGATGAGTCATTCTATTTAAATGTTTTGACATGTGTTGAGAAACACAACTGGTTTATGATGGTGAAAATTTTGAGGCATGAGCCTTAGCCCTTTATAAAAACTGATGGTTGGATTCGGATGCGATACCATTCCAAATTTACCGTACAACCACAATACCTGAATTGGGTAAGGCTTAGCCGGAAGTTTATATGCATTAGTATTAGTTCCCTTGCGGGAGAGGTTTGAGCTGAGGCTACCTCTCAATGTTGTCCACCTATGTAGTGCCCAAGATGACAGATGGTCATGGTTGGGAGGCCATGCTCATAGGAGAGGTGCTTATACTAGGGTGTGTAAAGGAAAGGTTATGTTTGATTATCTGCATACTAACTATGATGATTCAGGGTTATCCCTGACAGATGTATCGAATCTTGTGGTGAAAGTGTACCACCTCTGCAGAGTGTCAAACTATTCGAATAGCCGCGTCCGCGGTTATGGACAGTTGGAATGGCCATACTGTTTCGTTGTCAGATGTTTTAAAAATAACTTATGAAATGAATGATGAATTTTGACTTGACCACAACGGAGTTGTGACTATGACACTAGCTTCCCAACTTAAGTGATTCTAGATCTTTATTTTATCTTTCTTTTTTCTAGAACTCAGCTTAGGTTCCAAACTTAACCTTATAGTTAAACTTAGAGTTAACACTTTACTTTAGAATTATACTACTTGTTAGTGGTAGTTTGTGAGTACTTCAAGAGTACTACTTGTTAGTGGTAGCCCCTGAAGCTGGACCCACTGCTACGCTTATCTTTTATTTCCACTGCTTGTTGTATTAAGACTGGATCATGAGATCCTTATTTGTGTAAGACCTTATTTATGGTTTGTAATGGATGATGTACTGTGATATCCAATCTGTTATGTCTCGCAAAAATGGTAATCCTGGGATTGCGATGGATGACATAACAGGCATCTGGGATTAAAAATCCTAGTGTTGACACTCAGTCCTACCATCGCAAGGGAGCTGATGGAAGTTGGGACTGTGGCTTGATTTGGTTTTCTGGAAAAGAGGGAAGATCAATGGCGGCAGGAGGGACAGGGAGAAGAACAAACACTCTCATACTGTGCGGTGAAGAACGGTGGCACTTGGCATAGAAGTGGGGATAGAGCGTATAGGCGAGGCTGAATAAAATGAAAACGGACGCATGTTCCTCTGCTCCAGTTCCCTTCATAATAGTACTACTGTACTCCCAGTTCCCTCCACAATAAATCTTTCTTGTAAATCGAAGAGGACGTAGTATGAAGAGTAGGGCCCGATCATCTTCCCTCTCAAGGAGCCGAACCCGACTGTTTTATTTGCTAAATTTTATGGTCCTTTATGCTAAATGCATGGACCTCAGTGTAATTTTACCTTTTTTAGGTCCTTGGTGTAAATGTATCCCCACCATCTATGTAAAATTCTAACTAAAAAGTGTAAGTTGTGAAATTTGAACAAATTTAAGCTTAGTTGTCAACGAGTATGAAAATTCTTGGATTTCAAGCCGAACGACCAAGGTCAAGGCCATATCAACATCATACTTTATGGTAATGATGCCATGTCCAAGAATTAGCATGCTGATAGATTTGGACATATTTTGAAAACAATCAAAGATGAAGTAGTACGAAGAGTATGGATCGATCAGCTGCTCTCTCGAGAAGGAGCCATACACGACTATTTTCCTTGCTTATTTTTAGGGGGTGCTAAATGTATGGACATCGATGTAATTTTCCCTTTTTTGGGTAGTTGATGTAAAATGTACTTCCACACACCGTGTAAAATTCTAACCTAAAAGTGTAAATGGTGAAATTTAGATGATTTTAAGCTTACTTGTCAATGAGTATAAATATTCTTGGATTTCAGTCGAACGACCAAGGTCAAGTCCATGTAAACATCATACTTTATGTTGATGATCCCATATCAGAGAATCTGGATGGCAACAGATTTGGCCATATTTTGAAAATAATCGAAGAGGAAGTAGTACAAAGTGTTTGGCTCAGATCAACTAGTCTCTCGATAAGGAGATGAAACAAAAAAATTCCTTTGTAGGGTCCTTTATGTTGATGATCCCATATCAGAGAATCTGGATGGCAACAGATTTGGCCATATTTTCAAGATAATCAAAGAGGAAGTAGTACGAAGAGTTTGGCTCAGATCAACTGGTCTCTCTTCATACTACTAATTGTATGGAACTCCATGTAATTTTCCCTTTTTAGGTCATTGATGTAAAATGTACTCCCACCGACCGTGTAAAATTCTAAACTAAAAGTAAGTGGTGAAATTTAAATGAATTTAAGCTTAGTTGTCAACGAGCATGAACCATATTCTAGGATTTTCAAGACAAACGGCCAAGGTCAAGCCATATGTACACCATACTTTATGCATATGATCCCATATCCAAGAATTTGCTTGCCGACAAATTTGGCCATATTTTGAAAACAGTCGAAGATGTAGTGTGAAGAGTGTGGCTCGATCAGCTGCTCTCTAGAGAAGGAGTCAAACCCGACTGTTTTCTGTGCTTAATGTAAGGGTCCTTTGTGCTAAATGTATGGACCTCGGTGTAATTTTCACTTTTTTAGGTCCTTGATGTCAAATGTACTTTCATGCCCGTGTAAAATTCTAACCTAAACGTGTAAGTGCTGAAATTTCGACGATTTTTTAGCTTACTAGTCAACGAGTATGACCATTATTGGATTTCAAGCCAAACAACCAAGGTCAAGGCCATATATATCAACCATCATACATTATGTTGATGATCCCATATGAGAGAATTTGCATGGCAACAAATTTGGCCATATTTTGAAAACAATCGAAGAGGGAGTAGTATCAAGAGTTTGGCTCAGATCAGCTGATCTCTCGAGAAGGAGCCAAACCAGAAATTTGTCCTTTTAGGGTCCTTTATGCTTAATGTATGGACCTCGACGTAATTTTTTCTTTTTTGAGGTCCCTGATGTAAAATGTACTCCGATTGACCGTGTAAAGTTCTAACCTAAAAGTAAGTGATGAAATTTAAATGAATTTCAGCTTATGATCCCATATCCAAGAATTAGCATGCCGACAAATTTGGCCATCTTTTGAAAACAATCGAAGATATTAAACACAAAAAATAATCAATTTCATTTTTCAAGTGACAGGAATTTATTTTCTTAAAAGCAAGTAAGAAGAATTTATTTCCTTTTTTCTATTAAAAAATAAAGAGTGAGAAGAGACTATATGAGCATAGAGGAGGCAGCAAGAGAGCTGTGAAGAGGAGGATTTGAAGGCGGTGCAATATCAGAGCAAAGCTGGGATGGGTTCCTAACACGAGGTACAAGGTACATTGAGTAGAGTAAATTTCAGGACCACGATATGTATGCACGCAAAATAAAATGTATTTTCTCTCTCCTTCACTCCCTCATCAGGCTAGTCATAATGGGAGTAACTTGGGTACTACTACGTAGTAACGTAGTCCTACATGTATTACCAACTGTAAACGTATAGATGACATGGTATGTAATTAAATGATGAAAGAGAGCCTTGTGGTAACTAGCTATATTAACATCACACATTTCAAAAAAAAATGAGTCTATATTGAAATAAACGAGGCTTTGCATGATACCACACCTATATTATTTTCCACTATAGAGGTAGTAACTTAGACTAGTAACATATTCATGTCAGTACTAAGTTACTCCCTACTATGACCAGCCTCACCACCCCACACCCCGGCCGGCTGATCTCTCCCTCGTCCACAAAGTGGCGCTGCGCACGCGCGTCGACCGACAACCTGCCTTGTATCAACGGCTCTGTGTATATGTCTGGCGTGTTCGTCAGGTGCGTCGGTGGGAACCATTTTGGTCCTTGGCGGCAAAAAGTATTACTACTACAGTACTCCCTCTGTTTCAAAATATAAGATGTTTTAGCTTTGTGAAAGGAGTGTATCTAGACTTCTTTTAGTGTGTAGGTTTATCTAGATTTGGAGTGACTCTACACATTAAAAGGGATCTAGATACACTCCTTTCACAAAGCTAAAATATCTTATATTTTGAAACGGAGGGAGTACAATAGAGTAGCAATTCAAACTTTCCCGGTTTCGAAATTTTCACTTCCTTCACAAACATCCGGGGAGATATTCAAAAGATCGCCATTCGCAGTACTACTAGCACAAGTATGAGTACTACTTAAGTCCTGGACAAGGGATTGGTTGATCTGGCCAGCAAAAAAACAAAAACATCCCATCGCATTTGATGCTCACCATTATGATCTGACCAGCCTACCTACTCTGCACTACTCCACCTCCGTACCCTAGGAAGAGGAAGCACCAAGCACACCCGTAGCAAGCTGGTTCGAAAGTGAGGAGCGCTCCTTTTTTTTTCTTTCGTGAAGCAGGTAGTACTCCCTCCTTCCCAAATTAGGACGCGTATTACTTCTGGTCAGAGTCAAATTTAATAAACTTTGACCAAATGTACGACATCAACTCAATATTATTAGAATCATCATGAACTATATTTTCATATTATATGCATTTGTCATTAGAAAAGTCAGTATGTTTTACATATAGTTGGTCGAATTTTATAAAGATTGACTTTGAACAAACCTAATATGCGTCCAAAATTGGGAAAGAGGAAGCAGTATGAAGAGTATGACTCGATCAGCTGCTCTCTTGAGGATTCGTACCCGACTATTTTCAATTCCTTGTTTGGTTTTAGGGTCCTTTGTGCTAAATGTATGGACCTCGATGCAGTTTTCCCTTTTTGTTTAGGTCCTTGATGTAAAATGTAGTCCCACCATCCGTGTAAAACTCTAACCAATAAGTGTAAGCGGTGAAATTTAAACGAATTTAAGCTTACTTCTCAACGGGTATGAACACTCTTGGATTTCAAGCCAAACGACCAAGGTCAAGGCCATATCAACATCATACTTTATTTTGATGGCCCCATACGAGAGAATTTGCATGCCAACAGATTGGGCCATATATTTTGAAAACAATCAAAGAGGAAGTAGTATGAAGAGTTTGGCTCAGATCAGCTGATGTCTCGAGAAGGAGCCGAACCAAAAAAGTTTTCCTTTTACGGTCCTTTGGGCTAAATGTATGGACCCTAATGTAAATTTCCCTTTTTAGTTCTTTGATGTAAAATATGCTCCCACAGCGACCGTGTAAAATGCTAACCTAATAGTAAGTGGTGAAATTTAAATGAATTTAAGCTTAGATGTCAACAAGTAGGAACTTTCTTGGATTTCAAGCCGAACGACCACATGGTGAAGGCCATATCTCTATATCATACTTTATGTTGATGATCACATATCCAAGAATTTGCATGGAAATAGATTTGACCATATTTTGAAAAAAAACGAAGAGGAAGTAATATGAAGAGTATGGATCAATCAGCAACTATCACGAGAAGGAGCCGAACCCGACTGTTTTCCTACCTTGATTTTCGGGTCATTTGTGCTAAATGTATGGACCTCGATGTAATTTACCCCTTTTTAGGTCTAAAAGGGTAAGTGGTGAAATTTATAGGATAATTTTAAGCTTACTTGTCAACGAGTATGGACATTCTTGGATTTCAAGCCGAGCGACCATGGTCGTCAAGGCCATATCAACATCGTACTTTATGCTCATGATCCGATGTTAGAGAAAAATGTGCATGGCAACAGATTTGGCTATGTTTTCGAAACAATCGAAGAGCAAGTAGTATAAACAGTTTGGCTCAGATCAGCTGATCTCTCGAGAAGGAGTCAAACCAGAAATTTTTCCTTTTCGGGTCCTTTATGCTCAATGTATGGACCTCGATGTAATTTTTTCTTTTTTTAGGTTCCTGATGTAAAATGTACTCCGATCGATCGTGTAAAGTTCTAACCTAAAAGTAAGTGGTGAAATTTAAACGAATTTAAGCTTAGTTGTCAACGAGTATGAACCATTCTTCAATTTAAAGATGAACCACCAAGGTCAAGGCCATATCTACATCATACTTTATGCTCATGATCCCATATCCAAGAATTTGCATGCCAACAAATCTGGCCATATTTTGAAAACAATAGAAGATGAAGTGGTCTAAAGAGTATGGCTCGATCATCTACTCTCATGAGAAGGAGCCGAACCCGACTATTTTCCTTGCTTAATTTTAGGGTCCTTTGTGCTAAATGTGTGGACCTCGATGTAATTTTCCCCCTTTTTTAGGTCCTTGATGTAGAATGTACTCCCACCAACCGTGTAAAATGCTAACCTATAAGTAAGTGATGAAATTTCAACGAATTTAATCATAGTTGTCAACAGGTATGAAAAAATCTTGGATTTCAAGCCGAATGACCACGAGGTCAAGGGCATATCTCTACATCATACTTTATGTTGATGATCCCATATTCAAGAATTTGCATGAAGACAGATTTGGCCATATTTTGAAAACAATTGAAGAGGAAGTAGTATGAAGAGTATGGCTCGACCAGCTGCTCTCTCGAGAAGGAGCCGAACCCGATTGTTTTCTTTGCTCAATTTTAGGGTCCTTTGTGCTAAATGTATGGACCTCGATGTAATTTTTCCTTTTTAGGTCCTTTTTGTAGAATGTACTTTATTCTTATGATCCCATATCCAATATTTTGCATGTCGAGAAATTTGGCCATCTTTTGAAAATAATCAAAGATATTAAAAACAAAAAATAATCAATTTCATTTTTCCAAGTGACATGAATTTATTTTCTAAAAAGCAAGTAAGAAGATTTTTTCGATCAGCTGCTCTCTCGAGGAGCCGTACCTGATTGTTTTCAATTCTTTGTTTGGTTTTAGGGTCCTTTGTGCTAAATGTATGGACCTCGATGTAATTTTCCCTTTTTTAGGTCCCTGATGTAAAATGTAGTCCCACCATCCATGTAAAATTCTAACCAAAGAGTGTAAGTGGTGAAATTTAAATGAATTTAAGCTTACTTATCAATGAGTATGAACATTCTTGGATTTCAAGACGAACGACTAAGGTCAAGGCCATATCAACATCATACTTTATGCTGATGGACCCATATGAGAGAATTTGCAAGGCAACAGATTTGGCCATATTATGATAACAATCAAAGAGGTAGTAGTATGAAGAGTTTGGCTCAGATCAGCTAATCTGTCGAGAAGGAGCCGAACCAGAAAGTTTTTCTTTTATGGTCCTTTGGGCTAAATGTATGGATCTCCATGTAAATTTCCCTTTTTTGGTCTTTGATGTAAAATATGCTCCCAGCGATCATGTAAAATGCTAACCTAAAAGTAAGTGGTGAAATATAAATAAATTTAAGATTAGCTGTCAACGAGTATGAACTTTCTTGGATTTCAAGCCGAACGACCAAAAGGTCAAGGCCATATCTCTACACCATACTTTATGATCCCATATCCAAGAATTTAAATGCGACAGATTTGGTCATATTTGTAAACAAGCGAAGAGGAAGTAGTATGAAACATATGGCTCGATCAGCTACTCTCTCGAGAAGGAGCCGAACCCGACTACTACTCCCTTCGGCACAAATTAATTGACTTGCATTTATCAGATTCAAATGCATCTAGCACTAGAACATGTTTATATACATCCGAATCTAGATAAATTCGAGTCAAGTAATTTGAGGAAGTATAATAGAGTAGTAATTCAAACTTTCTGAGTTTTGAAATTTTCACTTCCTTCACAAACATCGGGAGGAAGGATATTCAATAGATCGTCATTCGTAGTACTACTAGTACTACAGGGTACAGTGAGTAGTAATAAAAGAAACTTTTTTGACGATAGTACCAAAAGAAATGACGTCCCAAAAGAAACTTCATTCAACCATTAAGGGGTTGTTTGGTTTAGTGGCTATCCAGTGGATAACACGGGATATCCACTTTTTTTGGTTATCAAGTGTTTGGTTTAGAAGGTGGAGGTGATATGGATAACCACTTTTGGCTCAAAATGGTGGTTGAGCATATCCCACAAAAAGACCTGGATGAGCTCAACCACTTTTGGATAGCTCCTCTGAAGCGTTTTCTTGTTTGTTCACCCTTCCTCTCGAGAGAAAATAACCATATTTTCTTGCCTATGGGCTCAACATGAGGGAGGCCATAGCATAGGCCGTCGGGCAGAGTGGGTGTTCGAATACGCACGCGGGCGTAGGATGCCAGGCAGAGTGGGCAAGAAGAAGGGGTGCAGGAAGGCAGGTTGACACGGGGTCGATAGGGTGGCAAGCTGCCGGCGGTCGTGGCCGCTGCTAGGGAAGTGGTGAGGAGGATGAAGAAGACAAGGTGAAAGAGGAAAATGAAAAAAACAGTTGGGCCAATAGATTTTGACTGGCTATCCCTAACCACTTTTTATTCCACTTTACCAAACAAAAAAGGCTACCCCTAACCAGCTAGTTGGGGATATCCTCATCCCTAAATGACATCCTCTAAACCAAACAACCCCTAACATAACAGCACGAGTTTACATATAAAGGACTCGCTGCTGAACTAGTGCAGGTCCGGCGCCTCCTAGCACTAGTTCGTGCCGCCAGCGGCAGCTCGTGACATCGGCACCAATGCCAACTCCAGCGACATAGCCGTCTCCTGACTCATCGGCACCTCCAGATAACACGGTGGCACCTCCTGAAGCATCAGCGGCACCTCCGGATAATGTGGCGGCACCTCTGGATAAGGCGGCGGTACCTCCTGAGCCAACAGCGGCACCTCCGGATTTGGCGGCGGTACCTCCGGAGCCATCGACAGCTCCGGGAGGACACTATGGATGAAGTTGTCGTTGCTGGGGAACTAGTCCCAGTAGTTGGTGAAATGTTGGTGCTGGTGAACACCACCATCTCGCAGCCATAGTGGAAGGCCTGGCCATAGAGGAGATAGGCGTCCCTGAAGTTGACGAACTTGACCTTCAACGTCCTATCCGGATTGTCACGGAGGCGATACATACGGTACTTGCGGTGACCATACCCAGCATCGAGAAAGGCGCACACCAGCTACCACTTTGTTCTCTGCGGGGAGAAGGCCCAAATGCACAGGGAATTGTCCTCCTGTGCGGCGATGTCGGGGTCTTTGCGCTCCGGTACGGCGGGCGGCAGCCGGAAGGTGGCCATGGATGACAGATGAGGATGGAGATGGTTGCTGGAAGTGGGGGATTAGAGAAGGATTGGTGGTGCGGGGAAGGGGAGAGGATAAATAGGAAGGAGATGATCCGATATTAATGTGGCAGATTACCAAAGCTTGGGAACAATCAATGTCACTGATGAAGCCGATGTGTGTGGTAAATATCGATGACGATGACTAGGGTAAGCGATTGGACGGAACACTGACTCTGTTTCCCACACTTGATGGCCCAGTCATAATTATGTGGTGCGTCCAACGCGACCTCCCCCATTTGTGGGCCGTACGTAGATGATTGAGTTGATGGGTGAAAACAAATTGATAAAGTGAGCTTATTCCTACTCCCTCCGGTCCGAGATTTTCTATATCTATATCTATACCACTATATAGTACACCAGTTTTTGAATTTGAATCGACCCACACAACTTCTCGCCAATGCACATTTGGAGCAATCCAAGACGTTGATTTCCTGTTGGAGCTTCTATGTGCTGTTCATCAGAATACAACCCATTTGATCTAACGGCTGACAAAGGTCGGATTCGCCATCCCTTGTTCCCGCGCTCGTGGACTCTGGTTGCTGAAATTGCTAAGGGCTTTGGATAAGTCTACTGCTCTAGAAAAAAGAAGAACCTTCTGTCATTTGGTAGTCGGTGGTTGACTGCCCCATGTGGCACGTGATGCGTCAGCTCAATCTAGAAGCGAAGTAGTGCTACCATTAATTGAATGTGAATATTTTACCTAGCCAATAGTTAGCCTAATAAATCATCCATCCATCTATGTGAATTATGCATGTAGTATTCTCTTAATATAAATACATATTCTTCGATTTTTATTTTACAAAATTGGGAATAATCACCATGGCCTCTGCATCGACCGTTACACTTAGTTTGTCTAACATAGTCTAGAGCATGTAACTAATTTGGATTGCTATTTTTAGTATGAATACTTAAACAATATTCATAAAAAGGTGAAACAAAATAAAAAAATTATTTCTTTTATATGATATATTTATTATTATTTTTTCATGACAACATTGCAATTTTAGAAGGTTAATTTTCATATAGTATTCTAAACTTTTATCACCTACTCCTAAGAAAAGGCATTAATCATGCAACAATCAGAGACATGGGAGCATAATATATAATCATTAACTTGTGAGAGAAATAATTTCCAACACACAAATGGTCACGAACAATTTCTTTCATGCCCCATCAAAAATGATGGTAGTTTTGAAAGTATAGAACGGAATGGACGAAACTTACACATATTGGCAAACAGAGGTTCAAATTGATGTTCAACAGTTCATAGAGAAGTATATGTGCATTCTCTGCCTAAAGGATAGCTGTTAGTACAGAAAATGCAAAGGTCAACAATCATACAGAATCAGAGTTATCTAGAGTATTGCAACTTCTAAATACTAGAGAAATATTTATTTGTAAATCGCACAGGTGCTATATCTAACTTCTAATTATATGGTGTATTATTATTTTAAAAAAATTAGCCTACTGCTAGCAAGGTCCTTCCACCTCAAATATTTTGCCTTGTTTTTTTAAATGCTCCTCCACCCAAAATTATATCTCGCCACTGCCTTTCGTCAGAGAAAAGGCTCCTGGATGAAGGAGAATCATCCTCCCTCTCTCCTCCTCAATGCGGCATTGGCTGCTATGTCCATTCTTGCATCTATGCCTGGCACTTGTTCAGGTGGGAAGCATCATAGCAGTCACCTCTTCCTTCCCATGTAAGCTTTCGTGCAATGGAGTACAACCATGCAGGCACAGCAGTGTAGAGAAGGTTGGGGCCCATGGTGGTCCAGGCCAACTTTCCTTCTGTTTGCCTCGTGCTTCTGCCCAAAAATGAGCTCTGGCTGGATGTTTTCTTTCTCTTCCATATTAGGATGCTCTTCATAGTGCTAAATAACTTAGGCTAGTAAAACTTTCACATGTTACTATAGTACCTTCAAAGTGTACTGGGTGAAAATAAATATACACCGTTAATTTTTATAGATGTGGCTCTTTCATATATTTTTTTTAACTTTACCTATTACATAGCATAATTTTATATAGTGATGATATGTCATACTTTATTATTATGTGGGTCTCACGTGCCAACTTACTAATAAAAGGGTGGTGCACAAATACAAAGAGGCCGCTAATATTGTCCAACTAAACTAGAAATTTGTAAATAATAAGGCCTCAAAATATACAAAAAGGACCCTAGTATAGAAAGGAAAGGCGCAATCAGGTAGAGCTTCATTGATTATCAGTTGTGGTATATAAAAGAAGGGCACGACTCGAGGCCGGATCAGAGAGTCCTCATTCCCCCTACCCAAATCGCAATGCTTGGGACGGTCACTCTGAAGATGGAAGCCACCATTTTCAACTGTTCCTCCTGCTCCCAGCCCTCAAGCCCCGGCAGGTCTACAAGGTCTCTCCATTTCTCCTTCGCAATCCAATGATTTTTCTTTTGTCGGTTCTTCCGTGCAACTATTTTATTTTCGAACTTCCGTTTCTACAGTGCGTGGATATTCATCTAGTCTGCCACTGCTACGTCTGCAAGATCACCTCCAGCCAGAAGTGCGAGCACCCTAGCAGCGGATTCACCCACGAGCCCGCCATGGACGCCGTCCTATCAGCGGCTAGGGTCGAGTGCACCCACAAAGGCTGCAGTAGTTTGCTGCCCTACTACGAACTCCACGAGCACGAAATCATGTGCCGGTATGCTCCCTGCACTTGCACGGAGACCGGTTACGACTTTGCCGCCCCACCTCCAGCGCTCGTCGCCCACCTTGAAGTGGTCCACTCGATCCAAGTGCACAAGATCCAGTATGCCACCACCAAAGCTTTCCTTGAGCTAGTGCCGCTGCCGGGCGAGTCGTCCTGCCGGCTCATCGTCGTTGGGGAGCAGGACAGTGTCATATTCATCCTAACAATTGGCTCGGTAAGCACGGCCCCCCTCGTATCTATGGTCTGTGTTAGGGCTGCGATGGGCGACTTGCTGGTGTACAGGGTAAGGATGTGGGCGGAATGCCTGCTGCTGCTCTCCTGGATGGACGGCAGGAGGAGGACCGGCAGTGTGATGGTGGAGCTCGACGCGCCGAGCTCCGCTAAGCCGGGAGAGGTCGCGTTTGAGGACCTTACGTCTTACCTGGCGACGCCTCCTCATTACCTAGTCGATCCTGCTACCTCGAAGGAGCTTTGTTTCTTCTTTCGCGTTTGAGGACCTGCAGAATGATCGTTTGCATACCAGGAATGGTGGCTTTTGTAGTACTAGTACTCTATCTCCGTACCAAGAAATAAGGCTCCCTTATTTTTGTTTTTTGTTTGACCAAGATTTACTCTAAATATATATAAAGAATGTTGGTACTGTACAAATTTAGCATCATTGGAAAGTTGTTTCAATATGAATTCAACAAAACAAATTTTACAAATATAAATAAATTTTAGTTGCTCCATTTATTCGGTCAAACTTTACTTTGGAGCACGTGCGCGTCTTATTCCTTGAAACGGAGGTACTAGATGAGTTCGGTGGATGTACTCTCCTGTGTATTTTTCATGAAGTCTTAACTTCCGATGGGTTGGGTGGTTTAGTGGATGTACTCTACTGAGTAGTAAGCTGAATAGGATTAAGGCTCTCTATTCAGGAAGGCAAGAGGGCTAATTCGCAATACTACCAAGTAGATGAACTCTAATTAATTTATGCATACACGACTAGTTTTACATGCATGAGGCGCTAGATAAAAAAAGGAGAACATGATGAGAGATAAAACAACATGCATTGGGAGATTGAGAGAAAATAGAGATATCTAAATTAATGAGTCACTGAAATTAAGACAATAAAGAGGATATGTCTTATTCTAATTTCTAACAATTTTAAAAAGCTCTCTGGCCTAATAATCCCAAACAGAGGTAGGAGTACTGGTCAACATACATTCGGGGGTACTATTATGTACTACTACTAGCAGTAGTACAATAGTAGAGTACGGTAGTAGTAGTACTCCCCTCCGATTCATATTAATTGTCACTAGATTGGATATAGTCGTATCTAGCACTAAAATATGTCTAGATACATCCATTTTTGCGACAAGTAAATATAGCCATTTTTAGAGTAGTACTAGTTTGGTTGGAAGAAATCATATTTTTCCGTAGTAGGGACGGTGGTTTTTTTGCTAGTAGTAGTACTAGTACATAGCAGGTAGTAGTAATATATATTTTTATAATGTACTAACTCAACATACATTCGGGCAATCGACAAATGTTCATCTTGCGATTCTGCTGCTACAGTGCTACTAGCAGTTTTTCAGGTGCCCATTCACCCTCTGTCTTTCAGCAGTACTCCGCCTAAGCAGTATAAATGGAATTACTCAAAGAAAGTCTCTACCACTATAAAATTATAATCTTCCATGACTGTTAATTGACAAGACAATTCATTGAGGTGGGGTGGGCTGTTGGCGTGTGCTACAATGCCTACTCCTACTATCACTCTGCAGTCAAAATAAAAGAAACAGCTACGATTCCTTGCATTTGCCTCCGCCCCTTGTATGCCTGTGGTATATACATGCATTAACTTCTGTGAGTAGTATAGTACAACTAGGAGAAGGATATACCAAAATGCAAGATATACTCGTAGGTCACATGGTGTACCATTCCGAGTCTTCGTCTTCTTCTTTGGTCTGCTTCCCCTTGCCCTTCTTCCTTAGTTCTTTTTTTTGGTTGAACATTTCGAGAGTTTGTTGACCCCTCTTGAAGTTCACTATCCGCCTGTATACCTCGTAGGTCACGTAGGCATCGAGGCTTGCATACTTGATCTACTCTTCAGCCAGGGCATGTTCCCCCACTACTTGTGGTCCACATCCTCCTTCTTCTTCTTCATGACTTTGTAACGGATGTCTATGAGGGCCACCGTGTAGTCAGCCAAAGAATCCTTCTCATTCGTGGAGCCGGTAGGCTTCCACCTCTTCTGGATTTCCACGAAGTTTGTCACTGGTACTAGAGAATGCCTAAGCCTGATACGGTCGTTGCCGATGTCAACGCCTGCAAAGGAAATGTTAGGGTTGGTGAGGAACTCTGCTAGCTTTGAGCATGGCTGGTCGGCCTGGCAGATCTGGTAAACCAGGCAATCCATGCCCACACATAGCTGGACGACAGCAGCCTTCTGCATCGATGATTTCTCATTGGTGTACTAGACGTCGAGGCCAACAATCTTGTCGTCCGTTTCATCCAGGAGCTTTTGGATTTTCTCGATGTAATCGATCACCACCGATGCTCTGTTGGTATACGCCCCTATAGTGTGGTGTTGCCAGAGTCCATGAAGTAGTACATCTTGTCCAATGGCGCTGCCATGGACTGTGATTGGCGCCTTCTTTTGTTTTGCAGGGGTCCGGCCGGGTGATAGAAAAGGAATGGGATAGAGAAGAAAGGAACCGCTAGGAAGATCGGGAGATGCATGCATGAGCGGTTCTGGAGACGAAAGGGCATGCAATTTCCCCTTAGCCCCGCCCACGTACTCCTATAGAATATAATTTATTTATGGATCATTTTTACGGATGTAGATTACTTATGGCTATAGGTTGATTTCTAGATTATACAAAAAGTACAAGAATCAAACACACGGGATACTTTATGAACGAACCTCGAAAGTATAAATTTTTTTGAGTTTCACCTACTACTATAATTTTATATAAAAATGATATGTACTAATTATATTATCTGATTCTCACATGCAAGGCACTTGCAACTCACTAGTTATTTCTTATCTTATCTTACCTTATCTTACCACTATATCTCTACCATTATAATGGAGCAGTTTTGAATTGGATCCTTAGCACCAATCCTTACCGTTGGGCTGTTAGATCCAATGGTTCATAGCACATGGATTCGTGTTGAATAGTACCTAGAGAAAACTTCACCATTTTCGAGAACCATCATATCACCATCCCCAAAATTTCATAGCATAGTATGATGTATTCTCTATACTACTACAATGGAGTAGTTTTGAATTGGATCCATAGCACCAATCCTAACCATTGTGCTGTTAGATCCAATAGTTCAGAGGAGCTGGATTTGTTTTGAATAGTACCTAGACGTCCGGTATATCACCATTATATAAAATTTTAATAGGTAAAGCATAAAAAATATAAATTTGATCAACATCTATAAAGTATGGGTGTAAATTTGGTTCTTGTACTTTTATACCATTTAGAAGTCAACGATTATTAACTATCTAAAACTTGAAAATTCTGGTAACATGGTCTAGAGAAACGAGGGAGAAGATTCTAGAATGATGGAGAAGTGTGTTTTGAGTTTTGTGCATACCATTCATTGTGATGAAGACTATCAATAAAATCTTCTAGATGCTAGAATGGAAAAGAAGATCTAACGGCTGGAAATGTTGGGATTCGTGAGTCTTGATCCAATGGTCAATATTCAAAGTTATTCGTACACATTTCTAGCGTTGTATCAAGACTCTCGAATCCCAACATTGCGAGCAGTTGGATCTTTTTTTTTCCATTTTAGCATCTAAAAAATACTACTCCCTCCGTCCATAAATAACTTACTTGGGTTTGTCTAGATTCGAATGTATCTATAAACTAAAATGCATCTAAGTATATTCGAATCTAGACAAAACCAACTCAGCTATTTCTGGATGAAGGGAGTACTTTTGGATGTCTTTAGCACAATGTATGCATATTACTACTCCAAGTTACTTACCACTCAGACCAGTCTTAGAGCATCTCTAGCATGGAAAAAAATAGTGCGCTATTTCACGCTATGTAGCGTGATATAGCGTATTTGGAGAGTGCATAATATTTTTTAAAGATTTTGCTCACTATGGCACCATTTTTAAATAGCATGCTATATCACGCTAAAACATCATAGTGTTAGCGCTATTTCAAGTATAGGGCGTTATTTTTTTGTTGGCGGGTGTGGAGTAAGATAACATATGATGAATGTGTCGAGTAAGCAAACATACAATGAAAATTTGATTATTAAACTTAAGTGATCGTGTCAAGATGCCGCCTCCTCCTACGGCACCTGGCGCTATACCTAGATTCAGCCCTGCCGGTTATCCTCCAACTTGGATAGTGCCGGAATCGATTATGCATGTGCAAGTATTACTCTAGGAAATTCATTACATGATGAAATCGTTTATATTCATGATATACCTGTTATATTTTAAATTTTTACAAAAATATGTTCTGTAAAATAGCACGTTATTAGCACGCTATAACTTTCATATCGTCTAGAGAAAAGCCACGCTAAATTAAATAGCATGCTAGTATTTTTTATCTTGATCTCTAGTGGCTTGTCTAAATTAGGTAGTCTCTTAGGCCTTCCGTAGCGTGTGAAAAAATCGATGCCCAAATCACTTTATAAGAATCAGGCACCGGTGCCCACCATTGCCCGGTTGATGCCACCGAATTTTTTCAGGGAACCGGAGCACCTAGGTGCTCCGATGCCCCAAACTCTTCACCCAATAGAATAGCAATATATGTGTACTATGCATGTTGTTGAGAGTACCTTCACCAAAGATAAGCCATGGAGATTGGTCTATTTAATTTGTTTATCACGTTGTGGGCCAACTATTTATTTTTGGCCAAAGTGATCACATTATGAGCTCGGTGCCTCAAAAGAATTTCTAGGCATCGCTTATGAGGTGACAACTTTTCTATCTATTGGGCATCGACCACACTGTGGAAGGCCTTAGAGCATCTCTAGTGGCTTGTCTTAATTTGGTAGTCTACATCTTCACTTTATAGATAATGGTGTAAAAAGATTCCTTTTTACACGACTTTAGTTTTCTAGTGGATAGTCTAAATTTGATAGTCTATATGTCAATATACATAGCAAATCAGTACAACAAATGCTCTGATTTGGCGTGGTAGCGAGCTTGCGAGTCATCAACTTTGCTTTAGACATGGTGGCTCGGTTGTCCAAATATGGACAACGAGTAGCCTGTTTGGAGGATGTCTAAATTTTAGACCACCAGATACACAAGCCACCGGAGGCATTTTTTGGTCCATGGTGGTCTATATTTGGCTTACACTACCAGATACACTAGCCACTAGAGATCCTCCTAGGCTGGTCATAGTGGGAAACATACTACTCTAGTTCATGTTATTATGTACCTTCATGTGTGTACGTAATTGAGCCGAAGGTAGAGACCTTATTTTTGCAGAAATGGCTTCAGAAATATTCCGTACCTAGAAAGGCTAGGACATTACAGTAAACTATTTTTTCTAGTCATTGGATTATAGTTACTCCTAGGATAGGATAGGATATTATTATTCTATATCTTTTGAACTGTATAGCCAAATTCAAAATCCCAAAGCGGCAAATTCTCCCGCCTCACCTCCATCGAAATATTTCGAGTAGTCACACGCCCCAAGTTGTAGCCGTACGAAATTCCTTTTCTACCCCTGACAATGGCCTATCTACTAATGCTGGGGCGTGGGTATGGTTTGTAATCCCCCTCCCCCCGGGGGGCTGGGGGTCCCCACTGCTCTGAAGCTGGGTAGTCAAACTTCCACCGACGCCATTTCCCCCAAAGCACTCCAAAAAACCCTAACCCCTTTCTCACCTCCGGCTCCTGCACCACCGCACCGGCCCATCCCCGCAGCGCTTCGCCGGCCTACACGCCACCCAACCCCCTCTCACCTCCAGCACCTGCACCAGCACACCGTCATCATCTATGCCGCACTTCGCCCGCCTACACACCACCAAACCCCCTATCTCACCTCCATCTCCTGCACCACCGCACAAGAACATCACTGCCGCACTTAGCCGGCCCACACACCACCCCAAACCCCTATCCCACCTCCGGCTCCTACACCACCGCACTTCGCCGGCCTACATGCCATACCTCTATACCATATACTCCTGACCTTTCTACGGGATTAGCCGACGTCCACCTTACCGAACCCTAGTTTGTCTGACACCCTCTTCCATACAACCGTGTTAGTTTTGCCGACTCCCTAGTCCGCAACACCTGACCTGCTTCACCAACGCTGGTGTGCGCTGCATTAGATCTGCTTCACGGACTCAACAGTCCACTACACCAGATCCGCTTCACCGACGCTCTTGTGCAGCGCCTCGAATACATAATCGGCAATAACAGATCTGCTTCACCGACGACACCGTGCACTACATCGGATCTCCTTCACTGGCCATCTTGTCAAGAAAGCCAGACCCATCAATAACCTCCACAGATTTGCTTCATAGACGCCGCTGAGATCTATCTGCTTCAGCCTGACTAACCACTACCGGGCACCCTCGGCATCCTTGATGTCACCCGCAAAGATGTTGTGTATGCCTAAACGATGCCATGGCCTGGGTAAACTAGATCTGCTTGTTCGTTTGTTTCAATATAGCAGGTATGAGCCTGCGACAGTGAACTACATTTCTGTATTGGTGGTAAATTCCTACCTCAATATTGGCTTAATTGATATCCCACTCTCCCTTGATAAATTTGGTGTAGTCTATGTTAAATCCAGGCGTTAAACTACTCCTTCTGTTTCGAGGTATAAGGCGTCCTTGCTATGCGTGTTTTTCTTTGACCAACAATTACTCTTAATATACATAAACAATTTTGGTAGTACAAAACATACATCATTAGAGTTCATTGGTATTATGCAGTTCATGGCAAATGTTAATTCACTGAACATCTGAGGCTGCCTACCTGTTCAACAAGTTCACAAGTTATGTCATCATAATATGCACTTGCTTTGTCTGTTGCTACAATACGGAATGCATGTAAGTTTGGAGTTCATTGGTAGTTTTAAGCCATTGAACATGTAGGTTAACATTCCCTGCTCTACAAGTTGAGAATCTATGCTATTTTAATTTCAATCCGGTTGTTCTAAGCAAACACAGTAACTGCCTTCTCTTATGTAATTCATCGCAAATTTTATGTCATTGAACTTGTTGGTTTTGCATTCCCTCTGCAAGTTATGCCATTATTATTTGTTTCAATTAAGCTCCGATAGAAGCTGCCGCCTATTGTGTACTACTCCCGCTGTTTCAAAATGTAAGATGTTTTAGCTTTGTGATAGGAGTGTATCTAGACCATTTAGTGAGTAGGTTTACTCGAAACATACATGAACCTACACTAAAAGTGGTCTAGATGATGACTTATACCTTTTAAACGGAGGGAGTACATCCATTACATAAAAGAAGGCCTATACAACTTTGAAGTCAAACAATGATGACTTTTACAAAGCTCATAGAAAAATATATTAAGGGTTAATTTGTGGCATTTGTGTCTATGAAAATATATGCCCCGATGTATCGAATGGCGTTGGTTTCGTATGATAGATGTTCCTGGTATGTTCTACAAACTTGGTCCAATTTTGCGTCGATTGACTTGCGAAAAATTTATACGCCTTATTTAATTTGGATTGGATGTAGTATTACATGACATGTTTTAAGGCACTTAGCATGGTTATCTGCATGCCCTGCTCTATAAATTCAAGTTTCTCAATTATAATTTCGGTAGCAGTAGTATCTACCTTCTATTATGTAGTTCATGGCATTTTAAGTCACTTCACAGATGGGTTAGCATTCCCTGCTCTATAACTTCACGAGATATACCATTGTAATGTCTATCTTGTTTGTCCAAATGTTAGTACAGTAACTTCCTGCTCTGTAGAAGGTGACACTTTTTATGGAACTTCTCATATTTGTTTGTAATCCTATTTCACAAGTTAAATCATTGTAATTTCTCTCTTGTTCGTGCGAAGGAGTGACTATAACTGCATTCTATTTTGTCGCCATGGCAATCTTTATGTCATTTAAATCTTTGTTTATATTCTGCCATTCCCTGATCTACATGTTCACAAGTGATTATACTATAATGTCTATCTAGTTCTTTGTAAATAGCAACAGCCACTATCTGATATTATTTCCTCTCACAGGGAACACGGAGAATCGTAGAGTGAATCACCCCTAGAATCTTGTAAGTACCTGTTGCTTTGTATTGCTAAATGCAAACCTATTTTATGTGAATGAGTGGCCTGAACCTATATGCAGAGGAGCAACAATAAATTAGATGGATCGTCTATCCAAGTACACGATGCGGTGGATGTCTTCAAAGAACAAACTGACAATAGGATATCCTCCAACGGGATTGCACAAAAAGAAATAGTAAGTCTCTTGTTTTTATTGAGATGTGCACAGTGTCAGATGCTTGTTTGTACGAGGTACCACATGATTTGGCTAATGATTAGAATAAGGTTGACCTTAACCAAGACTGGACAAAAACCAGACGTAAATCCCTCAATTTATAATTCAATGTGCTCACTTGATTTTGGTGATGATCTATTCTTTCTATATTTGACTTGTGTTCAACTATCTGTTATGTGGTGGTAATTTAAGTATATCCACTTTATGTGGATGTAGTCACATTGTCTAGTGTCGGCACCACATGAGTTGGCCAATGATTAGAACAAGATTACCTTTAACGGTACTACACAAAGACCGAACGTAAATCCCTTGATTTGTAATTCAATTTGCTCACTCAATCATGGTGGAGATCTCTTTTTTCTATATTTGACTGATGATCTTCTATATATATATACGTTAATTAGACCATGATTAGGTGGTGGTGATTGAAGTATATCCACTTTTATGCTAATCTATATTCTATTATAATATTAGAGATCGCCACCATTATTGAGCTTATATGCACTCTGGAGGTAGTAACATAGTCTAGTGTTATATGTATGAGACCAGTATAAATTACTTGGTCTTGGTGGGGAGTAACTTGGACTAGTAAAAATGCATACAATACTAGTCCAAGATATTGTACCAATACTATAGGGTGTCTGGATACATTCGTTTCACAAAACCCAGGACATCTTATATTTTGAAACGGGGGGAGTTCTATCTAGACTACTCATAGTGAGATTGTCATAGCTATTATCATCTAATATGATCCCCAATTACTATATATATGTACTATAACCATGTTAATATGATATGGAAGTCTATCGTGCACCTATTGTTTGATTGCTTAATTCATTACCTCAATAGCTACTCTACATGATGCACATATAGAGTCTATTGCCACTTTGATTCTTTAGTTTGCTCATCATTAAAACAATGTAATGATTTTCTTAACTTAAACGGTTAGAGCACTGCCCTGTCAAGGCGAAGCTGCGGGTTTGAGCCCCATCAGTCCCAAACTAGGGATGGCAATTTCTGTAAGAAATACAATGTTTGATTAATAATAAACAAGGGATTTTCATCTATACATCATTAGATGATCTTGTGATTTTAATATTAGCCACCATATGGTTTAATTGGTTATGGTTCCTATGAATTTTTAGTTAACTTGTGATTCCATCAATGATATATTCTGACGTGGTTCTTAGACATACATTGTTTAAATACTTCATTGACACTCCAAGGTTCATAATGTATCATTTGCTTGTTTGTCTACTGGATTTTCTTGCCTGGTTATATGTACAATGATACTATCAGCAGTTGGAAATATAATAGCTGTATGCATTATAAAGAAGGTTTGTGCTACTTTTTGGATGCATCCAACTATTGTTTTGGTAGCAAATGATCCATCTCTTTGGTTCTCTTCTTTTTTTTATTTACTGGCTCGACGATCAAAATATTTGAATGATGTGGCTATAGAAAAGGAATGGTTGATATCTTGTTTGTCTAAAATAATTCTGGTAGTCTATTTAAGACACTTGGTCTATTTCTTGTTTGTCCAAGGTACTATCATAGTTGCCTGATGATTAAAGCAATGCCACTTGTGGTTGGAGGTCACTTTTTTGGCTAGTTCATACTATAGACCATTTTTAAACGCTATTCTTATATTTTAGGTTAATGCTTTGTTGTGCTGGCCAGTTCTATGCAGCTGAAGGAATCTCATGCACGTCTTTTTGTTATATTTCTATATTTCCATTATGCAGTTATATGATTAGTTTATGAGGGAAAGAGTCGAGTTGCTTAATTCCCTACATTCATTACCACACTAGTTCAATTAGTCTGCATGAGACACACATGTTGATGGCTTGATTTGTTATATTAGGACAATGCCAATTTTGAAATTCTTTGACAACAAACATGGTGTTTTTTCGCCTGCTTTGCTGCTCTAACTTAATATGTCTTAGTTTCAGCATGTAAATAACCTGTAGTGTTTCTTCCAAAGTGGCTATGCTACTGGCACATGTACGCATCCGTCCAGGACATCGACAGTTCCTGTTATTCCGGAAACAGATGTACGAGGCACATCATTAATTGTTTCTGGCCAATGATGAATTTGAATTATTTTACATATAAGATGGCCGCCAGTTAGCTGGTACGCTGTGCTAACTTGTTTTCTTTGTTTCAGGCTGCACATGAAGCTATGGGGACAGAAGGGAGGAATCCTACGTTAAGTATTGAGGTCATTTCACAAAGGAGCAGTGATAGTGATTATTGCTTGCATCGGCCCACGGTTTCAGTTTTTCCAGCAGAACGAGGTGTTACAACAACTCTCCAAACAATTGATTTAATTGAACAAGAAATAGAGCAAATATATGGAATAATCATGATTACACGTGAACAGATACAAGAACTAAAAGATCGACAAGATTTGACGGACCGTCTACTTGATAATTTGTTTTGTAGCTGTCATGGTATGTCAGTTGTTACTTGTATGGGGATGTAAGCTCCGTAGTAGAAACCCTGTTCCAACACATGTCTCGCGATGTCTCTGTAATGCTTCATCTTGTTTTTGTTGAAAGTCTGGTCTGTAATAAATTTCAAAAAATATCTGTTGATGTAATAGGGTGATCCTAGCGCGGCCATTAGCGGGCTGAAATATTAATGGACTGTTTAAAACCAGAATTTCGTCATAGTTATAGAATACGCAAATATGCTGGCCAATAGATGAGCCAAATAAACACGGAAAAGCCGTAAGTGGCAGGTCAGAATATTGGTGGGCCTCATAAGTGTCCAAGGCCCTGAAAACGTACATGGCTAAACAGCAACAGGCGAGAACAATAAAGGGCCTGAACTGTATTGGGCCCGAATATTGATATACCCTAACAGTAAAGAGCTGAAACAATAAAAGTTCTAAACAGTAAAAAGCCTGCGCAGTAGAGGGCCCGCACAGTAAAACAGACAGAAGAGTAAAAGGCCTGAATAGTAAATGGCCTGAACAATAAATGACCTGAACAGTAAAATGCCATAAGAGCAGAAGGCATATACAGTGAACGGCTAGAAACGATGAAGGCGAGCGGTAAAAAGGCTAGAACGATAAGGATCCTAACACCGCAACGAAAATATAAAGGTCATAACAGTAAATGGGTAGAACAGGAGTGGACCCCACGGGCCGTAGGAACAATAACTGGTTGCTTAATGAGTACACGAACCACGGCGCGCAGCCCCTAATGGGCCGCATATTATTCTATCAAAGTGGGCCTTCTTTAGGCCGAAACTGTAGCGGGCCTGAAATTGTACGGGCCCTGGATGGATTCATTAATGGGCCACGTCAAACAGTACACGGCATGAGAGTAAAGGGTCATAATCTTATTGGGTCTCCTCGTGGGCTAGCCCACTTAACAATTAGCAGGCCTTGTTTGGGCCAGGCTTCTGCCACGGTTTCTATGACCATTAATGGCGGTAACCGGCCGTTAAAGGCGGGTGCCATGTGGCATTTTGCAAGACATCAGCAGTCAACCGGCTGGCAAATAGATCTACGATGGAACAAGTTTTCGTGGCTAAAGGGTGCGATCCGCCATGGTCCGAAAAAAACCATGGTAAATTCTTTTGTGACGGGCTTTTACCACGAAGGGCATCCGTCGTAGAAGACTTTTTAGCCACGAAAATCGTCTGTTGTAAAAGCCAACTTTTCTTGTAGTGGCATCATCTCCCCATATAGTAGATCCTTGCTGGAGTAGGAATGTTACCTCGAGAAGAGGGCTCCGAACCTAGGTACATCGTTGTGTTTGCAGTATCTGTGCCCAACCTATCCCGAATAGCCACCGATAGCATCGTGATTATCACTTCTCATGCCATCCCCGATGGCACCGTCGTGTTCCACACCACGATCATTGGTGCCTACCGTGGGGGCATAGCTCGCTGGGGTCATCTTTCCCATGGGACTTGCGCTCGACGCCAGTGATCGAGTCGCCTCTGGCCTCGTCCTCACCTTCGGCTCCTTCCATTGTGTCCTCGACAATGCATCCTGATTCAACAGGAAACCTTCCCAAGTGACGGCTCCGTCATCCACTGTGGCGAGAACCACGTCTAAGTCGCCACCATCGCCGGGGATTTCCCTCGCAAGGTCGTCACCGTCTCCGGCGCGCCACCCGGCTTCTCCGCCCCGCTTCTCGCCAGCGGCAGCGTCGAGGTCATGATGGCCAACGTAAGCGAAAGTTGTTGTCCACCTTTGGAGCGTGATGCGGGCGCCAATGACGTCGCACCGTGCGAGCAAGACGCAGACCCCTTAGTGGCCTCCATCTAGAACCTCTACATCCCCATCGCCCCCGAGGTGGACCCAGCGGCTGCAGCACCTACGCTGGAAGCCACACGCCAGAACCTCCTGGAGGAAGCCAGCAAGGTTGCTGTCCGCCAACGCCGCCTGGACGCAACCATGCGTGAGTACAACACCGCGCACGGCTTCGCCCGCTTACCTGGTGCCAACCGGCAGGTGGCGCCCCAGGGCTGCAACTTGGGTTTAGAGCTGGACCGTGCTGCTGACTCTCCTGTCCTTGCGGCTTAGCCGGTTTACAATACTCCGACCAAGAACTGTAGGGATGCAAAAGCTGTCGTCGCTGAGATTAGCCACCTGGAGGGTGATGAGCTGCGTCGCCAGCAGGCGTGCGTCCAGCTCCTTGTCGCTATGGCTAACCGGCCACAGGACAAGCAGGCGCAAGCCTCAGAGGAAACAGCAAGAGCCAGCAGCCTCGCCGGGTGGGCGATCCGGCTGCAGGTGGAAGAAAGGCCTCCTCTCCGAATGCTACAAAGCAGAGCAGCCATCCACGCGGCGGATCAGCTGGCCGTGGGCAAAATCCGCGTGAAGCCGCAGCTATCACCAGCAGGAACCGTGATCCGGCTGACGAAGCCTGAAGAACCAACGCGTCGCCCAAGTCCCGCCTCTCAGGATGACTTGGCCCGCTCGAGCCGAAGGAGCTGCGAGATTCGCGCGCGCATATCCTTTTGGTCCAGTCACGCGTGCTGGAAGAGGAAAGTCTGGCTAGCCCAAGGTGTTTCGGGTCGCGCATCCGAAACAAGCCGTTTCCAAAGAGATTTTCGCTCCCAAGGGACACGCTAAAGTACAACGGCACAGTCAAGCCAGGGGACTGGCTGGTGGACTACACCATTGTGGTGGGCATCTGTAGCATCCCATCTGTCTAACATCAGTAATGCTACTTGGTTTATTAATAAAATGCTACTTCCTACATGTATTGTTGCATCATCATTATATCATGCTCATGTCACCATGCCACCTTGCATTTGAGCATCATATAAAACCCCTCTTTTTGGTTCTTATCTCATATGCATTATATATTGTATTTACCTCTTGATACATTGTATTTGGTTCTTGATAAATGTTTGATGCCCAAGTTGAGTTGGGGGCATATCTTTTCTTCACTCCATCACCTTTTTTGTCACCACCCTATAATTCCACCATCCAAACTAAGTGTGGGCTTTTGCATTTTCTTTGGTTCTTGTCTAGCTCACATATATAAAGATGGATCCAATTCCTTGCCACATGCCAACTCATGGTTCATATTGTTTTCACAATATAAACAACTTGGGAATTACATCTGGGGTGTTAAGTCCTCATATGGATGGTTTGAAGAATGGGAATGTTTAATTACAAATGGAACCTAATAAATATCTAGTGGCACATACACACTAGCAAGGCCAATCTTATTCCAATATGCCAATTTTCAAACCAACCATGTGATCTTAAGCCTCATACTTGGTAAGGCCATATTCCATATTTTTGGAATGCATGTATGAAGTATAGGGCCATATTGAATTGTAGATTTTTTTACAAATATAATGGTGTCCCTTACATGACCATGCATGGCCCATGCAAGAACGCAATCACCTCCCTCTTTGGAATTCTTTGGGTGGTGGGTCTAGTTTGATTTGAATGCACTCAAGCTAAATCAACATCAAAATATCCTCCATGTCCATCCAATTGTCCTCCCTCATACTCCTCTTTGGTGTTATTTGAGTTGGAAGCTTTATGGGGTTTCTTTATATCCTTTGTTTAGACAAATTCAAATAAAACAAAATGACTCAAACACTAAAACATAATCTTCTATCATATCAATCAAGCCAACTTCCTGCTTCTTTTTCTTGCATTGGTTTTCAAGATAGAAAGAAATCAAACCAAATAAAAAATTTAAAAACAGAAAAAGAAATGGAATAATGAAAAAGATAGAGAAAGAGAGGTGCCCCTGGCGTAGCCCACCAGCTTGGTCCTTTTTTCCCACGTCAAACACATCGGGCAGCAGCCCACTTACCTTTTCGATCTCTCTGCCGAGCTCTCCCTGCCTTCGTTCTCCTCTGTACGGCGTGCATCCAGGAGCTTGAATGTCGATGTCCGAGCGATGGACGATCAAGCGTACGTCCCGAGCCCTATAAAGCAGTACTAGGAGACGTCCCATCGGACCCTAGTTCCATCCCTCTCACCACCCCGCCACCTCCTTTCCCCCTCTTCTTGTCTATCCAGAGTAAGGGCGCCTTGGGAGGAGAGTGACCTTGTCCTGGCCATCGTTGTGGTACGTGTCGTGCTGTCCAAGACCGTGTACCGGCTGCGTCGCTTCTTCCTCATTCGCTGGGAGTATCAGGAGGAGCCGGATAGCCAAGCACCACCTCCCCAATGACGTTCTCTGCTAAGCCGAAGAGAGACATCGAGGAACCGCCGTGTCGCCGTCTCCATCCTCCCCCGATCGTCTCCCTCGTTCCCGAGCATCAGCGTCTAAGCCGACATCCTCCCGGTGAGCCCGTGATCCTATTCCACTATTCCTTCGTCTCTCTTTTGCGCCGCTGTCGATGCCCTGCTTCTTCCCAAATCGGTTGCCACATGCCCGCATGTCGCTCGCCTGTAGCACCTAGCGTTCAGTCAGCAGCAGCAGCGCTAACCCCTCTGTTCAGTGCTTGCTCACCTCCTCCTCAGTCCTTATTCGGTGCCCAACTTAACGTTTTACTCTTCTCGGATCCACGAGCATCACGTCAGCGAAAACCACGATCAAAATCGTGCAGTAAATCTCTCGGAATCTTCTAGGAAATATTGATGAAATTCACTGTAAACCTGCAGTCAGATCGTCAGTTTTCCAGTTGCCAACAACAGACCAGATCTGGCAAATTTTCCTTGACCATTTTGGTAGCCCTGTGACTTGTCTAGCTCCAGGTTCAAACCGCACCTAAATTAATGCATAGAGCTACCCGCAAATCTCCTCTGAAGTTTGATGAATTCTCTGCTAGTTAACACGTGCATGATAGGCACTTGTTTCCCCTCTGTTCTTATACTTTTTTCGTCTTGTACGATTAACCGCCGGGGTAAATATTCACTGTATCGTGATCTTGGCTGAACCAGCTTTCTATAGCATCAAACCGCGTGAAAAACGGAGACTCTATCTACTTGCATACTTCCTCACAAATCATTGCATCTCGCAGAAGCGGTCACGAGTTTGTCAGATAAACGGCCGCGGTTCTTCAGTTCTCGCACCCAAGTTCTCTCCAATTAAACAAATGTTGGCCAATTCTTTTCAACACTCGAGACTCAAGCTAGTGGCATCACTTTGGGTTGCAACCTGTAGGTTGTGGGTTCAATCCCAGACCACCCTTTTAGTTTTTATTTATTTTTCTTTAAATCCAGCTACCACCACAAGGTCCCTTTTGTCAGTCACTTCCACTTTCTGTCTCACCAACTCTGCCAGATCCTGCACAGTCTATTTCCTGTTATGAATCTTCCACCGTTTTACTCCTCGTAGATCTCTCTTTAAAACAAGCTGCTACATGTCCAAATCGGTTTGGTAACAAGCTCACAATCGTCCTCGCAATTTGGCCCTTTTTTTCTGAATTTTGTCTGTCAAAGCTTTAGTTTCATCAGTATTTTAAGCTGCAGCAGTATCTGCTGTTCTTCGATGATGCCTAGCCCTCCTGTGTCCAATGTTTCAGTGATTCCTGCAAGTGAACAGAGACCGCACGACTGGCACCATTCGCAATCCCCAGGTCGAACACGTCTAGTTCGGACAGTCTGGTTTTTCTTCAGTCAAAACCTTGCAACCCGGTGGATCTAGTACCAGTTTGGTCGTGCTTCCCTTATGCTCAGCATCTGACAGGTAGCCCAGTAACAAAAGTATTTTCCATACCATTGTAATTTAATAGAAAAATCTAGAATATGTTTTAATATTTGTAAATGCATATCTTCTAATTGCCAACCCCAAAAATAATAAATAATATATCTTTTTGGATCAGAAAAATGTAAGAATTAATAATATGCTAAGCAAAATGATTTTTGGGAAAATAAAATTTTGAAATTATTTAAATGCTATTAAATGACTTTTTATTAATAAATTCATAACTTTTAAACTGTAACTTCGAATTCGACAAATAAGATGTCTAAATCGATTAGCACGACGAGCCCGTTCTAACTATGTATTCCATGATATGAATTGAAGCATGCATCATATAAATATTAATGGGAAAGCAAGGTTTATTCAAGCAAAATGTGACTAAATAAATAATAAAATGCTTTATTCTTGTACCCCACACCTCACGATGCCATGCTATGTTATACCATGTGAATTGTGCATCATTCCATCATGGAATACCTTGAGTGCTTGTTTCATATGATATATATGATTGTGCAATATATTTATTTTGGCCCCTTGTGTTTGGTTTTTATCCATATAGACACTGAACAAGGAGAATATCAGGACTCTCAGGAGTATTAACCGGATCTTTCCTATTCTGCAACTGAACTGCCGGGAAAGCAATTCCCCATGCTTGCATACATATAATACCTATGCTTCTATCTTACTCTTGCACCATTGAGTCGCGATTGCATTAAATTGAATCCCAAGTATTGCATAGCCTTTACTTTTAAATCCCACCGAGCCTGATCCTCCATCCATGAGCCATTACTACAGGAGTTGATTGAACCATGTGAGTCATAGAATTGCATGTGTAGGGTTTGTGCGAGTCTTTGGATAATGAGGTACCTAAACAACTTAATTTGACTGATGAAATAGGTATCGGTGAGCATTATCTACTATTTGGTTCTTTAAGCTCACTTATGTCTCGTAGGATCCCGAGTACTTGATTCCTGTTCCTTGACTATTCGCACTATCCATATATGGGAGACCCTATGGATCCCCTTCGCCTCATCTTGATTCGCACTTTATTTCTTAGGGGCCACAAACTAGTTTGGGGCTTTATTATTATCTTGTACTTATGCTATGATTTATTACTTTATTTACGATTGTGTGTGGAGCACCTGTACTGTTTAGGTCTCGGCGTCATGTTTATGTTGTATCGATAATCCCAATCACACTTTCGGGTTCGCATTCGTTTACCGCCGTCGTCGAAAACCCTGGATCCGTCTCAGAGCCGGCCAACTTCATTGAGGGTAGCTTATTAGGGTAGCCCCCTTAATAATTTATGAATAATGTTAATGCATTGTCGTGAGGCTTTGTTGGTTGATCGTGTGTGTGTTGCTATTTGTGCACTCCTGCGGGGTAAATCTTTCTAAAAGTTGTGTCCATGGTTATGGACGACTTGGAGCACAGTTTCTCAATCATAGACAAGCATAACTAAAGTATCATCTTTAATTTGACTAAGACATGACTAGTAAATAGTGCAACACTTATTGAATGGTTAATAAAATTGTCAACGGCTGGGGTGTTCTTCCGCCTTCTTGTTGGTAAGTGAGAAGGAGGACGAGCGATGTTTATTTATAGTGCTTATTTAACTACTATTATTAATTAACAGTTGTCCGTCCATCTCTGGTTGGGCGGATGTGTAGCGTGTCTCTATAGTACTTTGTAGATATTATCTTTTGCTGCAATTACGTCACCCCCGGGGTTATTCCCTTTAGATGCATTAAGACTTGTTGAGTACCTCTAGGGTCTCACACGATAAATAACAATAAATGTGTTATTCTATGACCTTTTTATAGTGACCGTGGATAATATCGTTATAGAGTTATGAAGATTTCGTACTAGATGGTGGTAAGGCCTTCGTGAGGTTTAAAACCCTGAAAAATAACGACGATTTTACTCAAAATCGTCATAGTTTCGCTAGTTGAAATCATCATAACCTGATGGATACACACTACAACGTTATTTGCAGCTCAATATGACAATTTAAAATTAGCATGGCCCCCAAATTAGAATAACATGAAATGAGTTGTCAGTCACATCATCAATTGTACATATGTGTCATGTCTATGTGTAAGTTATTGACTGCCTGTCATATCCATGTGTCAATATCTACTTATGTGGCACTATTTAAATCTACCAAGACACATATTTACCACATGCTGACGTGCGGGACCCATCATTGACTGGACATACATACAACAACACAGACTGACGAGTGGGACCCATCTTTGACCGGATAGACAAGTATTCTAGAATTATAGAAGTATCCATGCAAAAAAGAGGGCGGTCGGGATTCAAACCCGCGACCCCTCGCCACAAATCGGCGAGCGTTACCACTACGCTACCCAACTGTTCTTGTTCAAATACTATAACGAGGCCTAATAACCATTTTAAGTCTGTTGGGCTAGGCTGAGTTAACTCTGGCATGGGCCACAGTGGGAGGGAATATGGGCTGCGCTATATTAGTTTTGGCGGGCCTTGGCCTTGCATGCAGTAGAGTAGTCTAGGCCGGCTCGGCTGGTCCATTTAGGGTAGTTTTTTCTTTTATTTTTTATTTTTTTTGTTTTCTTGATTTTTTTGTATCTTTTTCATAAGAAGTCCAAAATAATTATTTTTTTTCTCTATTTTTTTATAAAATTTAGTATATCATATTAAGGTGTTAATTATAAATACTTTGACTATATAAAAATAGTAGATTTACTAATCTCATATTAGTCCATAGTAAGGACAATATCATAATTCAAAATATAATTTTGAAACTAGGGTTTTAAATTAAAAAAATTGGGCTTGAGCATCACTAAACTTGTATTGGATATCTGAAGAAACATCATATTGTGAGTCTAAAAATGATTTTATCAAAAAATCATGAGCATTAGATCATATACTTGTAGTTCAAAATGGACCCACTTCCTATCGATTTGGCAAATATTTGTCTTTTTCACCATGCGTGGATGGAAAGGGTTTAGAAACCCCGGTTGGGACATTGTTTATGTAAGGTGGTCTAGTATTTTTGAAAAATATCGTGGCAGCATTTTTATATTCATCGTTTGGTGTTGCTTCACAAAATGTCGCGATTTTGACACTTAGAAAATAGAAAATGGATTTTTTATGCGATGAAAAGGAAAACTTCCTCCTACAACATTGTTCGCCATCCCAAGATGCACACGCGTGCATAATACGAGCACATTATTGCAAACTATGCCCTAATTCTAGCCATAACACTCGTCGTTTAGCCCAAAAGTCATGAAACCTCGAACATGCTAGGTCATTTCTGAGAAGGTTTTTTCGAGACGTAATAAATTTGCCAAGTTTGATATTTTTCCTTGCAACTATGTCACGTAACATGACGCCATGGGAAGGATTCACATAGTTCAGACCGTCTTTGAATTTTTTTATGCCAGTTTCAAACAATGGTCAAAACAGCCAGCGTGAAGGTTCTTAGCTAAGGGCCGAGCCTCGCTAAACTTGCATTAGATCTCTGTATAAACAAAATATTGCGAGTCTAAAAATGATTTTGCAAAAAAGCAAGGGCATCATATAATGTACCTGTAGTTCAAATCGGACCCACTTCCTACCGATTAGGCAGGAATTTGTCTTTTTCGCCATGGGTGGACGAAAAGGTTTGAGATACCCCGGTTGGGATATTGTCCATGTAAGGTGGTCCACTATTTTTGAAAAATGTTGTGGTAGCATTCTAAAACTGTCATTTGGTGGTTGCTTCACAAAATGCCCCTTTTTTACGCTCAGAAAATGGAAAATGAATTTTTTGTGCGATGAAAAGGAAAACTTCCTCCTGCAACATTGTGCGCCATCCTAAGATGCACACGCATGCACAATACAAGCATGTTATGAAAAACTATACCCTCATTCTAGCCATAACACTCGTCATTTGGCCCGAAAGTCATGAAACATCGAACATCATAGGTCATTTCTGAGAAGGTTTTTTTGAGACACAATAAATTTACCAAGTTTGATATTTTCCTTGCAACTATGTCACATAACATGATGCCACGTGAAGGATTCACATAGTTCGGACCGTGTTTTAATTTTTTATGCTAGTTTCAAACAATGGTAAAAACGGCGGGCATGAAGGTTCTTAGCTAGGGGCCGAGCCTCACTAAAATTGCATTGGATCTCTGAATAAATAACATATTGCGAGTCTAAAAATGATTTTTGCAAAAAATCATGGGCATCAGATAATGTACATGTAGTTCAAATCGGACCCACTTCCTACCGATTTAGGAGGAATTTGTCCGTTTCGTCATGGGTGGACGGAAAGGTTTGAGATTGCCCGGTTGGGATATTGTCCATGTAAGGTGGTCTACTATTTTTGAAAAATGGGGTGGTAGCATTCTAAAACTGTCATTTGGTGATTGCTTCACAAAACGCCCCATTTTTTGCGCTCGGAAAATGGAAAATGGATTTTTTGTGCGACAAAAAGGAAAAGTTCGTCCTTCAACATTGTTCGCCATCCCAAGATGCACACGCGTGCACAATACAAGCATTTTATGACAAAATATGCCCTGATTCTAGCCATAACACTCGTCGTTTGGCCCGAAAGTCATGAAACCTCAAACATGATAGGTATTTTCTGAGAAGGTTTTTTTGAGACGCAATAAATTTACCAAGTTTGCTATTTTTCCTTGCAACTATGTCACATAACATGATGCCACGAGAAGGATTCACATAGTTTGGAATGTTCTTGAATTTTTAATGCTAGTTTCAAACAATGGTCAAACAGAGGGCATGAAGGTTCTTAGCTAGGGGCCGAGCCTCGCTAAAGTTGCATTGGACCTCTGAATAAATAACATATTGCGAGTCTAAAAATTATTTTTGCAAAAAATCATGGGCATCAGATAATGTACCTGTAGTTCAAATCGGACCCACTTCCTACCGATTCGGCAGAAATTTGTCTTCTTCGCCATGGGTGGATGGAAAGGTTTGAGGTTGCTCGGTTGGGACATTTTCCATGTAAGGTGGTCTACTATTTTCGAAAAATGGGGTGGTAGCATTTTAGAACTTCCATTTGGTGGTTGCTTCACAAAACGCCCCATTTTTTGCGCTCGGAAAATGGAAAATGGATTTTTTGTGCGACGAAAAGGAAAACTTCCCCCTGCAACATTTTTCGCCATACCAAGATGCACGCGCGTGCACAATACAAGCACATTATGACAAACTATGCCCTGATTCTAGCCATAACACTCGTCGTTTGGCCCGAAAGTCATGAAACCTCGAACATGATAGGTCATTTCTGAGAAGGTTTTTCCGAGACGCAATAAATTTACCAAGTTTGATATTTTTTCTTGCAACTATGTCACATAACATGACGCCACGCGAAGGATTCACATAGTTTGGACCATTTTTGAATTTTTTTATGCCAGTTTGAAACAATGGTCAAAACAGCGGGCATGAAGGTTCTTTGCTGGGGGCCAAGCCTCGCTAAACTTGCATTGGATCTCTAAATAAACAACTGTCAATACCCGGATTTTTAATCCCACATGCCTGTTATGCCATACATCGCAATCCCAGGATTACCATTTTTGCGAGACATAACAGATTGGATACCAGAGTACATCATCCATTAGAAACCATAATAAGGTCTTACACAAATAAAGGATCTCATGATCCAGTCTTAGTACAAACAAGTAGCGGAATAATAAGCATAGTGGTGGGCTCCATCTTCAGTGTCAAAGGCAACGCTGACAATGGGAGATGATCCTAGTTGTCATAGTCGTCCTACTGTCCTTCTTCCGGATAGTCCTCCTCAGAGTCTGGCCACGGGAATAGCCAGGGATAAAGCCATGAGTACTCTTTAAGTACTCGCAAACTATCACTAACAAGTAAGGTAGTTCTAGTAGGAATTATAAGTTCTAAGTTTATTTGCAAAGTTAAGTTTGAAACCTAAGCTGAGTTCAGAAACCAAGAAAGATAAAATAAAGTTCTAAATCACCTAAGTGGGAACTTAGTTGTCATAGTCACAACCATGTTGTGGTCAAGTCATGTCACAATTCATTTCATAAGTCATTTTGAAAACATCTGACGACGGAACAGTATGACCACTCCAACTGTTCATAACCGTGGACGCGGCTATTCGAAAAGTTTGACACTCATAGGTGGACAACATCAAGAGGTAGCCTCAGCTCAAACCTCTCCCACGAGGGAACTCATACTAATGCATATAAACTTGCGGCTAAGTCTTACCCAATTCAGGTATTGTGGTTGTACGGTAAAATTGGAATGGTATCGCATCCGAATCCAACCATCAGTTTTTATAAAGGGCTAAGGCTCATGCCTCAACATTTTCATCATCATAAACCATTTGTGTTTCTCAACACATGTCAAACATCTCAATAGAATGACTCATCATTCCAAGGTTTTTATAAGCCTTTTCACCAAGTATTCCCATCTAGAGCGATCAAGTTTTTGGTTTAGCTCCAACTACAAAGTTAAGAGTGTTCACTAAGGTGGGATTCTAATCTCAATCTCATGCCATAGAATGACATCTAGTATAGGCCAAGTTTTATACTCTTTATGCTATCTAAACTACTTTCTAAAATCTCACAAAGCATTACTAAAAGTAGAGAAAACTTTGGTAAAGTAAAAGGGTAAAACTTGTAAGTAAAACTTGGGATGGGTATAAATAAAAAGGTATAACCAAAGCATGCCTAATGCATCTTGCTTAGGTTATCTTGCATCTAGTGATGGCCTGATACTGGTAGCTTGCCAATAATAGCTTGCATAGTTAAGAAACTTGCAAGTGTTAGCTTGCCTTGATTGGTGTAGTGGTTGAAATTCTCCTCGTCTTCTTCGGGGTAGAACTCCTCCTCCTCGTAGACTTGGTCGGTACTATCATCTATAAATACATAAGGAATACACAATCACCAAACAATACTTAACTAGTCTATTTAGCACACTAAGGCACATATTTGATGATCTAGTATCATCACACTCATCACAAGATTTAATGAACTAGTTTCATTTCTTTTATTTGATAAAAGTAATTTCTACTCATTGAAAATAATAAGATTTAATATTCTCCAATTAAATATGGGATCATGTGGACACATGTCATCACCACATATTCTAATACATGGGAATGAGATTTAAATGTTGATCACCTTTTATAAAGTCTAAGATTAATATTTAAATGATTTAAAGTGACTAGAAATGCCTATATAGCATTATTTTGGTACTAGTCCAAAGTCACTGCATGCAAACCTAAATATTATTACATATTCAGATAGGTATTATCAAATGTGTTTTTGAGAGTTGGAATCAACTCAAAATCTATTATGGTTGATTTTTGAAAAATGTTTGAATGTAGAAAAGACTCTGTCTTGTTATTTTTTCTATATGTGATCTATAACTCTAATTGATTTAAATCCAACGGGCTTGGATAGATATCTGAATTATCTTTCTAACAAAATTTGAATCATTCAATTTGGTTCATTAGAAATCTCTGAATTGATTTTTAAACTAGTGGACAGAATTGAGTTTTAGTCTAAATAGATAAATCTTTATTTGAATTTTAGGGCCAACGCGGGAAACTAAATGGGCCGGCCCAGTGGCGCTCTGTGGAGCATAGGACAGCTGACAGGGGGGTCCACACGTCAGCGGCTGACTCTAACGTGAAGCGGTATGGGGCGATGTGGACCGTGCGATTAGAACTACGATTGACGGTTGAGGCTCATCGTCGACGACGAATAGGTCGCCGGCGAGACTGAACCCTAGCGGCTTAGTGGGGGTCGATTGGGGGCTTACCAGTGCTCCAGCTAACGTGTCGATGGGGGCTGTGAGACCAGGCACATGGCTTAATAGGATTGGTAGAATACTCATACCAACAAGTTGCAACTTCTTTTCCGGAAGCTCATTCGAAAAGAACTCTAAGGTTAAGCGTCCTTGGCCTAGAGCAATTCTAGGATGGGTGACCGACCGGGAAGTGGGTAACCGGGTGCACATGAGTGAGGACAAAGTGCGCAGAAAAGACTAGTGTTGGTCTGTGGGGCTAGTCTAGATATCCTATTAAGCTGCCAGGAGTGACCCCCGGGCCCAGGAGTGGACGGGGTGTTACAAGTGGTATCAGAGCTGACCCTTGCGATTACACGGGTGTGTGCGGGACATGTGGAGCATGGCGCGTGTGGCCCAGAGTGGACACGACATGGCACATGTGCCTTTGGGCACCTGAGGCGTGTGCCAAGAGGGAACGCGTTCGGGGTGTGCTTGATCGATGAGGGCATCGATCTTAGTACGGGTGGGTGTATGTGAGACCAGGCACATGGCTTAATAGGATTGATAGAATACTCATACCAACAAGTTGCAACTTCTTTTCCAGAAGCTCATTCGAAAAGAACTCTAAGGTTAAGCGTGCTTGGCCTAGAGCAATTCTAGGATGGGTGACCGACTGGGAAGTGGGTAACCGGGTGCACATGAGTGAGGACAAAATGCGCAGAAAAGACTAGTGTTGGTCTGTGGGGCTAGTCTAGATATCTTATTAAGCTGCCAGGAGTGACACCCCCCAGGCCCAGGAGTGGACGGGGTGTTACAGGGGCGATCTAACCGGTGGTCGACGGTGGAATCAGGCATGGTCGCAGCGGCTCCTGGGGTGGTCGCAATCAACTGCCCCTTCATCCTCTGCTGCGGCGGCTCCGGTGGAAATTCCGGCGAACGGCGGCTCGAGTGGCTCCGGGGATGGTGTGAGGGACTCAGTGGGAGGTGGGGAGTGTGGAGAAATGGTGCTGGAGAGGGCTCCTTTTATAGCCTCGACGATAGGACATCACGGCATGGCCAGGCGACGGTGGCGACATGGCTATAGGCTGCTAGGGGCATGGTTGCAAGCGGCGATCGATGTGCGGTCTCCTAGTGGTCTTCTATGGTGCAATGGTGCAGCTAGGGGTGGTGGCTTTTGGTCGGGTGAGGCTGGCGCTTTGAGCGGGTCCAACAGCGTTTGACGCGGCATGCGGTGGCTGTAGGTCAAGCGGCGAGGAGAGGGGTTGTCTGGGAGGCTACTGGGGTTAAGGCGATGTTGCACGCGCAAGCTAGGAGCAAGGTGTGAGCTGGGCGAGCGGGTCGGGGACGGCGCACTGGAGCGGTCCGTGCATGGCCTGGGCGGCGGCGCTGGCTGCTCCTCGTGGTCGAGGCTCATTGCCGCCTGGGGTGGACAAGGGTTCGCGGTAGGGTGCGGCGGAGCTAGGGGACAAGCTGGTTTGGCACGGCGTTGTCTCTGGCGTGTTGTCCATGTTTGGTCGGCGACGACCATATTTGGGCGGAACGCCACTGCTGCTAGTGGCGAAGGGGGATGTTGTATGGGATAGGGTAGATGCTTGGGGGACAGGGGGTTAAGATGGAGACCAAATTGGTCGATGATCACTGTAGAAATAGTGAAGCTACTCTAGTATTTGATCTGTGCCTGCTATGTGTTTGACAAAATGGCCACAAGAAACTTTTATTTTAATTTTGAGAAGATTTTTGGTGGGTGCTTTGATCTTATGCTTGTTAGTCTGTGTTTGCTTGGGATGGTCAAGGTGAACTCATTTGAGTGGTTTTTGAAAAAGTGGGATCTATGCATATGAAATGGATTCCATTTTCAAATGCCATTTAAAATTAGTGTTTAAATGTTTTTGTAAGATTTCAAAGTGGGCTTTGGTAGATCTTTACTTGTACTAGCAAGGGGTGAAAAGAGTTTAGAATGTTTCTATTTAAATTTGACTTCTAGGAACACCTAAAGTGACCTAGTGGATTAAAATGCCAAAAGTGACCATTTGCATTTATTAATTCCATTTGATTTTTTTTCTTTGGATTTGGTTTTGGAATGATTTAGATGATGTGGCATTCACCTTTGAATCATTTTACAACCATTAGAAAAAACAAACATGGCATCTCTAAACAATTCTATATTAATGCAACACACATATGCATTTTTAATTATTTTAATCCTAAAAAGTTTTTGTTAACCATAAATTGGGTGATTTGGATCTTGATAACATTTATTAAAGTTTTGGGATGTTACAAACCTTCCCACCTTAAACGAAATATCGTCTCGAGATTTAAGAAAGAAAACTAGGAACTAAAGAGATCTGGAAACTCAGTCCTAATGTAATCTTCTCGCTCCCAAGTGGCTTCGTCTTCGGTATGGTTGCTCCATTGGATCTTGAGAAATTTGATACTCCGGGTCCTGGTGGTTCTGTAAGTTTCCTCCAAGATACGAATGGGCACTTCATGATACGTCAGATCCTTGTTGATATCAACACCTCGGTGATCGATGTTCTTGAAAACTTCGGTCTTCTCCGACACTTCTAGGCATTTGCGAAGTAACGAGATATGGAACGCATTGTGGATGGAGGACATCTCTTCTGGCAGTTCCAGTTGATACGATACTTCTCCTCGACGATTCAGAATCTTGAAGGGTCTGATATATCTAGGGGCTAACTTTCCTTTCAGACTAAAACGTTGTGTTCCCTTCAATGGCGACACTTTGAGATACACAAAATCTCCGACATTAAAAGTTAGGTCTCTACGTCTCTTGTCAGCATAACTCTTCTGTCTGGATTGGGTGGTCTTGAGGTGCTCACGGACTTTGTGAACCTTCTCTTCGGCTTCTTGTAGGATGTCGGGTCTAAAAATCTGACTCTCTCCTACTTGTGACCAATTCAAAGGGGTACATCACTTTCTTCCATATAGGAACTCAAATGGGGCCATTTACAAACTGGCTTGATAACTGTTGTTGTATGAGAATTCTACGAAAGGCAGACAATCTTCCCATTTTGATCCGTACTCTAACACACAAGCTCTCAATATATCTTCTAAGATTTGGTTGACTCTTTCAATTTGTCCATCGGTCTGCGGGTGATAAGCTGTGCTAAAATTCAACTTGGTCCCTAATCCTTCTTGGACTTTCTGCCAAAATCTCAAGGTAAATTGGGTTCCTCGATCCGGTACTATGGTCTTGGCGGTTCCATGCAGACTACCAATTCTGGCAATGTACAATTCTGCTAGCTTCGAACTCTGGTAGGTTGTCTTGGCAGGTATAAAATGGGCTACCTTGGACAGTCTATCAACGATGACCCAGATAGAGTCATTTCCCCTACTAGAAGTAGGAAAAACGGTGATAAAGTCCATCCAGACGGAATCTCATTTCCATTCCAGAATCTGCAATGGTTGCAACAGTCCTGCGGGTCTCTGATGTTTCGCTTTGACTCTTTGACAGATGTCACACTTGGCGATGTAGCTTTTGATTTCTCTCTTCATCTTGTGCCACCAAAATTGCTCCTTCAAATCTTGATACATCTTTGTTCCTCCGGGGTGGATAGAATAAGAGTATCATGAGCTTCTTGCATGATCACTTGCTTCAGCTCTGAATCTGCTGGCACACAGATACGTCCTTTGTGCCACAGAACTCCTTCTGCGTGTTCAGTGAATCTAGTTACCTTTCATGTACCAATACGATGTTTGATTCCGTCTATAATTGCATTTCGCTTCTGGGCTTCCTTGATTTGACTGACAAAGTGGGTTGAAGTTCAATGCTAGCTAAAAATCCTTTGCTAACTAACTTAGCTCTAAACTACTCCAATCCTCATGCAAACTTGGTTGCTTCTCCTTGATCATGGTGTTTAACCTACACGGCAATCTGCTAAGAGCATCCGCTACCACATTGTCTTTGTCGGGGTGATAGTGAATGTCAAGGTCATAATCCTTGATTAACTCAATCCATCTCCTTTGCCTCATATTCAGCTCCTTCTGAGTGAAAATATACTTCAGGCTCTTGTGATCTGAATAAATCTCACAGCGATTACCCATAAGGTAATGACGCCATGTCTTCAAATCTAAGACTATAGGTGCTAGTTCAAGATCATGAGTGGGGTAGTTTTGCTCATGCTGCTTCAGTTGTCGAGACAGATATGCAATGACTTTGCCTTCTTGCATCAATACACATCCGAGACCAATCTTGGATGCATCACAATACACATCAAAAGGCTTCTTGATATCTGGCATAATCAATATTGGGGATGAAATCAATCTCTTCTTGAGCTCTTGAAAACTTGCTTCACATTTGTCGGTCCATTCAAACCTCTTGTCCTTCTTCAACAATTGCGTCATGGGTCTTGCGATGCTCGAAAATCCTTCTACGAACTTGCGGTAATATCCCGCTAATCCGAGAAATGCACGGACTTGGGTTTGAGTGGTTGGGGCTTCCCATGATTCAACATCTTTGATCTTGGCGAGATCAACAGCGACTCCTCCTGCTGACACAATATGTCCAAGGAATCCTACTTCTTTCAGCCAAAACTCACATTTACTAAACTTGGCATACAACTGATGCTCTCTAAGGGTTTCAAGGACGATTCTTAGATGTTGCTCATGGTCTTCTTCTGACTTGGAGTAGATAAGAATATCGTCGATAAACACCACGGCAAACTTATCCAGAAAGTTCATAAAGATCTTATTCATGAGATTCATGAAATAAGCGGGAGCATTGGTTAATCCAAAATACATGACTGTATACTCATACAATCCATATCTGGTGGTAAAGGCGATCTTTGTAATATCCGTTGCACGAATCTTAAGTTGGTGATAACCAGTCCTAAGATCAATCTTAGAGAACACTCTGGCACCAGTCAACTGATCAAATAGATCCTCTATCTTGGGCAATGGGTACTTGTTCTTGATGGTGACATCATTCAGCTTCCTGTAATTTGTGGACAAACGGTTGCCTCCATCTTTCTTGTCGACGAACAACACGGGTGATCTCCATGGCGATGCGCTTGGTTGAATCAAGCCTTTCTCCAGCATAGCATCCAATTGCTTCTTCAGCTCTACTAACTCTGATGGGTTCATGCTATAGGGTCTCTGAGCTATGGGTTCTGTTCCAGGAATTAGTTCAATAATGAACTCAATATCCTGATCTGGGGGCATACCGAGCAATTCATCTGGGAATACGTCGGGGTATTCACAGACTACTCTGACTTGGTCTATGGTTGGTAGGGCTAGAATCTTGTTGCATTTGAATTGACGGGGCAAGGTTTCAGATATATGCTCTACTGATACTCCAGAGCTACTGGTCATGGTGATGGATTTCTTGGCATAGTCAATCAATCCTTTATGCTTCGACATCCAATCCATTCCTAGTACTACTTCCAAACCTTTGGTTCCAAGTACTATTAGATTGGCATAAAAATCTATCTCATGTATTCTGATAGGCACAACCTTGCAAATTTTTCTAGCTTTGGTGGTTGGACCAGGTATTTGAACTATCATAACATGCTTCAAGTTGGTTGGGTGAATCTTACTAGTGCATGCAAATTCTTCGGTAACAAACGAGTGCGATGCTCCAGAACAAAACAACACTCTTGCTAATACTGAGTTAACAGAAAACATACCCAACACGACATCAGGCGCTTCTTGGGATTCTTCGGCGTTCATGTGGAAGAGACGGCTATTGCGGTTGTGAGGGTTCCCTGGGGCAAATCTTCTTCCGGGCTGAACACGGCGCTGCTGCTGAGCTGGAGCATTCATGTTGGCAGTGGCGGCAATCTTCTTGGGACACTCATTAGAGTAGCGACCCTTCACTCCACACTCAAAACAAGTAACCTGAGACTTGTCTTTTGTTGCAACAGGCACAACATTGCTTCTAGTCCTTGGGGCAGTATTGTTGTGATTATTGTTGGACTTGGGCGGTGCACAGTGGAAGTTGTTGGAGTTGCCAGGGTTGTTGTTGTTCCCTCCGGTTTTCACATTTCCTCCGCTATGGTTGGGGTAGCTTGGACGAGACATTGGAGGTCTATTGTTCCACGGGGCATATCCGGCAGACGGGTTGGGGCGATACTTCTGGGCACTATGGGATCCAGCTTGGTGCATCATCCGGCGTTTGCATCATCCGGCATTCGCTTGATTGATCTTCCCTTCCATCTGAATGGCAGAGTCGACCATCTCTTCGAGGTCATCAAAACGGATGTTGACTAGCACCGTCTGCATCTCATCATGCAGTCCATTCAGGAATCTCTCCTTCTTCTTGGCTTCCGTGTTGATCTCATCAGGTGCATACCTGGTGAGGGACAAGAATCTGTCACGGTACTCCACTACAGTCATTCTGCCTTGTTTTAGTTCTATGAATTCATCTCTCATTCTGGTGACTAAACCCTGCGGCACATGGGTGCAGCTGAACTTGACCTTGAAAGCTTCCCACGTCATCACTTGACCGTGGTTCATCGTGCGGGTGCTGGTCCACCATGCTCTTGCATCTCTTGCCAGATAGTGGGTGGCAAACAGAACTTTCTCGTTGGCATCCACTCCTGCGACTTCCAGGTTGTTCTCCATGGTCTGTAACCAAACATCAGCATCCAGCGGGTCTTCAGACTTGCTAAATATAGGGGGATTGGTATTTGGAAGTTTTTGAGTTTGGATCCATGATGATCTTGATTTCCACGGCCTTGATTGTTGTGGGCCATCTGGGTGATCTATTGCAGGGTAGCTAGGTTGGCTTGGCGCTCTGCTCTACTAGCTTCGCGGTCCAAAACTAGCATCTGTAGAATCTGTAGCATCGGGTCCTGCGATGAGCTGCTCCCTCCTTGGTTTCCATGAGTCATCTAAAGATTGAGATAGATAATGGGGTAAGAGGGAAAGTTCTAAGGTTCATGGTTTTGGTTTCAAAGCTAAAACTTTGAGTTTGACTCAGGTTTTGCAAGCTAACTTCTTTTCATTCATTCAAGCAAAGCACACGATACAAACACACACACCACAACAAAAGGAAAACATATGGTTTTAAGAACCATTCTATAAGCTAAAATACAATGGGACCGATACTTCTCACTCCTACGATAGTGCTCTAGTGCATCTACTCATCATTGATGAAGTCGGAGTCATCATCGTCTGTGTAGAAGTCCATGGCATCATCCTCCAGGTAGTCATCATCATTGCTGAGGTATGAGTGAATATCCCCTTGGATGTCTTCACCTTCTTCTTCCTCTTCTTCTTTTGCTGCAAGATGAGCTTCTTGCTCCTGCATGGTCTTCTCGAGGTCGGCCACCTTCTTGCAAAGACGAGCGATGGTGCGATCCTTCTTCTCGCATTGCCGGCGAAGTGATTGACGATCCTTGACGAGCAATGAGAAAGTCTGGGCCTTCTAGGCGGCAATGGCAAGGTTGTGGTTGGCGTAGAATCGAGCATTGTCCAATTCCTTCTGTCTGTCATATAGTAGGAAGTCGAGGTTCTCCACTTGGCGCTTCAACTCCGGATGACTTGGCATTTCTGATGGCATTCCCATAGAATCACGCCTTGCATAATGAGCAAAGCGAGTTCCCTGGATCAAGTTGACATTCTGCCCACACAGACGGGCGAGAGCTTCATGCATAGCCCTGGCTAATCCATTTAGCCAGTTGTTCTCTCTCACGGTGAATTGAATCTTCTCGGAAAGGGGTGCTTCCATCTTGCCACGAAGATCAACAACTATCAGCCATTGTAAATCTCCTCCTGGGTGGTCATTGAGTTGAGCTTCGAAGAATTCCGGATGCGGATGCTCAAGGTACTCAGACAGTGCATCAAGATCCCTCTCGAAGATCAGTTGGCCTCCGTTGCCCAACTGGTAGAACTTGCAGTACTGAACTTCCATCTATAAGAATTTAGGATGAGAAAGTTAGTGTAACATCCCAATTTCTGCAACCCTGATTAGTTGTCCAGAATGCAAAACTCAGGGGGAACAAAAACTTTTTCATGTTTAATGCTGAAGTGTTTGCTTGTTGTTTGGATATGCTTATGCATATGAATGTGTATTAGATGATATACCCCTTACCTTAACACTAGTTGACAAAAGCTACTTCCCAAAACAGTCTTGGCTTACTTTCCATATTCTCAAATGTTCTGGCATTTCAAAACCTGAGCCAAGAAGCCTTTGCAAACCAACTATATTAGTAGCTTCTATTTCCATAAACTATGGAGAGATATATAATATAATCTCCTTATGTTTTAGAGACAGAACCTTCAACTACTCTTACCTCTAGGATCTCCAAAACCTTTTTGTAAGCTTTTGAATTCTACTCTTGGTAGAGATACCAAGGACCTTACCTTGTTCAAACTCCAACCTATTCAAAATACCCATCCTTACCTCAAGCTAAGCTTGATGGTAACCCTAGTAGTAGTTGATTTATTTGTAAGATGAGTTTCCTTGATCTGTTGTTTGACTTGATTGCTTAGAAGTAGTATGAGCTACCCTAGGAGATCATCCTCTAGGATCAAGAAACTTTAAAATCCCCAAACCCTATGCAAGAATACAAAGTTGGATCTGATCTCTAGCCACTAGGCGTTCATCAAAAACCCTTAACCAGATTAGCTCTGAAGTGATCCCTCCTAGAAGTTTCCAAGTCAATGAAAACCAATATCAAGCATGGATCTACTCTACCAAATATACACTTAAACATCATCCACTTGATGATGCCTTGGTACCTTGCAACCCACCAAAATCATCACCACCCACATTCTAGTCAAAAATCCTAAATCTACCAAATTTGGCTAAATCTGGAAAACTATTTCCAACATCACCTTTTTGGTTGCCTCCCTTTATCAACCCCTGTGCATTTTTGGTAATGCACCTAAACCATCTTGTTAACCATCCTAAGTACTACCAAGGACCACTCTTTCCCTTGGTTAGATCATTCTCCAACCCACTAGTTCTTGATGGTTTTGCAGGCAAGAAATTAACTTTTCCTGCAAATCTAGTCAACATGCCTACTTTGATAGAAGCTCACACCACCATCCAACCTCCTATGGACCAAATCTTTGCATGGTTGTGTTCTACTCATATAAGTATAGCAATATCTACTTCACTTTCTCCAAGTGGATCCTTGTGCATCTCAAACCCACAAGGTTTTGAAGGCTAGTTGATAATCTGCTTTGGCAGGCTTATTTTATTCAAAGTTTGGAATCAATCCTTGGAGAGCTCAGGCATGATCAAGCCCAAACCTCTGTACCTTGGTGATCTACATAACTTGGTCCATCCATCCATCTATCACATGTCCCAAGGGGAAATCTGAGCTCCAAGATGCAATAAGGTTTTGGTGGTATTAAAATAACATCACCGTAGATCCTCAATCCTTTGTTTTTCCATCTAATTCAAGTTGTATTTCCAATTCCCAAGGTTGGAAATGCTTGATACACCTTGTCTACATCATTTACTTTGATCATCAAGATTTATCAAATATTACCCATAATTATTATGGCCCCAAAGCTATTTAATTCCTTTAATAGATAAGATCTCCAAAACTTCCTCCATAAAGGAATGTTTGGTTTTTGCCAAAACACTTGCCCAACTCTAAGAACTTTTGAGGCCCATATATCATATACCATCTTCCCACTTCAAAATTAAATATTTTTGAAGAGCCTTATTATTTCTTTTTGCCCATTTTCTTAAATGGTTGAATTGGAATAATAATTGTTTTAAATACTTTTATCCTCCAATAAATCTTGGGAAAATTCCCCTAAGTGTGTATTCACATTTGGGACCCTCTCACACCAAAAACCAACATTGTCCACTGTAAAAATATCAAATGATCTTCTAGAAACCACTTCTGCCCTTTTTGAATAAATGGATTTATGAGGACTAAAACCCCTTATAAAAATCCCAAATAATTCCTGGATATCCACCTTAACCTCGTCTACCTATAAGTACCATCTCCCCACCTTGTCCTATGCAAAACTTTGAACTTCCTTCACAAACACCTATTTACTCAATTTAGCAAACCTAGCTAGTATGGAGTTAAAATCATATCAAAACACCACCAATCTTGGAAGGCAATGCACCACAGCATCTACCCTTCCTCTGGTCGACCATCACTGTAGCTAAGCTACTGTAGCAATCCCTTTGTCCCATGTGCTTGGAAGTGGGAAGTAGAGAGAGAGACAAGCATGTGAGGTTAATTACGACAGCTGCCACTCCCTGCCTCTCTGAGATCCAGCACGACCAAAACCCACTCCTACCCCTCCTCACCGCCCTCTGAGCCATTCCTAGGCCAGCACCACCCCTCCCCCATGTCCAAAATGGGCATTCTCACCCTAGATACCTCCCCCTTGGTATAAGTAGGCTATAGGCCCTCCCAGCACGCCCCTGCCTCTCATTTGCTTCCCCTCCCCTCCACTTACCTCCCAGAGCCTCCACACCCTCTCCCTTGCTCTGACATGCTCGAGAAGAAGAAGGAGAGGAGCTCTTGGCCTCCTCAAGAAATCGAGCCAGGAGCTCTCTTCTCTGCCCCTTCCTCTCTGCATGTCACGTGCTACACTCCCCTCCTTCCCCTCTCTCTGATGCTGCTATTTTGGTGGCCAGGTACTGCCCCTTTCATCGTCGGTGTCGAGCTCCGACGAGATCACTCTCGGGCATCCTCGCGTGAGCCCCGCACCGACATCAGACCACCTCGTGCCGCCCCTCCCTAGGCTCGTCGTCAAGCGCCGTGTCGCCCTATCCCTCCTCGCTACCTCCCGAGCCCCCGGTGAGCCTCCCTGACCCTGCCGTCGCTGCCCCTAGGGTTTCCCCTTTGTTTTCTCTGGCCCAGCGAGGAAGACGAGCCCCCTCCATCCATCGTGGCTTGATCCGACGGTGGAGAGTGCTCCATACCCCCCTCGCGCCCCGCTGTCACTAACGCCAGGCCCCGCATAGCAGTTTAAGCCGCGGACTCCCGCGCGCTGCCCCAGCCCGGGTGGGCTGATAAGGCCCACTACGGTTGCAGATCCGGCCCAGCCACCACTGCCTCTTTTCTTTTCTTAATTCCTTTTTCCAGATCTACTTAGTAGACTGTTTAGTTTAATTCCTTTTTAAATCGAAAAACAACTCTAATTTCCTTGAAACAAAATTTCCCAGGTGAATGAATGTTTTCTTAAACATTAAGAGACTAGAGTTTTACCAAATATTAATTCCATATTTCCTGGAAATTAATCTACCAGAACATATCCTGTTTAATAAATAAATTCCTTAGAGAGTTCACATTTCCAAATGGGGTAAACCAAACTTTATATGGTAGGTATATCAGATACTTACCTCATGGCATTAATATTTTACCAAGGTGAATAGTAGTTTGCCTGTGGCAATATTAACAAGGAGTCCCTAGTTTTGTCTTTAGAAAATTCCTGAGGTCAAACCAACATGGGTATTGACCTAATTCCAACTCTCTGTGATGTGGTACACAAAGGTCCACCAAAACCAAGGAGCTCACCATTTATTGGGCTTCTGATGAATTTTAATGAATTAAACATTTCTGTCCCTAGTGTTTTCACTAGATAAATCACTACAGTAGCTTTGCAACTCCGAAAAGAGTGATTCCAGTTGGTACTGGGAGGTATTTGCAATACCTATCCATTTCCCGTTACCTCAGATCAAAAGTCTTTGTAGATTAAATCTGGTGAAAAAGACAAGTTGTCTACATAACTGCCTTTAGGAATTTCCTGAGGGCATTCTGATAAATATTTTGGCATGATTCCAACTCTCAGTGAACAAGTACATCAAGCCCTACCTAATAATCCAAGGAAATAATGTTTAGATCTCTAGAACCTTTCTGGTGATTTATTCCCTAAAACTAGAAGTTATTTCACTAGAAAACTCATAACTATTTAAAGAAAAGTGATAAAATAGTGAAACCACTTTTGTTGGTTTCATTTTATCAACATCTACATATAAGTATCATTTTTATACCATGGTATCATAATGAATATTCCCTTGGTCCAAAACCCCCTCTTAGGTAGTTTCTAGACTATAAACCCTAAGGGATGTTCATCCCTGTCTCCAAGGCCGCCTCAATCTTCTGAATCCAATCCTCTCAAAACCTACTGAATCTTAATTTGGTATTATTCAATTGTGTGCTTGTTGTATGTATTGTTGCTTGTATGCCTTTTTGTTGATTGTGCTCTTGCTTGTTTGCATGCGTGCTCCCTGACGATGCTAGTTGCGATTATCTCGGAGATCAGAAGAAGTGGTTATTATTGGTATTATTGGGTATTCTAAGAAGAAGTCCAGGGACATATTGCCTGATTGCTGATTATCAGGCAAGCCACCTTCTTGCTCATAAGCCTTGTCCTACTGTTTCACTAATGCATGTCTTATCTTGTGTTTATTTAAAATTGCATTGTTTTGCTATATGTTGATGTATCTGGTAGTGGTTTGGCTCTTCCGAACTATTACACTTGTGTACTATTAAGTACAACTCCCTTGGTGACACCTACTTGTCCCTAGTAGAATAGATGGTGTATTACACCATACCCTTTGGAGACCCTATTTTAGTCGAAACAAAAACTAGAGGATGGGAAGACCCCGAAAAAAGTTTTACCAAATGTTTTATGATAAAACCTTGGTGAGGTGGGACCTCCCAAGAGATGTTGAGAAATAAAAAGGTTATGTTTTACAAACTGCTGAAGGAAAGATGGAGGAAAAAGTTTTACAAAAACGCACCCGGTTCTTTGCAGTTTTGCTAGAACAATTAACCCTATGCAACCACATTACTCTAGAATGGGACAGGGCTGGATTTGATGTTTGTTTATTCTGGTATAAGCTGCCTCATAACTACTACAGGGGATCGGGGATCCCTGGAGGGTGGGCCTTCTCCGATAAAGGTCCATGTGGTACATCGACCTGGAGAAGGAACGAAGGGTCTGCTGGCCTCCACGCGTTACTATGAGCCCCTCATTGAAAGCGCACACTCGAGAAGTGGAAAAGCGCTCCGGTTGGTCCTCGGTACCTGACGTCCCGGTTTTGAGGGGATTAACACTCATAGGGTAGGCACTTATATTGGAGTGGGCATCTAGAGAGTCTTGATCGATTACTCGACCCACGATCAGTGAAGATCACGGTAGTGTACCCGGATGGTGCGGGTAAAGTGTACAACCTCTGCAGAGTGTAAATATTTTCGAATAGCCATGTCCACGGTCATGGACGGTTGGGAAGGTTGCTGTAGAGCGGTGCTGGTTTTGATTTCAAAAAGGATTTCTAAAAATCAATGGCTTTGAAATGTTTTGACCATGGGATGGTCGGAAAGGATACCTGTTTTGACTGGTCAGAAAGGAATGAAAGGAGTTTGGTCATGGGATGATCGAAAGGAAGGAACAAATGGGTGACCCAATCCTAGTGTTTCCAAAACTTTTCAAAAAGGTTTCCAAAATGTTCTACAAAAGTTTTTAACAAAGATTTGTAGATGCTATATCTACAAGAGAGAAAAGAACCTCTCTTGGAGCCCTCCTACTACCACAACCATAATGCATGTCCTCTTGTTATTATTGTTATCTTAAGGTGGTTTGCGAGTACATTCAAAGTACTCACTAGCATTGTCCTTGGCTATTAACTTGGTCAGATACCAAGAAGAAGATGATGTTGGTGACTATGCAAGCTAGGACGTTCTCCCTGTCAGTTGCCTGTAGGTTAAGGCATGGATCGGGCTCTACACTTAATGAAGTTCCGCTGATGATTATTGATGTATCCATAATGGCATTTATGTAAGTCTTATAAATTCGGTATGTCTCGGATGTTGTAATGATACTTGTCGGTTATGTTCCACAGCTCACTGATCATGGGAACGTGGTGTATTCATAACAGGGATTTCTCGGATGATTAATTCGGGGGCCCCACAGACTTGGTATCAGGGTCATCCTGACTGTAGGAGAAACTTAGTTAGCATGGTCTCTAGACAGGAACCTTATTTTGAAAACCCCGGCTTTCTAAAACTAGTTTCCCAATGAGTTTCAAAAAGTTCTACTTCTTCTCTTACTCTGAGTAAATGCTTTCGAAAATGGTTTCCTCTAACTCTCGCCCAAACTTCAAACCTATGGATTTTAAATAACTAGGATCTAGAACCCGGTGAAGACAATGAGAACAATATGAAGACAAGCAACTACCAGAAAACACAAGGAGACTACAATATCGCTCTACCAGCGGAATCCCCATAATGAGAAGACATCAGGTGTTGCACTATCAATAAGCGTCCAAGATACGACGAAGGATTTATCGGCAAGATAGTGACTCTGACCTGAAGAAAAATGATATCTAGGGACAATAGTCCTAAGAATAGGATTCCCCTACATCGCGAGTAGTTAACTCCTTGGTCCCTAGCATTCATCGTGTTTGCTTGCCTAAGAGCATCCTGTGTTGCTTGATGTGTGTTGTTTGCCGAGGACATTGCGATCCCCTCGCTCTGTTCGCCTTGTTTGTATGCTCTAGTTTGCCTTGACCTCCTCAAAACTGTGACTCGAGGAGTGATAACCCACCTAGTAACTCAGGAAACCCCTATGTTAGATGTCGGTAATGAGACCCAGACTAACCTCGAGAGTATATGAGAGGAAAAGCATCACAAGAACCAGGAGTTCAACATCGTCAAGTCAGAATCAACTCGACGATTTCACCTCGGCAGGATGGCATACCTCGTCAAACTCACCTCACAAGACTCGTCAATAGCACCACACTCCCTTATTCCTTAGTCTACTACAGCAAGAACCCCATTGAAGCCGGAAGTCAACCACCGAAGGATCCTCATTATTCACAAGAAACCACCAGAGATGTCTACCAAGACAAGAAGTGAAGACCTAACTATGCTGACCTCCGATACAGTAGAACTTCCGACCACCTCAGGAGACTACCTATTATAGTCAAACCTACCCAAACCAACAGGAAGTTCCTCACCAGAAGGACCAAATAATCCCAAAAACCTGAAGACTAGGATGCATGAAGACAATGAGTCCACTCCGCCCTCAAGCAGAAGCAACGCAAGAGATTCGAGTGAAGACCTCTTCTCTGATGCTGACTACATCCACCCTGACTAAAGACTAGCCATGAGAGTCATAAACCGCTAGCTTGCCCTGAGCTAACTCCATAAGGCTTCGATAGGAAACCACCCTCTCCAAGGTTTATAGAATAGGGCGTCCCTCAGCGACCTCAGCTCAAGACTCCGGGAAGATACAACCTTCCGCTAACATCAGTTAGCACTCCAAGACAGAAGACCCGCACCCTTCTTGATGAACCTTAGTGAAGCTCTAAGTGCATCTTTCCACTCAATCTCCAGAAGACTATCTACCAGAAGATACCTCATAAAATATTCCCGGATCCGAAGTCTTCCTGCCAAGCAACAACCCGTGAGTTATCCGATGAGAAACTAACTGAAGATTCTACAAAGTCCCTCCGCTACTTCAGCTGAAGACCCACCCGAAGGACCGCCAAACCGCTAACCCCTAGGTCCTTAATGCTTATAGGACGTGAGACTCCAATGACTCCACCAGGCTAAGTATGAATAATAGTAGTATATACGCCCCGTAGGCCATAGCTTCACCGCACCTTCTGAAGACCTCGACTCCAGGAGAAGGATGGACGACAATCCAATGACTTCATCCAATGACTTCAAGAAGGAAAGACATGTTATCCCCGAGCTAACCTAGTCTAATCCTAAGGGGGAAAGACTATGTCTTTCCCACCAAAAACAGGGTAACTTTCACCAGAAGCAAACTCAGGAGTCTCGACCGTAAAGCCGGCAACCAGGATATGCTACGACCATAAGGAAAAGCTGTGAATCCCTAGAGAGAGGTACACCCAGCTGTAGAATTCTATCCTTAGACTAGTACTCCTTGAAGTTTAGAATCCCAGTAGTCCGCCTAGTCTAAGCCCTCGAGATATCGATCCCCGAAGGAATATAAGATCATTCCTCGAAATCAAGGCCGGACTCTGCTCAACTCTCTGTGCATCCCAGAAGACCGAAGCCCAACTTCATCGACATAGTAGTCAATTCCAAGTACGGAGTCCGTAAGATAGTATGCGTAAGACACCTAGTATCAGCCCGGCTCAAAATCCCCTAACTCTACTCTCCGGAATCTCGGGACAAGATTCTTTTAAGGGGGAAAGATCTGTAACATCCCAATTTCTGCAACCCTGATTAGTTGTCCAGAATGCAAAAATCAGGGGGAACAAAAACTTTTTAATGTTTAATGCTGAAGTGTTTGCTTATTGTTTGGATATGCTTATGCATATGAATGTGTATTAGATGATATACCCCCTTACCTTAACACCAGTTGACAAAAGATACTTCCCAAAACAGTCTTGGCTTACTTTCCATATTCTCAAATGTTTTGGCATTTCAAAAACTGAGCCAAGAAGCCTTTGCAAACCAACTAGTTTAGTAGCTTCTATTTCCCTAAACTATGGAGAGATATATAATATAATCTCCTTATGTTTTAGAGACAAAACCTTCAACTACTCTTACCTCTAGGATCTCCAAAACCTTTTTGTAAGCTTTTGAATTCTACTCTTGGTAGAGATACCAAGGACCTTGCCTTGTTCAAAATCCATCCTATTAAAAATACCCATCCTTACCTCAATCTAATCTTGATGGTAACCCTAGTAGTAGTTGATTTATTTGTAAGATGAGTTGCCTTGATCTGCTGTTTGACTTGATTGCTTAGAAGTAGTATGAGCTACCCTAGGAGCTCATCCTCTAGGATCAAGAAACTTTAAAATCCCCAAACCCTAAGCAAGAATACAAAGCTGGATCTGATCTCTAGCCACTAGGTGTTCATCAAAAACCCTTAACTAGATCAGCTCTGAAGTGATCCCTCCTAGAAGTTTCCAAGTCAATGAAGACCAATATCAAGCATGGATCTACTCTACCAAATCTACACTTAAACATAATCCACTTGATGATGCCTTGGTACCTTGCAACCCACCAAAATTATCACCACCCACATTCTAGTCAAAAATCCTAAATCTGCCAAATTTGGCCAAGTCTGGAAAACTATTTCCAACATCACCTTTTTGGATGCCTCCCTTTCTCAACCCCTGTGCATTTTTGGTAATGCACCTGAACCATCTTGTTAACCATCCTAAGGACTACCAAGGCCCACTCTTGCCTTGGTTAGATCATTCTCCAACCCACTAGTTCTTGATCGTTTTGCAGGCAAGAAATTAACTTTTCCTGCAAATCTAGTCAACATGCCTACTTTGATAGAAGCTCACACCACCATCCAACCTCCTATGGACCAACTCTTTGCATGGTTGTGTTCTACTCATATAAGTATAGCAATATCTACTTCACTTTCTCCAAGTGGATCCTTGTGCTTCTCAAACCCACAAGGTTTTGAAGGCTAGTTGATAATCTGCTTTGGCAGGCTTATTTTATTCAAAGTTTGGCATCAATCCTTGGAGAGCTTAGGCATGATCAAGCGCAAAACATTGTACCTTGGTGATCTACATAACTTGTTCTATCCATCCATCTATCACATGTCCCGAGGGGAGATCTCAGCTCCAAGATCCAACAAGGTTTTGGTGGTATGAAAATAACATCACCCTAGATCCTCAATCCTTTGTTTTTCCATCTAATTCAAGTTGGATTTCCAATTCCCAAGGTTGCAAATTCTTGATAAATCTTGTATACATCATTTATTTTGATCATCAAGATTTATCAAATATTACCCATAATTATTATGGCCCCAAAGCTATTTAATTCCTTTAATAGACAAGATCTCTAAAACTTCCTCCATAAAGGAAAGTTTGGTTTTTGCCAAAACACTTGCCCAAATCTAAGCACTTTTGAGGCCCATATATCATATCCCATCTTCCCACTTCAAAATTAAATATTTTTGAAGATCCTTATTATTTCCTTTTGCCCATTTTCTTAAATGGTTGAATTGGAATAATAATTGTTTTAAATACTTTTATCCTCCGATAAATCTTAGGAAAATTCCCCTAAGTGTGTATTCACATTTGGGACCCTCTCACACCAAAAACCAACCTTGTCCAGTGTAAAAATATCAAATGATCTTCTAGAAACCACTTCTACCCTTTTTGAATAAATGGATTTATGAGGACTAAAACCCCTTATAAAAATCCCAAATAATTCCTGGATATCCACCTTGACCTCATCTACCTACCAGTACCATCTCCCCACCTTGTCCTATGCAAAACTTTGAACTTCCTTCACAAACACCTATTTACTCAATTTAGCAAACCTAGCTAGTATGGAGTTAAAATCATATCAAACCACCACCAATCTTGGAAGGCAATGCACCACAGCATCTACCTTTTCCTCTGGTCGACCATCACTGTATCTAAGCTACTGTAGCAATCCCTTTGTCCTATGTGCTTGGAAGTGTGAAGTAGAGAGAGAGAGACAAGCATGTGAGGTTAATTACAACAGCTGCCACTCCCTCCCTCTCTGAGATCCAACACGACCAAAACCCACTCCTACCCCTCCTCACCGCCCTCTGAGCCAATCCCAGGCCAGCACCACCCCTCCCCCATGTACAAAATGCGCATTCTCACCCTAGATCCCTCCCCCTCGGTATAAGTAGGCCAGAGGCCCTCCCAGCATGCCCATGCCTCTCATTTGCTTCCCCTCCCCTCCACTTACCTCTCAGAGCCTCCACTCCCTCTTTCCTGCTCTGAGATGCTCGAGAAGAAGAAGGAGAGGAGCTCTCGGCCTCCTTAAGAAGTCGAGCCAGGAGCTCTCTTCTCTGCCCCTTTCTCTCTGCATGTCACGTGCTACACTCCCCTCCTTCTCCTCTCTCTAATGCTGCTGTTTTGGTGGCCAGGTACTGCCCCTTTCATCGCCGGTGTCGAGCTCCGACGAGATCACTCTCGGGCGTCCTCGCGCGAGCCCCGCACAAACGTCAGACCACCTCGTGCCGCCCCTCCCCAGGCTCGCTGTCGAGCGCCGCGTCACCCCTACCCCTCCTCGCCGCCTCCCGAGCCCCCGGTGAGCCTCCCTGACCCCGTCGTCGCCGCCCCTAGGTTTTCCCCTCTGTTTTCTCTGGCCCAGCGAGGAAGACGAGCCCCTGCCGTCCATCGCGGCTTGATCCAACAGCGGAGAGTGCTCCATACCCCCCTCGCACCCCGCTGTCACTGACGTCAGGCCCCGCCTAGCAGTTTAAGCCGCGAGCTCCCGCGCACTGCCCTAGCCCGGGTGGGCCGATAAGGCCCACTACAGTTGCAGATCCGGCCCAGCCACCCCTGCCTCTTTTCTTTTCTTAATTACTTTTTCTAGATCTACTTAGTAGTCTGTTTAGTTTAATTCCTTTTTAAATCGAAAAACAACTCTAATTGCCTTGAAACAAATTTTCCTAGGTAAATGAAAGTTTTCTTAAACATTCAGAGACTAGAGTTTTACCAAATATTAATTTCACATTTCCTGGAAATTAATCTACCAGAACATATCCTGTTTAATAAAAATTCCATAGAGAGTTCACATTTCCATATGGGGTAAACCAAACTTTTTATGGTAGGTATATCAGATACGTAACTCATGGCATTCATATTTTTCCAAGGTGAATAGTAGTTTGCCTATGGCAATATTAACAATAGTCCCTAGTTTTGTCTTTAGAAAATTCCTAAGGTCAAACAAACATGGCTATTGACCTAATTCCAACTCTTTGTGATGTGGTACACAAAGGTGGTTTGCGAGTACATTCAAAGTACTCACTGGCATTGTCCCTGGCTATTAACTTGGTCAGATATCAAGAAGAAGATGATGTTAGCGACTATACGAGCTAGGACGTTCTCCCTGTCAGTTGCCGGTAGGTTAAGGCATGGATCGGGCTCAACGCTTAATGAAGTTCCGCTGATGATTATTGATGTAGCCATACCAACATTTATGTAAGTCTTGTAAATTCGGTATGTCTCGGATGTTGTAATGATACTTGTCGGTTATGTTCCACGGCTCACTGATCATGGGAACATGGTGTATGCATAACAGGGATTTCTCGGATGATTAATCCGGGGGCCCCATAATTAGTGAGGTGATCAAGTGTCTCAAATTTTATGGATTAATGTAAGAATTTTGAGGAACATGAATCTTTTTGAAAGAATCTCAAGGGTAAGAGGGGAAATAGGTTTTCATAAATACTCACTTTGGTTTTGAAACTAAGTTTTTGTTCGGACGTCCATTCTAACTAGGGTCTCCTATGGTTAGGATGGCTCTGATACCAACTTGTCAACACCCGGATTTTTAATCCCAGATGCCTGTTATGCCATACATCGCAATCCCAGGATTACCATTTTTGCGAGACATGACAGATTGGATATCACAGTACATCATCCATTACAAACCATAATAAGGTCTTACACAAATAAAGGATCTCATGATCCAGTCTTAGTACAAACAAGTAGCGGAATAATAAGCGTACCGGTGGGCTCCATCTTGATGTACGAGCAATGCCGATGGGAGATGATCCTAGTTGTTGTAGCCATCCTGTCCTTCTTAGGATAGTCCTCCTCATAGTCCGCCACGGAATAGCAGGGACAAAGCCATGAGTACTCTTTAAGTACTCGCAAACTATCACTAACTAGTAAGGTAGTTCTAGTAGGAATGCTAAGTTCTAAGTTTATTTGCAAAGTTAAGTTTGAAACCTAAGCTGAGTTCAAAAACCAAGAAAGATAAAATAAAGTTCTAAATCACAACCATGTTGTGGTCAAGTCATGTCACAATTCATTTCATAAGTCATTTTGAAAACATCTGACGACGGAACAGTATGGCCACTTCAACTGTCTATAACCGCGAACGCAGCAATTCGAATAGTTTGACACTATATAGAGGTGGTATACTTTCACCACAAAATTCAATACATCCTACAGGGATAACCCTGAATCATCATACTTAGTATGCAGATAATCAAACATAACCTTTCCTTTACACACTCTAGTATAAGCACCTCTCCTATGAGCTTGGCCATCTGTCATCCTGGGCACTACAAAGGTGGACAACATCAAGAGGTAGCCTTAGCTCAAACCTCTCCCGCGAGGGAACTCATACTAATGCATATAAACTTCCGGCTAAGCCTTACCCAATTCAGGTATTGTGGTTGTACGGTAAAATTGGAATGGTATCGCATCTGAACCCAACCATCAGTTTTTATAAAGGGCTAAGGCTCATGCCTCAACATTTTCATCATCATAAACCATTTGTGTTTCTCAACACATGTCAAAACATCTCAATAGAATGACTCATCATTCCCAAGTTTTCATAAGCTTTTTCACCAAGTATTCCCATCTAGAGTGATCAAGTTTTTGGTTTAGCTCCAACTACTAAGTTAAGAGTGTTCACTAAGATGGGATGCTAATCTCAATCTCATGCCATAGAATGACATCTAGTATAGGCCAAGCTTTATACTCTTTATGTTATCTAAACTACTTTCTAAAATCTCACAAAGCATTACTAAAAGTAGAGAAAACTTTGCTAAAGTAAAAGGGTAAAACTTGGGATGGGTATAAATCAAAAGGTATAACCCAAGCATGCATAATGCATCTTGCTTAGGTTATCTTGCATCTAGTGCTGGCTTGCAAGTAGTAGCTTCCCAATAATAGCTAAGAAACTTGCAAGTGTTAGCTTGCCTCGATTGGTGTAGTGGTTGAAATTCTCCTCGTCTTCTTCGGGGTATAACTCCTCCTCCTCGTAGACTTGGTCGGTACTATCGTCTATAAATACATATGGAATACACAATCACCAAACAATACTTAACTAGTCTATTTAGCACACTAAGGCACATATTTGATGATCTAGTATCATCACACTCATCACAAGATTTAATGAACTAGTTTCATTTATTTTACTTGAGAAAAGTAATTTCTACTCATTGAAAATAATTAAGATTTAATATTCTCCCATTAAAATATGGGATCATGTGGACACATGTCATCACTACATATTCTAATACTTGGGAATGTGATTTAAATGTTGGATCACCTTTTATCAAGTCTAAGATTAATATTTAAATGATTTAAAGTGACTAGAAATGCCTATATAGCATTATTTTGGTACTAGTCCAAACTCACTTCATGCAAACCTAAATATTATTACATATTCAGATAGGTATTATCAAATGTGATTTTTGAGAGTTGGAATCCACACAAAAGCTATTATGGTTTATTTTTGAAAAATGTTTGAATGTAGAAAAGTCTCTGTCTTGTTATTTTTGCTATATGTGATCTATAAATCTAATTGCTTTAAATCCAATGGGCTTGGATAGATATCTGAATTATCTTTCTAACAAATTTTGAATCATTCAATTTGGTACAGTAGAAATCTCTGAATTGATTTTTAAACTAGTGGACAGAATTGAGATTAAGTCTAAATAGAAAAATCTTTATTTGAATTTTAGGGCCAGCGCGAGAAACTAAATGGGCCGGCCCAGTGGCGCTCCGCGGCGCAGAGGGCAGCTAACAGGAGGGTCCACATGTCAGCGGCTGACTCTAACACGAAGCGGTACGGGGCGATGTGGACCATGCGATTAGAACTACGATCGACGGTTGTGGATCATCATCGACGACGAACAGGTCGCCGGCGAGACTGAACCCTAGCAGCTCGGTGGGGGTCGATTGGGGGCTTACCAGGACTCCAGCTAACGTGGCGATGGGGGCGATCGAACTGGTGGTCGACGGCAGACTCAGGCATGGTCACGGCGGCTCCTGGGGTGGTCGCAATCGACTGCCCCCTTCCTCCTCTGATACGGTGGCTCCGGTGGAAATTCCAGCGAACGGCGGCTCGAGTGGCTCCGAAGATGGTGTGAGGGACTTAGTGGGAGGTGGGGACTGTTGGAGTATGGAGAAATGGTGCTGGGGAGGGCTCCTTTTATAGCCTCGATGACGGGACAGCACGGCGTGGTCAGGCGACGGTGGCGACATGGCTACGGGCTGCTAGGGGCGTGGCTGTGAGCGGCGATCGATGCACGGTCTCCTGGCGGTCCTCTACGGCACAATGGCGCAGTTAGGGGCGGTGGCTTTTGGTCGGGCGAGGCTGGCGCTCTGAGCGGGTCCGATGGTGTTTGACGCGGCGTGCGGTGGCTGCAGGTCAAGCGGCGGTGAGAGGGGTTGTCTGGGAGGCTACTGGGGTTAAGGCGATGCTGCACGTGCAAGCTAGGAGCAAGGAGTGAGCGGCGTGACGGGTCGAGACAGCGCCTCGGCATGGTGCATAGCCGAAGGCGGTGCGCCGCTACTCCTCGGTGGTCCAGGGCTCAGCTCCTTCCGTGGGGTGCACAGGGGTTCGCGGTAGGGTGCGGCAGAGCTAGGGACAAGCTGGTTTGGCGCGGCGTTGTCTCTGGCGTGTTGTCCACGTTTTGCCGGCGATGACCATATTTGGGCAGCGCGTCACTGCTGCTAGCGGCAAAGGGGGATGTTGTCTGGGCTGGGGTAGATGCTAGGGGGACAGGATGTTAAGATGGAGACAAAATTGGTCGATGATCACTGTAGAAATAGTGAAGCTACTCTAGTGTTTGATCTGTGCCTACCATGTGTTCAACAGAATGGCTGCAAGAAACTTTTATTTTAATTTTGAGAAGATTTTTGGTGGGTGCTTTGATCTTATGCTTGGTAGTCTGTGTTTGCTTGGGATGGTCAAGGTGAACTCATTTGAGTGGTTTTTGAAAAAGTAGGATCTATGCATATTAAATGGATTCCATTTTCAAATGCCATTTAAAATTAGTGTTTAAATGTTTTTGTAAGATTTCAAAGTGGGCCTTGGTAGATCTTTACTTGTACTAGCAAGGGGTGAAAAGAGTTGAGAATGTTTCTGTTTGAATTTGACTTCTAGGAACACCTAAAGTGACCTAGTGGATTAAAATGGCAAAAGTGACCATTTGCATTTATTAATTCCATTTGATTTCTGTTTCTTTGGATTTGGTTTTGGAATGATCTAGATGATATGGAATTCACCTTTGAATCATTTTACAACCATTAGAACAAACAAACATGGCATCTCTAAACAATTCTATATTAATGCAACACACATATGCATTCTTAATTATTTTAATGCTAAAAAGTTTTTTTAACCCTAAATTGGGTGATTTGGATCTTGATAACATTGATTAAAGTTTTGGGATGTTACAACAACATATTACGAGTCTAAAAATGATTTTTGCAAAAAATCATGGGCATCAGATAATGTACCTGTAGTTCAAATCGGACCCACTTCCTACCGATTCGGCAGGAATTTGTCTTTTTCGCCATGGGTGGACGGAAAGGTTTGAGATTTCCTGGTTGGGACATTGCCCATGTAAGGTGGTCTACTATTTTTGAAAAATGGGGTGGTAGTATTCTAAAACTGTCATTTGGTAGTTGCTTCACAAAATGCCCCTTTTTTGCGCTCAGAAAATAAAAAATGGATTTTTTGGAATGAATATGAAAACTTTCTCTGATAACATTGTTCGCCATTCTAAGAAGTACATGTATGCACTATATAAACACATTATCATAAAATATGCTGCGATTATAATGATAACATTAGTTGTTTGGCGTCCGCGTGAGGTCATTTGCAACCAATCAAATCGTAGGAAACAAACTCCCACGGATCCTCCATCTCGGCCTAATCTGGACCGTTCAGTGTCCATCCAACGCGTGCAAGCTTAGATGAAGAAGCACACCCACGGCCTCACCAACTCCCCACGCGCCCGCGCCTCACCCCCACACGCCCATGACCTAACATAGCGTCAACCTCCTATTCTCTCTCCCTTGCGCTGCCACCGCGATCCCCTCCTCTTCCTTCCAGATCGAACGCTACCGCCACTTCTCCCCTAGCCGGCAGCTCCCCTCCGGCGTCGCCCTTCTCCCCAAGCCATTGTCGTCCTCCCCTCCACCATCTCAAACTCCACTCAATTTCACCTGGCCCCACCACCACCTCCCGCCGCCACCACCTACCTCCCCAGATTTGTAGCCGATATGCCCGACCCGCTCCGTTATCGGCACGCTCTGTTGTGCACCGGCCTCTATTGTGCCCCAAATCTCCCTCTCCATCTTCTTCTCCCCTCCCTGATGACAAACACGGGAAGCACCGCCACCCAAGCAAGATCGCCACCTCGCTGGCCATCCCATAATAAGATCCCGAGCGCCACCTCACCGGCTATCCCAGACGGCTTGCAGCGCAGAGGAGGAACTCATCGCCTTCCTCTCGCAGATTCAGCATCTTCCAGTGGATCCTCATCCGCCACCCTCAACCATAGATGCCCCCATCCCGCCCCTAGAAGCATCCCTGATGGCCGCCGTCGAGGATGAGTCCCACGCCGCTTCTCCAGATCCTGTTGACCTCCTTCTACGATGGATCTGCACCCTTTCTCCCTCCCCATCTCTCTCTATGTTTCTATTTTCTCAATATTTCTTTTCCTTCTACAGGCGCCCCTGGATGCGCTGGTATGTGGATGGAACATACGGGATTGGACCGGAGGACGAGTACTTGTTCCGGTCTTCTTCCTTGACAAGACGTCCACAGAAGGCAAGGCATGTTTTTGCTTCGTCACTGCCGCTAGGAGGTCGTCCGCTTCTGTTCATCGTCGCCCTCGTATTCCCAGTAGGTATGTCTACGAATCTGTGTCTTCATCGCCCTCCTCGTTTTACTCTTTTGAGTAGGTTGAATGAATAATACATGCATGGTGTCTGATTGTCCTACTATAGCATACTACGTACTGTATGCAATCTGAAGTGTTATAGTCTGTCGGTCTACATCATGTTTGCTCCCCTAGTATAGTTTAGCTAGAAATCTGTAGTCAATCATCCGATTTGTGAAAATACTAGGTCTGATTAAGAGAGGCAGTAAGCTGTCTGTTTCTCCCATTAGTTTGGAGTACATTGTGATGTAACCATAATGTAAATTCAAAATTACTTGTAGTGATGTGTTGCTTATGAGTACATTGTGATGGAGTTGTGCATTTTCCCCTTTTGTTGTAGATAACAATAGCAATAACAGCGAGAGTACTCGAATAATGTTTGTTTCACTATGGATGTTGTAACAAATACTCAATGGAGTCTATAAAGAAATTCTAGTACTATTGATGCTCAAATTTGATGTTATGGCTTTCCTGCAGGCTAAACAATACTGTTATAGCCTTGTAGGGTCCGTAAACAAATCGGAGTACCATACTGGAGTCTATAAGGCAATAATTGAATGAGCCTACAGGGTCATATGGAACTAGAGGTATATTTTCATCTATCTCTAAATGAACTCTCTTTCTTACATCTTGCTTCTGTTTTGAATGAACTAGAGGTACTATAGTGGCAGCTCTCTTATATGACATACACTAGTACTTGCAGCGCATCAGCTTAAAGCTAATGCAGTTTCTTGTTAAAATAATCATGTGCACACTACCTGAATATTCCAGGAATAGGAAGAAAGTCAAACCATAAATAGTCCAGGCTAGTGTAAGAAACCATGTCAACCGAAACTTCTATGACATCTCTCTATGATCGCTGAAAATTAGAGTACAGTATACCTGTTTGATGATTCTAATCATCCTCTAGAATTAGAGTAGTCTATATATGCAAAAGTTTCTCTATCTCAAACTTGCTCTTTCTTTCTCTAGGCGCCCCCGGACTCCAGCTTCAAGCATCCACTGGAGCATGGGCACGAGGAACGGGAGTTGGAGCCATGCAAGGATCTGGTGTCTTCGACTTGGGCATCCAAACAGAGGTGCAGCGACAGTACTGGACTGGTCCGCGAACTAGACTATCATCATACAGGTCAGTTCTGTAATGTCCTGAACGTTTTTTTATGATTATATGTGAAAGTATTGTATGGAAAATACTGTTGTTGCCTATTTTGTGATCAAGTGTGCCATTCAATGAACTAATTATTCTTGCCAGCATTAGGTTCACATGGTGTATTGTATTTACATTAACAATATCATTTTGGTATCATACTGTACTTAGTAAGATGACCTGGCAATATTTGGACTAGTTAGAGAATTTATCAGTAAATACGTGCTGCATTGTTACTCTAGGTGACAAAATGATACTAAAATCTCTTGCATGTTAAAATCTCTTGCATTATTATATTTGCATCTCTACTGTTTCGTAATAGATACCAATTATTTGCTATATCCTAACTCTAAAAACTTGTCTTTTCCTCTCTTTTCCATGAGTTCTAGCCAAAAACATTCGAGAAAAGCTTGAAGACCTATAATTTTAGAGCTACTTGTATTTTAACAGTCAAAATTTCTGGTTGTTTGGCATGAACCATGTAATGACTATGTAATAGACTAAGACTATTCTTGGCTATTATTTGAAATTTTCCATGTCTTCTATGTTTTAGTTAAACAAATGTTATGTAATATGATGAATAGAAATTTGATGGGCAAAATCATCTTATAATTTCCAGGATAGAAGAAATATGGAAAATGGCTAAAAATTGTACTGGATTTAATATTATTTGGACTCTAGAGAGGCCATGGTCCAAATTATATTGACAAAAATGTTTCAAAAAAATAGAAAAAACAAGGAACTAATTGGACAGTAAAAAGGCCAAGGCCCAAAACTGAAATGCCATACACAATGGTCAGAGCCCATAACACTAACGAACCATGACAGGAAGTAAAAGGCCGGAATTATTGGGCTCAGCCCAAGTAAGTAACCGAAATGAATTGGGCTGATTTCGATTTAAGACGATTTAATTTCATCACAATTTTGCCACGTAGGATCGGCCACGTAGGATCTGACTTGACCAGGCTAGATGGTCCATGACGATATTGGATCGTCATAGACGTTATGACGATCCAATATCGTCATAGACGGTTATGACAATTTTACCAAAATCGTCGTTATAGTTCATTTGCGACGCCCAGCTTTCAATGATCTCAAAATCATCAAAGAATCGTCATAAACAGACTACTATGACAATTTTGTGACGAAAATGGAGGGTCATATTTAGTCCGATTCCTTGTAGTGAATATTTGGTTCAGATGGATAGGTATACTCCCAGAAATATTGTTGGGTCGAAGAGACCGATGATGGTGGCAACGACTATTAGGTGTAGAGATTCCAGGGATGGAGATCCGTGAGATCTGTGGGCATAATCTGCTTAGTTATGTGGCATCTTATGCCGAGTTGCTTCTTGTCCGTACTCGGATCTTGTATTCCGCTTCCACTTGATACTCTATTGCGTGATGTATGAGGAGATATCCTAAACTATTATAACTATCTAGGATATTTGGATGTTGCCGAATGGCGTTGAATATTTCTGTTTCTAGATGGTATGACTCTGATTCTATTGTAAGTCACATACATACATACTCATTTTTGTATGTCGTGGTCGCGTTACCTCTCGCTTACGCCGCTCGCTCTAGTCTCGATGTTCTTGAAAGTGGATAAGGTGGTCGGCCGGTACCGTGCCCTGCTCCACTTCGACGGGCCTACACGTGGGTGGCCTTGGGCCTCCGTGGTAGAATCCCTTATCCACTTTTGGGTTCATCCAAGCTCACGCTTAGAGCGTAATGTCCGAGGTATTACAATTGGTATCAGAGCCATTCCACCTTTCAGGGTCTTAGCCAAGATGGTCGTTGTTAGTCTAGAAAATATTTTGGTAGCTATGTATACTAGGGAAAAACTAAACGTGAGAGTAGGACTGCTTTCATTTTCTTCTTACCCACCCAACCTTTTTTGGTAAGGAAGTGTAATGTTTGTCTATCCTCTTCTAAAAATTAAAACTAGGATTCACGTGTTTGGGGTTTCCGTAGTACCATAGGATGTGTGTGTAATTCTTTGTCTATCTATTGCATCCAACCTTGTTGTCGCAATCTTCCTTTGGTTATCAACTGTTCGTCCATACCGACAGGCTTTATATAAACCGACGTGATCTATCCAATTCTTTGTAAACTGATGTGATATGTCTTACTCTTTGTAACCGACACGTTCTAGTTAGGGGTGTTCATTCTGTATCTGTTAATCTCTTCAGTTATTCGTAAGAAGGATAAGAGTTAGGTTGCGCGTTTTTCCATTCTTGTGCGAAGTAATGCTTTGAGTGCGGGATGGAGTCATGACCATACCACAACTTTTATCATTCGCTCTTCTACATTGAATGGGTGAAGCTGATAAGCTCTAACTGTTAAGTGGTTTTGCGTATCTAGTTGGTATTTTAATGCCGAAATTTGCGGAATTTTTTTTCTTTGGTAGATTTGTGTTCCACGCTCCTTTTCGGTCGTGTCCGATATGCTAACTATCTTCTAGGTGCTATGAATTGTTGGGGGGATACCCTCGGGTAGGGTCACGCCGGGGTATAAAGGCCGAGTTAGGCGAGGTACGGAAAGGTCAAAGCGGATGCTGGCCGAGTCACCTCAAGGCAGGCCGAATCACGGGGTAACCCGGACCAGGGGATGTCCACCTAACTGGGTCTCAGCCGACTTAAATCGTAAGTCGGTGAGATGTATCTAACTTGTATGTAGGAACAGCTATGGCTAGATCGACTAGGTACGATCCGGGTTATAGAAAGCTTACGAGAGAAGGAAGGTATCTCGTTGGTCAAAGGGTGACCACTATATGCAGAGCGTGAGCTAAGCAGACAGAGGCCAGGACCACTGAGGCGTGGCCAACAAAGGTGACAAAGCCAGTGTCGGATGACGCGGGTGCCGCAGAGGCTCATGTAGCCTCTGCATGGATGACGCTGGGTTAAAGTAACCCGGTCGGCTTACTATTTTGGGAGGAGGCATATTGGAATATGCCTCCACGTATGCCCTAATTGGAGACCTAGCCACCCCTATATAAGGAAGGCTAGGGCCTCTGTAGAAAGGGTCGAGTTTTACTTGGTTGGTCTTTAGAGGTTATGTTCTACTAGCAAGTTACTGAGGGCTAGCGAGTGGTGAGAGTAAGAGAGTTCCTTCTTCCTACTCTCTCCAATACAGCTCAAGGAGCACTTGTAATCTGTGGAAGTGAATCAAATTCAAAGATACTGTGTGTGGAATCACCACACTATCCCTCCCTGGATTCCCCTAGTGCGTTTAGTCCCCACCTTTAGCCTATCCATGGCATCTGCCATGACACCACCACGACAGTTGGCACCCATCGTGGGGCTAGCGGCGCTAGCAGGGGTGAAGATCCGGACGGGAAACCTCATCAGCACCAGCGAACGCATCATCTCCGGGCTCGTTCAGCGCTTTGGAGCGCTGGACTTTGTCAGCGACAACGCTGGCTGCTTCGGCAGGCGTCCTCTTCCGCGCAACGGCCTCTTTGTCAAGCTCGGCGCACACAAGGTCTACGTTGCTATCGATGTGTCGTGCATTCATCCGTGGCACGTCGTTGAAGGAGGCGAGCCACCCCTTAGCGTGGTTCACGGGGCGCGTATCACTCACTCCCCGGACCGTGCCGAGGTGATGATGACTGCACCAGGTGCAGGCGCAAGCAAGGATCCGGCACCAGATCCGGAGGTAACGCCTAAGGCACCGAGGAAAAATAGAGGTCCTCCACTAGAGAGGCCAGAGAATGTGCTGCAGCAAGCGATGGATAGCTTGGCAAACCCAGTAGAAGCAGCGGTAGATCTGGCTCAGGCACATGCCGAGCTAGAGGAAACTAGGCAAAAAATACTAGAGGGTGCGAAAAAGATAGCCGCGGCTCAGCAGTCGTTGAACATGACACTACGTGAGTACGCAAAGGGAAATAAAGTAGATGTTGTAAAAGTGAAGGGGAGAAACCTCATGAGTGAAATGAACAAAGAGGGAGATACTAGGATTGAGGAGTCAGAGAACTGTTTATCTATGGGGCTGCCGAAGTATAGTACCCCGGCGAAAAACCTCAGAGCAGCAGATGCAGCTGCGTCCGAGTTAGAGGGTCTAACGGGTGAAGCCCGTCAGAGACAGCAAGATAGGGTCAATGAGTTGGTTCGGATCGCGAACAGGCAAAATGAGGAATTGCTCAGGGCTAACCCGGAGAGAGCTGGGGCCTCCAAGATCGTTCATTTGGTGGTGGGTAACCCAGAGAAATCCGCTGGGGCTGCATCGTCTCCTCATGGTGGTCCTAGGAGAGAAGAGGTAGTAACCTCGGCCAGGAAGAACAAACAGATAGTCCCGTATGACCCGGCAAGGGCAGGGAAAGGAAAAGAAGTGCAGAGAAATGAGGATCGACGAAGTGTGAGATGAGGTGAAGCTGGCCGAGGTAACCGCGACCAAGGCAATGCCGGTCAAGGAAATGTTGTAAATGGCAATGCCGGACAGCATAACTAGGCAGGAGCAGGACAACCGTAGCAGCGGAATATGCCAAGGCAAGAGAAAAGTGTCGGCCGAGGTATGCAACAAAGGGGTGCTCAACGAGAGCAAGATCGATATAATGATGGTTATTCGGAAATGGTGAACGCATGATACCCAAGGTCGGACTATCATGTGATAGAGTCAAGATTGGGAAGCAGGGATTTGATGCCTGACGATGCCAGATTAAAACTGGATCGGCTCTATAGGTCGGAGCAGATTGAATGTCAAGGTCCCCCGGGTCCTGCGTGTTTTGGGCCTGGATCATGAAGGAACCTCCGATACCCAACTTCCAGCTACCTAGAGGCACTAAGACATACGATGGCAGCACAAAGCCGGAGGATTGGTTGATTAACTATGCTACAGCTGTAAAGATTGCTACAGGCAACTTGAGATGGGATGTGAGATACGTACCCCAGATGTTGGAGGGGCCAGCGAGGGTATGGCTAAATAATTTGCCGCCCGGAAGTATCAACTATTGGATCGATTTTGAGGAAATGTTTATCAGCAATTTCTCAAGTACTTATCAGAGGCCGAATAGCCCACAGACCCTAGCAATGTGCAAGCAGAGACCAAATGAGACGGACCGGGAGTTCTTAACCCGGTGGTGTACCGTGCGAAACTCATGTGAGGGTGTGATTGAGTCACAGGCCATAGCATGGTTTGCGCAAGGGTGCAGATATGCAAGCATGTTGTGGCAAAGATTGCAAAGGGATATGCCAACTACATTGGCAGAGACAATCCGGATTGCTGATTCATATGCTTTGGGTGATCCACTCAACCCAGACTCGTGTCAAACGAGTCAAATGAGGAGTACTACCAGAGAGATGGAGCCGGGTCACCCCGGAGGAATGACTACCGGGGTAAAAGAAGAGATGACAGACCGGATTACTGGTACAGTTCGCAACAAGTTGCTGCTATGAATCAAGATCAACCCGGAGCAGGGGCAATCAACGTCAAAAAACTGGAGGGCAACAATGGACACCGAGAAACGATGGCAAGAAAACTTGGACGCCAGAGAAAAAGAAACAGTGGCAGGAAAAGAAGGACCGTCCGAGGTATACTTACGAGTCAATGCTGGATCAGCCGTGTAAATTTCACACGCCAAATCCAAGTAACCCAGCTGGTCATACAACAAGGCAGTGTGAGTGGATGGGTAAGATAGAACAAGGTGGTTCGGGGAATGCTCAGGCACCTCGGAATGATCAACCTCGGCAGGAGTTACCCCGGCAGGAGTTACCCCGGCAGCAATTGCTCTCCGGAGCGAACACGCAACAGCTAATGTTGCCTCCCCCTCCGCCGAGGTATGACAACCATGAGAGAAGGGATGCGGTGCATCAAGTGGAAGACCAGCATCAACCGGATCAGAGGTACCCCGGAAACGAGGGAAGGAATGAGTACAAAGAGCATCATCAGAGTTATTGTGTGTTTACCACAGAGGAAATAGATAGATAGAGTTTGCAGCGCCAACACATGGAGGTGAATGCGGTAATGCCAGCAGTGACGAGGTATATGCCTTGGTCAGACCAAGAAATTACCTGGAGCATCAAAGATCATCCCAAGCTTATGTCGAGTCCTGGTTCATATGCGCTAGTGCTAGATCCGACATTCATTGGGCCTAATATCAATGTGAGATTCTCCAAGGTGCTGATAGATAATGGCAGTAGCATCAATATCATGTATGCGGATACAATGCGCAAGTTGGGTATCTCGGAGAACATGCTCCAGGCTACAAGGACAACTTTCCATGGCATTGTACCAGGCATTTCTTGTGAGCCCATAGGCAAGGTCCGGGTTGACGTATTGTTCGGCACGTGAGATAACTGTCGAACTGAGAATTTGGAGTTTGAAGTGGTGAACATAGAAAGTGCGTACCACGCGTTACTCGGAAGACCAGCACTGAATAAGTTCATGGAAAGTTGTCACATCAGTTATCTGAAGATGAAGTTGCCTGGGCCAAATGGAGTAATTACCATAGCTAGAGATTTCCGACGTTCCATTGAGTGTGCGTCAGCCGGGTCTAACCTAGCCGAGTCACTCGTGATTGCGTAAGAGAAAAGAAAGATACAGGAAGTGGCGGCATTGGCTCAGTCCGCACAGCAGTATATGTCGGCACTAAGTAACCCGCATGGCAGTGTTTCGTTCCAGGCGACAAAAGATACCAAGAAGGTGTCTGTTGATGATATGTTCCCAGAGCGCACCGTAACAATTGGTGCCGGGTTAAATGATAAATAGGAAAGCGAGGTCGTCAACTTCCTCCGTGAGAATCGGGATATTTTTGCTTGGTCCACACAGTACTTGCAAGGTGTTCCGAGGGAGTTGGCCGAGCACTCTTTGAATGTGAGACCCGGAGCAAGGCCGGTGAAGCAACCTCTCCGCCGCTTCGCCGAAGATAGGAGAAAATTCATTGGAGATGAGATAGCTCGGTTACTAGCAGCGGGATTTATCATGGAAGTTCTTTACCCGGATTGGCTATCTAATCCGGTGCTGGTGGAAAAGAAGAAGGATGATCCGAATGTGGCAGTTGTTTGGCGTATGTGTATCGATTACACGAACCTGAATAAGGCGTGTCCAAAAGATCCATTCCACTGCCAAGGATAGATCAAGTCATAGATTCAACTGTTGGGTGTGAACTGTTGTCATTCATAGATGCGTATCCTGGTTTCCACCAGATACCCTTGAATCCAGATGATCAAATAAAAACTGCATTTATCACCCCGTATGGGGCTTATTGCTATCGCACCATGCCATTTGGTTTACGTAATGGAGGGGCGACGTACCAAAGATGTATGCAGAAATGTTTGCACGACCAAATTGGTAAAAATGTGCAGGTGTATGTGGATGATGTTGTTATCAAGACCAAGGAAAGCAAAACGCTTCTTGACGATATCAGGCAGACATTCGCGAACCTAAGGAGGTTCCGGATGAAGCTTAACCCAGAAAAATGTACCTTCGGTGTCCCAGCTGGAAAATTACTCGGATTCCTCGTCTCCGGCCGAGGTATTGAAGTCAATCCAACTAAAATCCGAGCCATAGAGCGAATGGAACTGCCGAAGTGCCTTAACGATGTCCAGAAGTTCACTGATTGCCTGGCATCGTTAAGTCGGTTTGTATGTCGGTTGGGAGAAAAGGCATTGCCTCTCTATCAACTCATGAAAAAGTCAGACAAGTTCATTTGGACGCCGCAGGCCAATGATGCCTTTATCCAATTAAATAAAATGTTAGCCACTGCACCAGTGTTAGCCTCTCCACTACCAAAGGAGCCAATGTTGCTCTACATAGCCGCAACCAACCGAGTTATAAGCGCTGTAATTATGGTAGAGCGCGATGAAGAGAAGAGGGTAAGTCGCAAAGGCGTTATATTACCTAAGCGAGGTATTATCCGCATCAAAGCAAAATTATCCGCATTATCAGAAAGTGGCGTATGGTGTGTACATGTCGGCAAAGAAGCTAAAACATTATTTTGAGGAGCACCCCATCAAAGTAATATGTGAAGCTCCCATATCCAAGATAATGAGTAACAAGGATGCAAGTGGCAGGATTGCGAAATGGGCAATTGAGCTAGCTCCTTATGCGCCACAATATGACAGAAGAGAAGCAATCAAGTCTCAGGCTGTCGCCGACTTTTTTGTGGACTGGGCCGAGGTGCAATATAAACCAACATTACCAGATCCGAACTATTGGAGAATGCACTTTGACGGGTCAAAAACAAAAACCGGGTTAGGCACCGGAGTTGTGCTTACCTCGCCAAAGAATGACCAGTTTAAGTATCTGCTATAGATCCATTTCGCAGCATCAAACAATGTCGTTGAATATGAAGCACTTGTGCATGGGCTCAAAGTGGCAAAAGAAATTAGGATACGTTGGATCCAATGCTTTGGCGACTCGGATTTGGTAGTTCAGCAAGTGTCGGGGCAGTGGGACGCTCTTGATCCAAACATGGCACTATACAGATTCCATGTGCAGAAGATATCTGGTTAGTTTGAGGGATGCGAATTTCGCCATGTACCCCGGGTGGAAAATGAGGCTGCCGACGTATTGTCGAAGCTCGGATCAACCTGACAAGAAATTCCACCGGGTGTAGCATTAGAACACCTCAGAAAACCATCTATCGGGTCGTCCCCAGAAACCGACTCAATCTACGTCCCGGAAGATCCGGAGTCTGGAGCTGCGCCCATGGACATTGACATGGGAGATGGTACGCGAAACCCGGGGACTGCCTCGGCGAACCCGGGGATTGCTTCGCAAGGCCCAGGGACTGCTCAGTGTGATTCGGTTGAGGTTATGCTGATGGATCAGATGGAAATTGATGAGGATGTGTTCCCAGTGCGAGCTATACCAAGGTGCTTTACCCGTTGAGGAGGTGCTATCTAGGCAAACTCAGAGGAGAGCAAAGGCATACATGATCATCAATTCCGAGCTATACAAAAGGAGTGGGACCAATGTCCTCCAGTGATGTGTTGACCCGGAAGAATGGCTTCACATCCTCCGAGATATACATCAAGGGGAATGTGGGCATCATGCCTCGTCCAGTGCCTTGGTAGCAAAAGCTTTCCGGCATGGATTCTACTGGCCAAGTGCCTTAGAACAAGCAGAGGACTTGGTAAGAAAATGCAATGGCTGTCAGAGGTATGCTACCAAGACACATATCCCAATGTCGGAGCTCAAGACCATACCAATCACCTGGCCATTTGTCGTATGGTGTTTGGACATGGTTGGCCCGTTCAAACCAGCAAGGGGAAATATGACTCACATTTTGGTCATGGTTGAAAATTTTACAAAGTGGATTGAAGTAAAGCCAATAAGAAAATGTGATGGGGCTACGGCCGTGACATTTCTCAAAGACATCATCTTGAGATACGGCTATCCTCACAGTATCATAACAGATAATGGCACAAATTTTGCTGAAGGAGCATTTGCGCTATTCTGCCGAGATAAGAAGATCTGGCTGGACGTTGCCTCGGTAGCCCACCCCGCATCAAATGGACAAGTGGAGAGATCCAACGGATTAGTATTATCCGGGATAAAACCCCGGCTCATTGAGCCGCTGCAAAGATCTGCGGGGTGCTGGATAGAAGAACTACCAGCAGTACTGTGGAGTTTAAGAACAACCCTGAATCGATCAACAGGCTATACGCCATTTTTTCTGGTATATGTGGCAAAAGCTATATTACCAGCCGACAGAGAGCATGACTCACCTAGGGTCACCCAATACACAGAAGCCGAAGTGCAAGAAGCCCGGCAAAATGATGTTGATCTGCTGGAAGAAGCGAGAGAATTGGCATTGTCTAGATCTGCCATATATCAGCAAAATCTTCGATGCTATCATAGCCGGAAAGTAAACCTCCGAGTCTTCCGGGAAGGTGATCTGGTACTCCGGTTGGTACAACGTACTGCTGGCATGCATAAGTTACCCCCCCCATGGGAAGGGCCATTCATTGTGAGCAAATCATTGCACAATGATTCTTATTATCGTATCGATGCAAAACCACAGGAAAAGAACAAGGCGGACAGGTCCGCCGAGGAATCTAAGCGTCCATGGAATGTAGCTCTACTTCGTCCTTTCTACACTTCACAGAGAAGTGTATGTATCTGAGTCTCTCATATGTCGGTATGTATGCCGGTAATGAGCCTATCAATGAAATGTGGGCACCTCGAGCAGTAACTCGGGGACTGCCTTGAAAATGTTTGTTGTTTTCCATATTTATTATTTATACGTCGGCTGGCGTAAGTTTTTCTACTTAAGCCGGATTAGTAGTGTGTGAGCACCAAGAACCCAACTCTTCGACTTGCTGCTGTCCAACAAGATTTGGCTTCATGGCAAGCAAGAGAACAAGTTTGGAATTGCATAGCACATGAAAAACGACTAAGGAAAGGAACTTAATCGAGCCGACGTTTGTTTTTCAGACTAACCTTATGTTTACTTTCGATTTATTATGCTGAATTATTTTGAGTTAATCCTAATGTTTCTAAGTATTGTTAAGACAATTTTTGAAGCTCGGACTCGTAAGTCATAAAACCAAACCAAGATAGACACGAGCCGAGCCAAGAGATTGGATGAACAAGAAAATGAAACTCGGGGACTACGCCCAAGTCAATCCAGCATAAAAACTTAGTAGCAAAATATCACTTGTGTGCTTGATACAATTGCACCCGGCATACCGGGGATCTGATGAAATTTAAAGTGTTTATAATCAAGGAGCAGTAGGAGGAGGTAATTCGGCCCCAGCAGGTGCAGCCCCAGTCTTTGCTTCAGAGTCATCTGCGTCTTCCTCGACGTTTGAGGCTTCGTCCTTTTCGTCCTCATCCGAATCATCTTCAGCGTTTTTAGCATTTTCATCGTCGGCGGCATCTAGGAAGCTTGGTCCCTCGTTCCATTGATGAATGGGGGCGTATTGGATGAATCTATGAGCGCAAGCCTTGCGCCGAGCTACCCAATCTGTGTCAGTAGACCACCTTGATTCGGTGCGCATGCGCTCAAGGAGTTTGAGGTCAATCTTCTCGTACCATGTAAGCACGTAGTGAAGAACGATCTCAGCTCCGGCGCGTCCAGCGGATTCTCTCCTGAGATCGAGCTGAGTCTCGCATTCCATGAGCTTGGCAAAAAGAACAGCGGTACTCTCCGGAGTATCTTCTTCAGACCAGAAGGCGTTGAAGATCCGGATTACTACGTCCAAGATGTCCTTGCTGTAGTTCTTCACGATCTCGACTCTAGAGGACAAGCTGACTAGCAAGTCTTCGAGATCAAGAGGAACAGTGCCAGGACCAGATGGAGTACCCCTCTGCCTGCGGAACTTGGTAACAGCTTTGGATGCAATGACATCGCTCTCTGGGAATTTGCCTGAAAAAATAAGACAGGTGGAGTAAGTAAAGGAAGTAGACCCGGAGAGCTTCATGACAATTAAAGAGAAAAAGAACTTACCAGAAATATGGCTATGAACCCGGGTCAGCTCCTTGGTGCAGTTGTCGCACCTCTCCCGGAGTTGCACAAGTTCAGCGTTCACCGACTCAAGCTTGACGTTGGCCTCCTTAAGTAATTCTTTGTCCTTGGCAATCTGGAGGTTGAGGCGCTCGCACTCTTCAGTAAAGTCCTGGCCAGCTTTTTGAAGTTAGGTTTGGTGTTGTGCTTTCAGCTTCTTCATATCTGCCTTGAGCTTGGAAATCTCATCATCTTTGGTTCGGAGGAGGGCAAGCTCATTATCTTTCTTTTTGAGTTTGGCCTGATGCTGCCCTGCTTGTTCGAGAAAATGCAGCATCATATTAGGCACGGGCACACTATCTTCAAGAGCTGCTGAAATAGTTTGTTAACCCGGCAAAGCCGAGGTATGAATATTTGTCGAGCCATGGAGAAAAGGAGATAGAGAGCATAGCAAGGTTGAGCAAGAATAACTTACCCTTTATCTGGTCCAAGTTTTTCCTCATGATGGTATTCTCAGCCTCCACCCCAGCTGCGAAATCCGAATGATGGATTAGTTCGGCGGAAAAAGATGAAGAAAAACGGAAAAATGCCAAGGAAGAAACTTACCCCTTTTATCGTGTTCGGCGATAAGCACAGTATGTTTTGCACGCAGCATTTTGTGAGTATCCAGGAGACGCTGAAACTCAGCACTCCAGCGATTGGTGGTCACCTGAAAAAAGTACAGAAAGATAGCTTAGTCTTGTGCATATTCGAAGTGTACAAGATCCGGGCCAAGTGGAACTTAACCCGGCTCTAGGTGTGTGCATATTCAATGTGTACAAGATCCAGGCCAACTAGAACTTAACCCGACTCTAGGTGTGTGCATATTCGAAGTGTACAAGATCCGGGCCAAGTGGAACTTAACCGGGATCTAGGTGTGTGCATATTTGAAGTGTACAAAATCTGGGCCAAGTGGAACTTAACCCGGCTCTAGGTGTGTGCATATTCGAAGTGTACAAAATCCGGGCCAAGTGGAACTTAACCCGGCTCTAGGTGTGTGCATATTCGAAGTATACAAAATCCGGGCCAAGTGGAACTTAACCCGGCTCTAGGTGTGTGCATATTCGAAGTTATTAAGGAGTTACGTTAGTTCTCTAAGGAGCATCCGGCCGAGTAACAAGTTACTCCCCCGGAGGCTCGGGGACTAATGGCTATATCAATAATATCTACAACATGTTAAGGAAAATATGAAGTAACTTACCTCCATCATCTGACCCGTAATATTAATTGCCTTGGCAGCAGAATTCATCTGCGCAGCAAATTCGGCGGGACCAAACTTCTCCGGGAGATCGTCGTTGTGGACGAACTCCGCCTTGTTCCAGTTGTCCACAAACTCGATCAAGGTCGGAGGGTATCGCTCGCTGCTGAGCATGTGGGGCGCCACTAGGCCCTTGGCATGCGCTTCCTTTCTCTTAACTTGGGCAATGGCGGGGCTAGTGTGCAAAACAAGTTGCACATCAGCTGGCTCCGCAGGGGCGTCCTTCGGTGGTGGAGTCTTCTTCGAAAGCATAGACGCGAGTGTGCACTGTCCAGCCTCGATGGACGCTGCCCTGGTGGCATCAAGAGCCTTTTTGCCCTTGGGCTGCTGCTGAGAAGTTGAGGTTGCTGCAGCGGATTTGCCCTTGGGAGCTGCCTTGGCGCTAGCCTTGGTGCTGCTGATGTCTCCTCGCCGAGCCTTGGAAGACTCGGACGAGGCAGAAGGACTTGGTGCTGCTGATGGTGCTTTTGCTGTTGCTGGGGCTGATGATGGTGCTGGTTTCGGTTTCGGTGGAGGTGCTGAAGGAACCTCGGTGGTAGCTGGTTGTGGCGGAGCCGAAGTGGTGGTTGTTGCTGCCTTGGCAGAGCCAGCTTCCCCCGCTCCGAGGTTGCCCTCCTCTTGACGAGGTGGGCTGGAACCCGGAGCAGCCGCCGAACCCTCCGAAATGGGGCTCAACGGGCGTGACTCATCGCCACGAGGGGGAAAAGGGCTATGTCGGAGCAGAGAAGCAATACCGGATCCGCTCTAGGGAACCTCCACCGCGGCCCTACTGAATCAAATAATGTGTGATGAGAAACTATAACAAAAGAAGAATAAGTGAATAACAAAGGGAGAAACGACTTACTCATCCGAAGTCAGGGGCTCCTTCGGCTTGCGAGCTCTCCGGGCCAAAGCCTTAGTCGTGGCCTTGGTGGCAGCTTTGTCCGTGGACTTCTTTTGCCTCTTAGCTAGCTGAGAAGGTCTGGAGGAAGAAGCAGATGTGGCCCCCCTCTTCTTCGGCGCGACCGGGCCAGGCTCACCCATGGCAAGGGGAGGATCTTCATGGATCTGCCCACCGGGGTTAGCTGATGTCAGAAAAGCATAAGAAAGGGGGACAGCGTCAAATGCCTCCATCACCTCAACGTCCGAATCATCTTCATCGTCGGGCCAATCTCTAATGGAAGAGAGTTTACCGGTGGGTCGCTTGGTCGTGTTCGCCATTGGCAGGAACATCTCCTGATCCGGCTCCTCCACATCCGAGGTGTCTCGATTAGGTGCCCATTTGAGAGAAGGCTCGGTGCCATCCTCAATGGTTTGCTGAAGAAACATCTAAGGGAAAGAAAAGACAAAGGGATTAAACCTACAACAGAAACCGACATATGATACAATTCGGAGAAAGTTTGGGGCACGAGACTTACCACGGGGGGAAGCCTATCTCGGCAATAGTGTTCGATCCCCACGTCCACTCAGAAGAGAAGTCCTTGTGGGTGGTGAAGAGGGCCTTGGCCCGGTGGTAGATCTCGGTGTTATTTAACTCGAATGAGGAGGTCCGGTTGGGATCACGGCCCCAGCTCATGTGGCAAACTTTATGAGTATGTTTCTGGAGGGGGGAGATCCGGTTGCGGACAAATGTGATCATGGCGTCCTCATTGCGCAATCCAAGATCCTTCAGCTCCTGGAACCTCTTGTTGACTTAGTTTTCCAAGACGGTGGGCTTCTTGGGGACCGCGTCCCACAGATCTAGATTGGGAGGACCCAGAGCATAAGGGCGCAGCCGGATCTGATCCTCAGCTATGTTGTTCCGGACATAGAAGAAGGTTTGGGCCCAGCCCTTGCAGGAGTCAAGCCCCGTAACTCGAGGAAAGATAGACTGTTTCCAAGGGGAGATGGAAGTTGCGCCGAACTGCGTGAGCTGCTTGTCCTCCGGATTAAGCTGGATGTTCGGAATCACGTTCCGGCGAAGGCCAAAGAACCGGATCCAGAGCTCCTTCATGGGCCATAGTCCGGCGTAGCCTTCAATGGTGGAGGCGAAGGCAGAGAGAGGTGATGGCGTTAGCCAGAAGATGGTGCGGCTGAAGCTCATATGAGTTGAGCCAGTCGTTGAAGAAATCACTTGCTGGGAGCCCGAATCCACATTGGAAGTGGGAGAGGAATACAACATACTCACCCGGATTGGGTGAGGGGGCAAGCTCCGCAGCGGGAAGGCGTGCGGTAACACCCTCCGGGATGCGCCTGGTGTGATACAGCCAGTCCAGGTCATCCTGGCAAACCCAGGATCCAGCCCACACGCCGCGGTCGGCGTTCACCGCGTCCTCCTCCATTTTTTGCTCAGCAACGGCAAGCTCCTCCTCTGTCATCTCGAGATCACTGCCTTCACTGGCGCTAGCGGCGGTGGGTGACAGTGGCCTGGATAGGCGAGAACCCGTGGCAGAAGAGATGCGGGGAGGTGGCGGCTGAGTGCTGTGGAAGCGATGGCGTGGCGCTGCTACTCAGATGCGGTGGCGGCGGCGCTGCCGCTAGAAAGGAAGAAGAAGAAGAAGCAGAGGTAGAGGGGCGCGGAAGTAGGGAGAGAACCCAAGGGGCGCGCCCCTCCCCTATTTAACCACACCCTTAAGGGGTAGTGGGATCGCGCTGTGCGGGCGGGCCACACGGTGTGGCCGTGTATACCCAGGATCAACCAATCAGCAGCAAACCACAGGAAAGGCCACAGAGCACAGGAGATCCCATGACACGATGTTATGATGCAGTTAACAAGGAGGAAGGCACGATCTGACGTGTGCTATAGTGATAACTGACAATTACTGCGGCAGTTACTGTCGCAGGCCCTTAAAATGAGGCAAACGTGATGATTAACCTCCACGTGGGGAAGCGTACAAGAGAAGGAAGAATGACCCGGATGAATATGAGGTAACCCGGCCAGTGAGTGAAAACTCGGAATGTGCCAAGGGAAAGTAAACCAAAGAAAATCCAGAATATGAGGTAACTCAGAAAGGAGCCAGAGGCTCGATAAAATTGAATCTGTTGTGGCCTTAGTGGCTAAGGCAGCTAAGACCGCACCAGCTTCGGGGACTAATGTTGGGGGGATACCCCCGGGTAGGGTCACGCCGGGGTATAAAGGCCGAGTTAGACGAGGTACGGCAAGGTCAAAGTGGATGCTGGCCGAGTCACCTCAAGGCAGGCCGAATCATAGGGTAACCCGGACCAGGGGATGTCCACCTAACTGGGTCTCAGCCGACTTAAATCGTAAGTCGGTGAGATGTATCTAACTTGTATGCAGGAACAGCTATCGCCGGATCGACTAGGTATGATCCGGGTTATAGCAAGCTTATGAGAGAAGGAAGGTATCTCGTTGGTCAAAGGGTGACCACTGTATGCAGAGCATGAGCGAAGCAGACAGAGGCTAGGACCACCGAGGCGTGGCCGACAAAGGTGACGAAGCCTGTGTCGGATGACGCGGGCGCCGTAGAGGCTCACGTAGCCTCTGCATGGATGACGCTGGGTTAAAGTAACCCGGCCGGCTTACTATTTTGGGAGGAGGCATATTCCTTGGAATATGCCTCCACGTATGCCATAATTGGAGACCTAGCCACCCCTATATAAGGAGGGCTAGGGCCTCTGTAGAAAGGGTTGATTTTTACTTGGTTGGTCTTTAGAGGTTATGTTCTACTAACAAGTTACTGAGGGCTAGCGAGTGGTGAGAGTAAGAGAGTTCCTTCTTCCTCCTCTCTCGAATACAGCTCAAGGAGCACTTGTAATCTGTGGAAGTGAATCAAATACAAAGCTACTGTGTGTGGAATCACCACACTATCCCTCCCTGGATTCCCCTAGTGCGTTTAGTCCCCACCTTTAGCCTATCCATGGCATCTGCCGTGACACCACCATGACATGAATTTTGTTTGATATTTTAACATCATCTTAGTAAATTGTATCCTTTAATCTTGGTTAATTCTATTTTAGTGCTATTTTTGATTATTAATAATTCTCCATTATGGTACTAATGCAAGTTTTTCAATCATCAACAGGATGGCCCCTCCACGCCGCCCTCCTGGGTAAGATGAGGTTCCGGGTTTGCCAGAGCTGGGTGCTGCACTTGTCAGTTTGGCAAATACTCTGGGAACTATGCAGCAAAACCAGCAAAGGTTCAAGGTGAGTGTCAGGTGGAATGAGTTCGCACCACCTCCTCCACCTCCCCAGCGTGGCAACTTGAAGGACTTTCTGAAGTTCGCCCCACGGCACTTTGAGATGACCGTCGAGCAGCTGGATGCCGATGATTGGCTCCAGGATATCACAAGGCTACTAGATACCGCAGATGTTGCTGAGCACAACAAGGTCAAGTGCGCTACTCCCCTTCTGCGTGGGGAAGCCGCTGTTTGGTGGGAGAGCTATCTGAGAGCAAGTCCTCCTGGATTTCAGCCAACATGGGGGCAATTCACTTGCTTTCAAGGAGTAATATTTGCCTGAAATTGTCATGGAACGCATGAAGGAGGTGTTCCTGATCTCAAGCAAGGAAGCGACAATGTCAATACTTACATCAAGAACTTTGCAAACTTATCTCGTTATGGTGGGGATGAGGTTTCTGATGATAAGAAAAGACAAAAGTGGTTCCGTCAAGGGCTAAATGCTTCAATCAAATATGCTATCACTCATGCCACTCCAAACTCGTTGCTTAAGCTTCAATAAACAGCTCTCCAAGAAGAGGCAAGCAAACATGCATATGATGATTCCAAGAAGCACAGCCATGACATTGGTGGTTCTTCGGTAGTGGACGCTCCTTCTAAGAGTTGTGTGTGGGTCCCTAGTACCGCACCGCTGCTCCCTACTCCGCCAAGACCGCCAGGATTCTCGCCAAGGCCACAATACTTGTACAACACCACTCCAAGGAGATACAACAACAACTACCCTAGGGCATTGTATGGTGGAGTTCTAGGATACTCTACTCCTCGTCTAAGTGGTGCTTGTTTCTCATGTGGGAACACTGGACACCAGAAGTGGAACTGTCCAATGAACAACAAGGCTCTTCCTCCTTCACCTCCAAGACCTGCTTTGACAATTGGTCCTTGCGCACCTGCACCACAGGCTCTCAACATCAACACCAAGCCCAGGTCCACTGTTGCTTGCGCCAACAACATCAACATTGTTCAAGCGGAGCATGCTCCCGGAGTTGTGATGGGTACTCTCCCCATTAACTCAGTCCCTGCACGAGTTTTATTTGATTCTAGAGCATCGCATTCTTTCGTATCCTTCAAGTTTGCTGAAAATAATTGGTTACCTTGGATTGGTTACCTTGGTTACTCGCCTCGTGGTTCAATCTACGGGTTCAAACATGAGGGCTTCCAAGATCAGTCATGGCAATCAAATTCAAATTGGTGGTTCTTCATTTCTAGCTTCCTTGATTATTCTTAGTAGTTCAGATATTGATGTCATATTGGGCATGGACTGGTTGAATGCCAATGAAGTTGTGATTCATTGTGCTGAACATTCGGTTTCTTTGAAAATTCTTGAAGGCCATATAGTCTATTCTTCAAGGCAAACTCCTTCTATTCAGCTCTACTCTTTGGGTGTCCAAAACATTGATGTTATGAAAGCCTTGCAAAATGTTCCTGTGGTTTGTGAATTCCCAGATGTGTTTCTAGAAGAGTTACCAAGCATGCCTCCTGACTGAGAGGTCGAGTTTGTGATTGATCTTGAACCTGGAACAGCTCCTATCTCCAAGTGGCCTTATAAAATGGGTTCTATAGAGTTGGCCAAACTCAAACGGCAGCTTGATGAACAAGAAAAGTTGGGTTTCATTCAGCATAGCACTTCCTCTTGGGGTAGCCCAACAATCTTTGTGAAGAAGCGAGACCGGACTGATCGACTTTTTGTTGACTACTGAGCTCTCAATGCAAAAACCATAAAGAATAAATATCCCCTTCCGCGGATCAATGACCTCTTTGATCAGCTTGCAGGAGCAGTGGTATTCTCCAAGCTTGACTTGAGAAGTGGTTATCATCAAATCAAGATCTGCAAGGAAGATGTTCGTAAAACAGCTTTCACCACTCGCTATGGCCTGTACGAGTACACGGTCATGTCCTTCGGCCTCACCAATGCTCCTGCTACTTTCTCAAGGCTTATGAACTCGGTTTTCATGGAGTATCTTGATAAGTCCGTGGTGGTCTATCTTGATGACATCCTAGTCTATTCCAATTCAAAAGAAGAACATGCGGAACATATCCGTGGTGTTCTTACAAAGCTTCGTGAGAATCGTCTGTATGCAAAGTACTCAAAGTGTGAATTTTGGCTTCCTGAGGTCACCTACTTGGGTCATGGCATCCCTGCTCAGGGCATTTTCATCAAATAGGACAATTGTTGAGTGGCTTCCACCCAAAAATGTGAAAGAAGTCCGGAGTTTCCTTGGATTGGCTAGTTATTGCCATCGGTTCATTTAGAATTTCTCAAAACTTGCTAAGCCTCTTACCGATCTCCTCAAGAAAGGCAAGAAATTTCTTTGGTCACTTGCATGTCAAGAAAGCTTTGAAACACTCGAGGAAAAGCTCACTTCCACACCTGTCTTGATTCCTCCAAATACATCAAAGCCTTTTCAGATCTTCTATGATGCCTCTCTCCAAGGACTTGGTGCGGTTCTTTTGCAAGGAAAGCAAGTTGTTTCTTATGCTTCCCATCAATTAAAGACTCATGAGCTCAACTATCTGACACATGATCTTGAACTTGCAGCGGTGGTCTTCGCTTTGAAAGTATGGAGGCACTACTTGCTTGGAAACCGCTGTGAGATCTTTTCTGACAACAAAAGCCTGAAGTATATCTTCACTCAACCGGACCTCAACCTTTGCCAGAGGAGATGGATTGAAACCATCAATGATTTTGATCTTTCGATCAAATACACTCCGGGCAAAGCAAATGTGATGGCCGATGCCCTCAGTCATAAGGTATATGTGAACAACCTCATGGTGGAAGAACAACAACCTCTCTTGTGCAAGGAATTCCGTCAACTCAACCTTGAGATTGTTCCTCAAGGATATCTTCTGAACTTGATAGCTACCCCTCTCCTTGAAGAAAAGGTTCGCTCCATTCAAATTGGTGATCCTTACACTAAAAACATCATCTCCAAGATTCAGCTTCTGAAGTATGAACCTTTCCACCTTGATGACCAAGGCACTCTATTCTTTCAGCACCGGATGTTTGTTCCGAAGTATCCGGGTTTGAGAGAGCAAGTCCTCAAAGAAGCTCATGATTATATTCTTTCTATCCACCCTGGTAGCACTAAGATATACATGGACCTGAAAACACAATATTGGTGGCCTGGAATGAAACGATATTGTGCCAAGTACGTCTCCAATTGTGATGTCTGCCGTAGAGTGAAAGCCGTCCATCAGAAACCTTCTGGTCTTCTTCAACATTTGAAGCCTCCAGAATGGAAATGGAAGAAAGTAGAGATGGACTTCATAACTGGATTTCCAAGGTTGCAAAAGGCAACAATGCAATCTTTGTTGTCACTGACAGGCTCTCAAAAGTTGCTCACTTCTTTCCCGTTAAGGAAACAATTTCTGGTAGTTAGCTGGTCGAGCTCTATATCAACAGAATTATCTCTTTGTATGGGGTTCCTATTGTAATTAGCTCAGACCGTGGGAGTATCTTTACCTCCAAGTACTGGGAAAGTTTCCAACAAGGCTTGGGAACAAAGCTAAACGTCAGCACATCTTACCATCCTCAGTTGCAAGGGCAAGTTGAAAGGATCAATCAGATTCTCGAAGATATGCTCCACTCTTGCGTCATTTCTTTAGGCATGAAGTGGGAAGAGTGCCTCCCATATGTTGAATTCTCTTACAACAACGGCTATCAAAAGAGTCTCCAGATGGCACCCTTTGAGGTCCTCTATGGTGTTAAGTGTCAAACTCTGATTGGTTGGTCAGGGGCAGGTGAAAGAAAATTATTTGGCCCCGACATTGTCACTCAAGCAGAAGAGAAGGTTCTTATCATTCTTGAGAACTTGAAAGTTGCTCAGAGTCATCAGAAAAGCAACTGTGATAGAAAGCACATAGACATGGAGTATGTCCCTGGTGATCTTGTTTACCTTCGTGTCACTCCCATGAGAGGCACTCATCTCTTTGGTATCAAAGCAGGCTTGTGCCTAGATACATCGGTCCTTTCAAAATCAGTGGCAAAAGAGGAAAAGTGGCTTATGCACTTGAGCTTCCTAAAAAACTCAAGGTTCATGATGTCTTTCACATATCTCAACTCAAGAAGTGCTTCAAGGATCCCGGCAGGACCGTGGATCATGAGATCATCAATCTCCAAGAAGATCTCTCCTATAAAGAACACCTTGTCAAAATTCTTGAGTCACAGAACAGAAGACTCGCAAAAAGTCTATAAAGTTTTGCAAGGTGCAGTGGTCGCACCATTCCATTGATGAAGCCACTTGGGAGCATGAGGATGACCTCCGTTCCGAGTACCCTATTCTCTTTGAGTCTTCTTCTTCCTAGAATCTCGGGGCGAGATTCCTGTTTAGTGGGAAAGAGTTGTAGCATCCCATATGTCTAACATTTGTAATGCTACTTGGTTTATTAATAAAATGCTACTTCCTACATGTATTGTTGCATCATCATTATATCATGCCCATGTCACCATGCCACCTTGCATTTGAGCATCATATAAAATCCCTCTTTTCGGTTCTTATCCCATATGCATTATATATTGTATTTTCCTCTTGATACATTTAATTTGATTCTTGATAAATGTTTGATGCCCAAGTTGAGTTGGGGACATATCTTTTCTTGACTCCACCACCTTTCTTGTCACCACCCTATAATTCCACCATCCAAACTAAGTGTGGGCTTTTGCTTTTTCTTTGGTTCTTGTCTAGCTCACATTTATAAAGATGGATCCAATTCCTTACCACAGGCCAACTCATGGTTCATATTGTTTTCACAATATAAACAATTTGGGAATTACATGTGGGGTGTTAAGTCCTCATATGGATGATTTGAAGAATGGGCATGTTTAAATATAAATGGAACCTAATAAATGTCTAGTGGCACATACACACTAGCAAGGCTAATCTTATTCCAATATGCCAATTTTCAAACCAACCATGTGATCTTAAGCCTCATACTTGGTAACGACATATTCCATATTTTTTGGAATGCATGTATGAAGGATAGGGCCATATTGAATTGTAGATGTTTTTACAAATATAACGGTGGCCCTTACATGACCATGCATGGCCCATGCAAGAACACAATCACCTCCCTCTTTTGAATTCTTTGGGTGGTGGGTCTAGTTTGGTTTGAATGCACTCAAGCTAAATCCTCCATTTCCATCCAATTGTCCTCCCTCATACTCCTCTTTGGTGTTATTTGAGTTGGAGGATTTGTGGGGTTTCTTTATATCCTTTGTTTAGACAAATTCAAATAAAACAAAATGACTCAAACACTAAAATTTAATCGTCTATCATACCCATCAAGCCAGCTTCCTGTTTATTTTTCTTGCATTGGTTTTCAAGATAGAAAGAAATCAAACCAAATCAAAATTTTAGAAACAGAAAAAGAAATAGAATAATGAAAAGATAGAGAAAGAGAGGAGCCCCTGGCACAGCCCACCAGCTTGGTCCTTTTTTTCCCACATCAAACACATCGGGCAGCAACCCACTTACCTTTTCGATCTCTCTGCCGAGCTCTCCCCTACCTTCGTTCTCCTCTGTATGGCGTGCATCTAGGAGCTTTCTTGTCGATGTCCGAGCGATGGACGATCGAGCGCACATCCTGAGCCCTATAAAGCAGTACTAGGAGACGTCCCATCGGACCCTAGTTCCATCCCTATCGCCATGCCGCCACCTCCTTTTCCCCCCTCTTATTCTCTTTCCCGAGTAAGGGCGCCATGGGAGGAGCGTGACCTCGTCCTGGCCGTCGTTGTGGTACGTGTCGTGCTGTCCAAGACTGCGTACCAGCTGCATCGCTTCTTCCTCTTTCCCTGGGAGTATCATCTCCAAGAAGCAATCGTGCAGGTTCTCCTGGGTCTTGGTGGACGGAGGAAGCAACATCAATCTCCTATACCACAGATCCCTAGACCGGCTCGGCATCAGTGAGTCCTTGCTGGAACCATCTAGCACCTCCTTCCATGGAGCCATGTCGGGTTCGTCACATTCACCCATCGGCAGGATCCGGCTGGACGTCATCTTCGGCACGGAGGACAATTTCTGCCACGAGCCTATTTGGTTCAAGGTGGTCAACCTCTGCAGTGCTTCCCACGCCATCCTGGGATGCCCCATGCTCACCTAGTTCATGGCGGTGTTGCACTATGCATACCTCAATCTGAAGCTCACCAGGCCAAAGGGGGTAATCACCGTCGCAGGTGACTACATGCGGTTGGTGGAATGCGCCACTGATGGCTCCAAGATCGCCGAGGCCATGATCATCGTAGAGGAGAAGTGCGTCATCATGCAGAACATGGCGGCCCTCCAGGCGGACATGCCGGCTGGCGAGCCAAAGCCAGTCGGAGAGGTGCAGTTCAAGCCATCAAAGGGCACCAAGAAGATCCTGCTCAATGAGGCTGAGCCAGACAAGTTCTTCCTGGTCGGAGATGGCCTTGACAGCACATAGTAAAGTGCACTCGTCGACTTCCTCCGTGAGAATCGAGATATCTTTGCATGGTCCCCCAAGGACATGCCTAGTGTTCCGAGGGAGCTCGACGAGCACTCTTTACATGTCACGCCAGATGCAAAGCCGGTAAAGCATTCACTACGCTGCTTTGCAGAAGAGAAGGGAAGAACCATTGGTGAACAAATCACCCGGCTGCTCGCAGCCGGATTCGTCATAGAGGTTTTTCACCTAGAATGGCTGGCAAACCCGGTGCGGGTGCTGAAAAAGAACAAGACCTGACACATGTGTGTTGACTACACCAGCCTCAACAAGGCATGCCCCAAAGATCCGTTCGCCCTGCCAAGGATAGACCAAGTAATCGACTCCATGGCCGGCTGTGAACTTTTGTCGTTTCTGGATGCGTATTCCGGCTACCACCAGATCCGGCTGAACCCTGCTGATCAAATAAAGACAGCATTCATCACCCCATACGGGGCTTACTGCTATACCACCATGCCATTCAGACTGAAAAATGCAAGTGCCACATACCAGCGCTGCATGTAGAAGTGCCTACAATCACAAATCGGCAGAAACATGCACGCCTACATCGATGACATGGTGGTCAAGACTAAGGAGAAGCAGACGCTCCTCGAAGACCTGAAGCAGACCTTCGCCAACCTTTGCCGGTTCCAGATGAAGCTGGACCCGGAGAAGTGCGTATTCAGCATCCCAGCTGGCTAGCTCCTCGGTTTCCTCGTCTCAGAATGTGGAATCGTGGCCAACCCTGAGAAGATTGGCACAATCGAGCGCATGCAGCCACCCCAGAATCTGCACGACATGCAGAAGTTCACCGGGTGCCTAGCCCCCCTCAGTCGGTTCATCAGCCGGCTGGGAGAGAAAGCACTCCCCCTGTACCAGCTCATGAAGAAAACAGACAAGTTCGTCTGGACGGCGTAGGCGGACGAGGCCTTCTGTGACCTCAAGCGCATGTTATCCTCTCCGCCAATAATTGCGGACCCCGCCGCAAACGAGCCCAAGGACTGCTGGCTCTGGCCTCCCACTCGGCAGGCCACCTGAAGTCAAGCTGGACAGGACCGAGGAAGTCAAGCTGATCATGTAGACCGTCTGCGCCACCCGGGAGACACCTCCATGGGGCAAGCCATTCATGAACTTCCTAGGTAAAGGGGAACTGCCCGATGAAGAGGTTGAGGCAAGGCAAGTGAAGCATAGGGCAAGCGCATACACCATCATCAACAATGATCTCTACAAGCGTAGCGTGGGAGGAATATACCAGCGCTCTGTAAGCCAAGAAGAAGGAATCCGACTGCTGGTGGACATTCACCGAGGCGAACCCGGTCACCATGAATCATCATGAGCCATAGTGGCAAAGGCATTCCGCCATGGGTTTTACTAGCGCACGGCGCTGGAGGATGCCGAGCAGCTGGTGAAGGCATGCAATGGGTGCCAGCAATTCACCCAGCAGAAGCACACTCCATCATCGGCGCTCAAGACAATCCCTATCATTTGGCAATTTTCCATATTGGGCTTGGACATAATAGGCCCCTTCAAAACAGCGTGATCCGGCATGACGCACTTGCTGGTGGTCGTGGACAAGTTCACCAAGTGGATCGAGGCAAAGCCAATCAAGAAACTAGATGGACCGACAGTGGTCAAGTTCTTCACCGACATCATCACGTGTTTCGGCTACCCCAACATCATCATCATAAACAACGACACGAACTTCACCAAGGGGGCCTTCGCGCGTTTCTGTGGTGACAAGGGAATCTGCCTGGGCCTAGCCTCCCTCACGCACCCCCAATCCAATGGGCAGTGCGAGCGAGCAAATGGTCTAGTCCTAGCCGGAATCAAGCCAAGGCTAATCGAACCGCTGATGAGGACTCCTGGATACTGGATAGAGGAGCTGCAGATTGTGTTGTGGAGCTTGCGCACAACACCCAACCGCTCCACCGGCTACATGCCATTATTCCTCATCTACAGAGTAGAGATAGTCGTGCCAACTAACATCGAGTTCGACGCACCGCTCAAACTGCTATATACTGAGCACCAGGCCAAGGAAGCATGAGTAGACAGCGTCAATCTCCTTGAAGAGGCACAAGAGCTGGCCCTCTCCAGGTCTGCTATCTACCAGCAGAACCTACGCCGCTACTACGCTAGCCAGATCCGCAACGTCTCGTTCTATGAGGGTGACCTAGTCTTGTGGCTGGTACAAGACACCAAGGGGATGCAAAAGCTAGCTCCACCTTGGGAGGGGCCATTCATCATCAGCCAGGTGTTGCAGAACAACTCATACTACCTGATCGATGCTCGCCAGCCGGCACAGAACAAGATGGACCGCTCCGGCGAAGAAACTGAACGCCCGTGGAATGCGAACCTGCGTCGCCCATTCTACACCTGAGTAAATGGAAAATGTATCTTACCTTTATGTAATTAACAAGTTGAGGAGCCTCGGCATGGTCTCAGGGACTCCGTAATCATTTGGCATTTTCTGCTGACTTGAAGTTTTCCGGCTGCATTATTTTTTAACCCCGGACTCGGCAGTATCTCTCGGGGACTCGCCGGATGGCCCAGACAGACGAGCATTCTAAAATACGAAGTACTATATGCGGCTCCAAGAGATTCCTCTTTGATTCTGGCTGCAGACCGCAAGCCGGCTGGCAGACACGGCAAGAGCAGAAAACTCGAAGACCCATACAGGAAAAGTCCTAAGGAAAACAAGACGTCTGGACGTTCCGTGTAGCACCCTAGTAAAATCACTACTAGAAAATCACTGTGTTTGTCCCTTGTGCATCATCATGATAGCTTGCTCATGTCATCATGCCACATTGCATTTGAGCATCATCATCATCATGCATCTGTTTGTCAAAAACTATTTTCTAAAAGCCTAGTTTTGTTTTCTAAAATATCCCCCCTCTTTATCCGAATCAAAACCCCGGTCTCTTCCGGTTATTTTTATTTGTCAAAAGATATTTACAAAAGTATTCTAAAGAGAAATAAAAATAAAAGTGTTTTTAGGGAGAGGCAGCCGGCCATGCCAAAGGCACAGCCAGCTACCTACAATCCCGACCCGGCCCTAAACCACCTAGCCCTTTAGACCAAACCCTAGACTAAAAATCTACCTAAGCCTCATCCTATCTACTCCCTGCCGCCACCAGCCTACCTACGCGCACACACTCCTGCCGCTGCCCCTGCACACCGCCTCGTCTCACTCCCTCTCACCGACACGACCAGGTCAACCGGCCCGCAACCACCACGTCGCCGTGGGTCCCACCCTCTTCTCCCCACGTGGTCCCATCCCTGGCCTACCTTGCGTACATCGCACGCAGTCACGCGACCTCGCTCCCTCGATCCTCTCGCCACCAACCCCCACGCGATCCCTCCCCTCGCCTCTCTGCTCGCGAACGCCCTCCCTCTCGAGGTCTGGCCGCCGCCAGCGAGACCCGCCACCACTCAGACCCTTCGTGGCCGCCACCCGATCGCTAGCGAGCCACCGACCTCGCTACCCGCGCGCCCTAGCCCTTCCTGCCCTGCAGCGATCGAGCATCGCCGCATCTGGCCGCCTCTGCTTTGACCCAGGTGCCACCGCCGGCGTGCCCCCTCCCTCGACCTGTCCGCCGCCGTCTGCCGCACCTTGCCGGGGACCTCTGCCGCTCGCCTCCGTTCCGGCCATCGCCAAGGCCTAGGTCGTCCACGACCTCGTCATCGCCGCCATGTGCCGCCTCCTGGACCTCTGCCCCGTGCGGGTCCCTGCAGCTGTAGCCCCCTACTTCGTGTGCCACCTCAGCGAGGCCCCGCCTCCTCGCGAGCTCACCATCGAAGCCCTCCTTGTCGCCTCCTGCAAGCTTGCCGGTGCCCTGTCGCTTCTCTGCTGCTCCGCATCCGCGTCGTCTCCTGTGAGTCGACCACACGCAGGTGTCCCTGCTCACCTTCTGTTTGTTTGATCATGGTGTTGTTCTGTGCCGATAACTGCAGTGTACCATGCTAAATATGCCTCTCTTGTGTTACGATGTGGTACTGCCAATCCTGTGCTTGTCGACCGAACCTGATCATGACATAAACCTGAAGGCGATTATGTCGAATGTCAAGACCTCCTTCCAAGAAACCGAAGACCATACCCACCCACCAAGAGCTCCTCCCCCGACCCGAAGACCGCACCTGGCGTTCTTCTCCCTCTCGGATCCGAAGACAGATACCGTCGACCCCAGAAACCAAACCCGAACCATAGAACGCCAAGATCGCCGATAACTGATGTGCGACCCCTTTCCTGAGACCAATATTTTTTATAATATATAATATATATCTGTTGCATATTAAATTGTTCATGTCGCATACATATTGTGGTTGTTTGGGGGTATTAAGACAATTCACCTAAATTAAATATGGAGACTATATGCGGGCTATTCTAGCCTTATATTGGCTCTATTTAAATTTGTGTAGCGAATCGATGCCATGTTTTGCTTTGTTAAGACAACATTTAAATTGTGGGGTATCTAAACAACATGAACCTATTAATTAATTGTCGGGCCCCGGTTCCGCTTAATATTGTCTAATTGTACCGCATCTATGCCATGTCATGCGTCATATCATAAACATGTTGATTCTTCTGCCGTAGTATTAAATAGTGCATCCGGTGTTTCTTTTAGTGCTTTGCTTCTTCGCGGATTAGGCCGTTGAGTGGATGCGAGTATCGACAAGTTCTTCGGATAATGTAACTTCGACAGTGTTTCCCAGGCGAGCAATCTCCCCCTTTCTACCTATTTTACATTTCTAGTCCTTACTTCCTCCTATTGATCTATTGCTATCCGTGTTGCGATGCTTTAGTTTCCGTGCACCATTTATATTCCCTACAGCCTATATATTGCCTTGGACACATCCTATTGCCTGTTGTTTGATAGATAGTTGGCCTTGCGTGTCGTAGTTGCTTGCTCAAGTGCTGCTTCGCATAGTTGTTCCACCGTTGTTGGGAGGTTGGCACATGCCAAATGGTGGAGATGCTTAATGGTGGAGATGCTCATGACTTTAAATACAACTTGATTAAAATGTTGGGAATAGTTATAACTAATGCATAAGCATCGGTGGCCAATAGCAAATAATTGGTTTTTAACCGCTCACTTGTGTCCCGTAGGCCCTGAGTACTTGATACCAGTTCCTTGACTATCGCACTATCCGCATGTGGGACCATGAATCCCCTTAGCAAGAGCTTGATTCATTTCTTATTTCTTGGGGCCACAAACTAGTTTGGGGATTTATTACTATCCTTTACTTATGCCATGCTTTACTGCTTTATTTAAGATTGTGCGTGGAGCACATGTACTGTTTTGGATCGTGCCACGTTTTCGTGGTATCGACAAGCCCAGTCACACTTTTGGGTTCCCAGTCGTTTACAGCCGTTGTCACAAACCCTGGGTCCGTTCCGGAGCCGGCCAACTTCGTTGCGGGTAGCTTAGTGGGGTGGCCCCCTAAAATCTTTTATGAATCCTGTGATTGCTTTGTCGTGAAAGCCTTGTTGGGTTTTTATTTGGTTTTTCAGAGGTTGATCATGCGTGTGTTCCTATTTGTGCACCCCTGCAGGGTTAATCTTTCTGAAAGCCGTGTCCGCGGTTATGGACGACTTGGAGCACAGTATCTCGATCATAGACAAGCATAACTAAAGTAGTGCTATAAATTTGACTTAATATGTGACTAGTAATCAGCGTCACTACAATGAAATGGATAATAAAAGTGCCAACAACTAGTGGAACTAGGGTGTATCGTGTCATGTTATACTGGCCTAGTAAGTATCGCAACTCCAATGGAATGAAATAAAAGTGCCAACAACTGCTGGGTTTGGGATGTCACATGCTAATTGTATCTAACTAGTAAGTTCTACAACTACAACTGAATGATTAACTAAAATTGCCCACTACTTATGCTATCAGGATGACTCATGCTATGTATATCTGACTAGTAAGTGCTTCAACTATAATGGAATGAATAAAACTGCCAACTGTGTGAGTTCCTTGGTTTGACTTCCTCATTTGGTCTCAAGGGGGAATACCAGGATGGGTATGATTGGTGTTAGTATCAGGTTGGACTCGAATAGGTCTCTCTTACCCCTCTCTAATAGCCGACAGATGTATCGAGTCTCTATAGGTTGTTTAGTGCATGCTTCGCTGCCGCTTCAGTCCACCATACCTATGTAGGCGAGAGCCGCCGAATTCTAGCCTCGCCGTGTACTCGCCTCAGTACTGACCGCTCTCTTTTTCCTTTGCCCTTTGTTGGCACCCCTTTTGTTTTAGCAGGTATAAGTTCGATGTCGTTAGCAGGGTTACCCTTCCGACTTGGCCTGGGCAGGGTTATGGACGCCATTGGTTATTCATCATGGCTCTTAGCACCATTTGCATCTTATCCGTACTCGGATGTTGTATCATTTTCGAGGTGATTTGGATCTTTGTACTGTATATCTGTATTCTTGACTCATGGAGTCGTGTTGTATATATATCTGTCTATGGGTTCCATCGTGAACTATTGTGTAATGGTATTACTTCGTTTTCCACCCGCACACAAGTGCCTGGTGGGCGTCCTTGAATCGTTTCTATGCGGGTTTGGCAGGAAGCGCTAAAACTTGCATAGGGCCGATTCGAGGGTGTTACATTCTGGTTGCGTTCGCTCGCTCGAAGCTGATAACCAAAATCCGAAGTATTGCGCAGTACGCTAACTAAGAAAACCCTTGCTTTCGACTAACTTCTGACAAGGGCACAACTTCAATGACCAATGCTCGCTAAGAAAAGGACTAAGCTATCAGTTTCGCGTGAAACAGCAAAGTTTTCAGCCAAACGAACAGCTACAGACTATATTTACCCTATGTATGTCTAACACACAAACCACTTCTTGTGTTTTCATCTTTGCATGAGCCAAAGTACCAAAACCGGAGGCTAGGCACCCCCTAGACAGCAGAAGAGTAAGCAAGGAGCTTTGACCCGGCTGAATTCTCTAGCCGGCCCGAACCTCGGGAACTACACCATGTGGGTGCGCTCGCATGCCTGATGGTTGTGAAATACCACCTCTTTTAGCCATATAAAATGTGCCATTTATCTCTCATATCATTTTTCTTCCAGCTATAGCTATGCCTTATATGCATAACTTCGAGTTCTCATTTACTTTCATATGAGCTTTGCACATTTAGTAGTTTAGGTAGAATTTTATCACTTTCCTTGTCTATGACATGTGTGTAGGTTTTGATGATTATTATGGATAAAACAAAGGCAAAAGGAACAAACAGAGCATAGAATTAAGGAGCTGCAGGGACCAGTAGCCATTTGGGTGTTGGAAAAAGTGAATTTTTTCAACTTCTCAAAATAAATATCCAAGACCACTGGATTGTATCCCTCATCGATATGAATCCAACGAGCCCAAGAACACCCAAATTGGAGTTCGTATGAAGAAACGGCGACCAAAACACTGCGGAACCTGAAGGTTTGACGAGCAACTATACAGCGGGAAGCATTTTTTTGGCCGTATAGTTGTCAAAAAGGTCGTAAACGACAGGATTTCTCCCCATAGAAGCTCCAGAACCTTCCCTAAGTCATATGATGGTATTGGGGGAACCCGAGGGCACCCCCAAGGCCTATATAAAGGTGGGAGGAGCCAAGATAGAGGGACCAACCCATATCCCCCACCACGGTGGAGCCCTGCCGCCGTTCCACCGCCATAGCCACCTCCAATCAGATCTACACCATCACCATCACACAAGAGGAGAAGGGCCTAGGATCTTTAAGGCCTCCACATCGATCTACATTGTCATCTTTATCAACAACGTCTCCATCACTGATCCCCTTTGGTTACTTGTTGTAATCCCAGATTGAATCTTGGATTTGCACTTGTCTTCAATTGTGTCATCATACTTCATCCATATTCTATCCATGATGTTGATTGCCTTCATTTGTGAGTAGTTTCCTTTGTTCTTGGGGAGATGGAGAAACCCTAGTATGAGATTGTGTTGGGGGATACCCCCGGGTAGGGTCACGCCAGGGTATAAAGGTCGAGTTAGCCGAGGTACGACAAGGTTAAAGCAGATGCTGGCCGAGTCACCTCAAGACAGGCCGAATCACGGGATAACTCGGACCAGGGGATGTCCAGCTAACTAGGTCTCAACCGACTTATATCGTAAGTCGGTGAGATATATCTAACTTGTATGCAGGAATAGGTGTGGCCGGATCAACTAGGTACGATCCGGGTTATATCAAGCTTCTAGGAGAAGGAAGGTATCTCGCTGGTCAAAGGTGACCACTGTACGCAGAGCGTGAGCGAAGCGGACGGAGGTAGGACCACCAAGGCGTGGCCGACAAAGGTGACGAGGCCAGTGTCGGATGACACGGGCGCCGCAGAGGCTCATGTAGCCTCTGCATGGATGACGCTGGGTTAAAGTAACCTGGTCGGCTTATTATTTTGGGAGGAGGCATATTCCCTGGAATATGCCTCCATGTATGCCCTAATTGGAGACCTAGCCATCCCTATATAAGGAGGGCTAGGGCCTCTGTAGAAGGGGTTGGTTTTTAGAGCTTATGTTCTTCTAGCAAGTTACTGAGGGCTAGCTAGTGGTGAGAGTAAGAGAGTTCCTTCTTCCTCCTCTCTCCAATACAGCTCAAGGAGCACTTGTAATCTCTGGAAGTGAATCGAATACAAAGCTACTGTGTGTGGAATCACCACACTATCCCTCCCTGGATTCCCCTAGTGCATTTAGTCCCTACCTTTAACCTATCCATGGCATCTGCCCTGATACCACCACGACAGTTGGCGCCCACCGTGGGGCTAGCGGCGCTAGCAGGGGTGAAGATCCAGACGGGAAACCTCATCAGCATCGGTTGCCTTAATGATGTCCAGAAGTTTACTGGTTGCCTGGCATCGTTAAGTCGGTTTGTATGTCAGTTGGGAGAAAAGGCACTGCCTCTCTATCAACTCATGAAAAAGTCAGACAAGTTCATTTGGACGTTGCAGGCCAATGAAGCCTTTATCCAATTAAATAAAATGTTAGCCACTGCACCAGTGTTAGCCTCTCCAATATAAAAGGAGCCAATGTTGCTCTATATAGCCGCAACCAACCGAGTTGTAAGTGCAGTAATTGTGGTGGAGCGCGACGAAGAGGGTAAGTCAATGCAAAGGCCAGTGTATTATCTGAGCGAGGTATTATTAGCCTCAAAGCAAAATTATTCTCACTATCAGAAAGTGGCGCATGGTGTGTACATGTCGGCTAAGAAGCTAAAAAACTATTTTGAGGAGCATCCCATCAAAGTAATATGTGAAGCTCCCATATCCGAGATAATGAGTAACAAGGACGCAAGGGGCAGGATTGCGAAACGGGCAATTGAGCTAGCTCCTTATGCGCCACAATATGACAGAAGAGAAGCAATCAAGTCTCAGGTTGTGGCCGACTTTTTTGTGGACTAGGCCGAGGTGCAATATGAACCACCATTACCAGATCCAAACTATTGGAGAATGCACTTTGACGGGTCAAAATCAAAAACCGGGTTAGGCGCCGGAGTTGTGCTTACGTCGCCAAAGAATGACCAGTTGAAGTATGTGCTACAGATCCATTTCGCAGCATCAAACCATGTCGCCGAATATGAAGCACTTGTGCAAGGGCTCAAAGTGGCAAAGGAAATTGGGATACGTCGGATCCAATGCTTTGGCGACTCGGATTTGGTAGTTCAGCAAGTGTCGGGGCTGTGGGACGCTCTTGATCCGAACATGGCGCTGTACAGATTCCATGTGTAGAAGATATCTGGTTATTTTGAGGGATCCGAATTTTGCCATGTGCCCCGCGTCGAAAATGAGGCTGCCGACGTACTGTCGAAGCTCGGATCAACCCGACAAGCAATTCCACCGGGTGTAGCATTAGAACACCTCAGAAAACCATCTATCAGACCGTCCCCAGAAACCGACTCAATCTACGTCCTGGAAGATCCGGCGTCTGGAGCTGCACCCATGGATATTGACATGGGAAGTGGTACGCCAAACCCGGGGACTGCCTCGGCAAACCCGGGGACTGCCTCGGCAAACCTGGGGACTGCTTCGCAAGACCCGGGGACTGCTCAGCATGATCCGGTTGAAGTTATGCCGATGGATCAGATGGAAGTTGATGAGGATGTGTTCCCATTGCGAGCTGTACCAACTTGGGCGTTGCCCAAATTTCAATTCCTGAAAGATGGAACATTACCCGCTGAGGAAGTACAGTCCAGGCAAACTCAAAGGAGAGCAAAGGCATACACGATCATCAATTCCGAGCTGTACAAAAGGAGTGTGACCAATGTCCTCCAGCGATGTGTTGACCCGGAAGAAGGGCTTGACATCCTCCGAGATATAAATCAAGGGGAATGTGGGCATCATGCCTCATCCAGAGCCTTGGTAGCAAAAGCTTTCCAGCATGGATTCTACTGGCCAAGTGCCTTAGAACAAGCAGAGAACTTGGTAAGAAAATGCAATGGTTGTTAGAGGTATGCTACCAAGACACATATGCCAATGTCAGAACTCAAGACCATACCAATCACATGGCCATTTGCCGTATGGTGTTTGGACATGGTTGGCCCGTTCAAACCAGCGAGGAGAAATATGACTCACATTTTGGTCATGGTTGATAAATTTACAAAGTGGATTGAAGTAAAGCCAATAAGAAAATGTGATGGAGCTACGGCCGTGACATTTATCAAAGACATCATCTTAAGATACGGTTATCCTCACAGTATCATAATAGACAATGGCACAAATTTTGCTGAAGGAGCATTTGCACGATTCTGCCGAGATAAGAAGATCTGGCTGGACGTTGCCTCGGTAGCCCACCCCGCATCGAACGAACAAGTGGAAAGATCCAACGGATTAGTATTATCCAGGATAAAACCCCGGCTCATTAAGCCGCTGCAAATATCAGCGGGGTGCTGGATAGAAGAACTACCAGTGGTACTGTGGAGTTTAAGAACAACTCCGAATCGATCAACAGGCTATACGCTATTCTTTCTGGTATATGGGGAAGAAGCTGTATTACCAGCCGACATAGAGCGTGACTCGCCTAGGGTCACCCAATACACAGAAGCCGAAGTGCAAGATGCCCGGAAAAATGATGTTGATCTGCTGGAAGAAGCGAGAGAATTGGCATTGTCCAGATCCGCCATAAATCAGCAAAATCTCCGACGCTATCATAGCCGGAAAGTAAACCCCCAAGTCTTCCGGGAAGGTGATCTGGTACTCCGGTTGGTACAACGTACTGCTGGCATGCATAAGTTATCCCCCATGGGAAGGGCCATTCATTGTGAGCAACGCATTGCACAATGATTCGTATTATCTTATCGATGTGAAACCACAGGAAAAGAACAAGGCGGACAGGTCCGGCAAGGAATCTAAGCATCCATGGAATGTAGCTCTACTTCGTCCTTTCTACACTTAGCAGAGAGGTGTATGTATTCGAGTCACTCATATGTCGGTATGTATGCCGGCAATGAGCTTATCAATTAAATGTGGGCACCTCGAGTAGTAACTCGGGGACTGCCTTGAAAATGTCTGTTGTTTTCCGTATTTATTATTTATACGTCGGCTGGCGTAAGTTTTTCTACTCAAGTCGGATTAGTAGTGTGTGAGCACCAAGAACCCAACTCTTCGACTTGCTGTTGTCCAACAAGATTTGGCTTCATGGCAAGCAAGAGAACAAGTTTGGAATTGCGTAGCACATGAAAAACGACTAAGGAAAGGAACTTAATCGAGCCGACGTTTGTTTCCGGACTAGCCTTATGTTTACTTTCAATTTATTACGCTGAATTATTTTGAGCTAATCCCAAAGTTTCAAAGTATTGTTAAGAAAAATTTTGAAGCTCGGACTCATAAGTCATAAAACCGAACCAAGGTAGACACGAGCCGATCCAAGAAATTGGAAGAACGAGAAAATGAAACTCGGGGACTACGCCCAAGTCAATCCAGCATAAAAACTTGGTAGCAAAATATCACTTGTGTGCTTGATACAATTGCACCCGGCATACCGGGGATCTGATGAAATTTAAAGTGTTTATCAACGAGCAGGAGGAGGTAATTCGGTGCCAGCAGGTGCAGCCCCAGCCTTGGCTTTAGAGTCATATGCGTCCTCCTCGACGTCTGAGATTTCGTCCTCTTCGTCCTCATCCGAATCATCTTCAGCGTTTTCAGCATTTTCATCGTCGGCGGCATCCAGGAAGCTTGGTCCCTCGTTCCATTGATGAATGGGGCGTATTGGATGAAGCTATGAGCGCAAGCCTTGCGTCGAGCTACCCAATCCGGTTCAGTAGACCACTTTGATCCGGTGCGCATGCGCTCAAGGAGTTTGAGATCAATCTTCTCGTACCACGTAAGCATGTAGTGAAGAACGATCTCAGCTCCGGCGCGCCCAGCAGATTCTCTCCAGAGATCGAGCTGAGTCTCGCACTCCATGAGCCTAGCAAAAAGAGCAGGGGCACCCTCCGGAGTGTCTTCTCCAAGCCAAAAGGCATTGAAGATCCGGACTGCTACATCCTACACGTCCTTGCCATAGTTCTTAACAATCTCGACACGAGAGGACAAGCTGACCAGCAAGTCCTCCATGTCATATGGAATTTCTACAGCGCCAAGGGCAATTGGGGTACCCCTCTTCTGGCGGAACTTGGCGACAGTGGTAGTTGCAACAACATTGCCCTCTGGAAATTTGTCTGAAAACGAGACAGGTGAAATAAGTGAGAAGGGTTAACCCGGAGAGATTCATGACAATTGAAGAGCAAAGGAACTTACGAGAAATGTGGTTGTGGATCCGGGTTAGCTCCTTGGTGCACTTGTCACGCCTCTCCCGGAGTTGAACAAGCTCAGTATTCGCCGACTCAAGTTTAGAGTCGGCCTCCTTCAGCAATTCTTGGTCCTTGGCAATCTGGAGATTGAGGCGATCGCGCTCTTTAGTAAAGTCCTGGCTAGCTTTTTGAAGTTCGGTTTGGTGCTGTGCTTTCAGCTTCTTCATATCTGCCTTGAGCTTGGCAATCTCATCATCTTTGGTTCGGAGGAGGGCAAGCTCATCATCTTTCTTTTTGAGTTCGGCCTGGTGCTGCCCTGCTTGCTCGAGAAAATGCAGCATCATATCAGGCACGGGCACACTATCTTCAAGAGATGCTGAAATAGTTTGTTGACCCGACAGAGCCGAGGTATGAATGTTTGCCGAGCCAAGGAGAAAAGGAGATGGAGAGCATAGCAAGGTTGAGCAAAAATGACTTACCCTTTATCTGGTCTAAGTTCTTCCTCATGAGGATATTCTCAGCCTCCACACCAGCTGCGAAATCCGAATGAGGGGTCAGTTCGGCGGAAAAAGATAAAGAAAAATGGAAAAATGCCAAGGAAGAAACTTACCCTGTTTATCGTGTTTGGCGATAAGCACAGTATGTTTCACACGCAGCATTTTGTGAGTATCCAGGAGACGCTGAAACTCGGCGCTCCGGCGGTTGGTGGTCACCTAAAAAGAGTACAAAAAGATAGCTTAGTCTTGTGCATATTCGAAATATACAAAATCCAGGCCAAGTGGAACTGGACCCGGCTCTAGGTGTGTGCATATTCGAAGTGTACAAAATCCGGGCCAAGTGGAACTTAACCCGGCTCAAGGTGTGTGCATATTCGAAATGTACAAAATCTGGGCCAAGTGGAACTTAACCCAGCTCTAGGTGTATGCATATTTGTAGTGTACAAAATCCGGGCCAAGTGGAACTTAACCCGGTTCTAGGTGTGTGCATATTTGAAGTGTACAAAATTCGGGCCAAGTGGAACTTAACCCGGCTCTAGGTGTGTGCATATTCGAAGTGTACGAGATCCGAGTCAAGTGGAACTTAACCCGGCTCTAGGTGTGTGCATATTCAAAGTTATCAAGGAGTTACGTTAATTTTCTAAGGATCATCCGGCCGAGTAACAAGTTACTCCCCCGGAGGCTCGGGGACTAATGGCTATATCAATAATGTCTACAACATGTTAAGGAAAAGACGAAGTAGTGTACCTCCATCATCCGAACCGCAAGAGTAATCGCCTTGGCAGTAGTATTCATCTGCGCAGCAAATTCGACGGGACCAAACTTATCCGGGAGATCGTCGTTGTGGACGAACTCTGCCTTGTTCCAGTTGTTCACAAACTTGATCAAGGTCGGAGGGTATCGCTCACAACTGAGCATGTGGGCGCCACTAGACCCTTGGCATGCGCTTCCTGTCTCTCGACCTGGGCAGCAGCGGGGCTTGTGTGCAAGACAAGTTGCGCATCAGCTGGCTCGGCAGGGGCGTCCTTCGGAGGGGGAGTCTTTTTAGAAAGCATGGACGCAAGTGTCCGCTGTCCAGCCTTGATGGATGCTACCCTGGTGGCGTCAGGAGCCTTCTTGCCCTTGGGCTGCTGCTGAGAAGTTGAGGTGACTGTAGCGGATTTGCCCTTGGGAGCTACCTTGGCGCTAGCCTTGGTGCTGCTGGTATCTTCTCGCCGAGCCTTGGAAGACTCGGACGAGGCAGAAGGGCTTGGTGCTGCTGTTGTTGCTACTGGTGCTGGAGTTGGTGTTGGTGCTGATGCTGATGCCGATTTCTGCTTCGGCGGAGGTGCTGAGGGAACCTTGGTGGTAGCTGGTTGCGGCGGAGCCGAAGTGGTGGTTGTTGCTGCCTCGGCAAAGCCAGTATCCCCCGCTCCGGGCTTGCCCTCCTCTTGACGAAGTGAGCTGGAACCCGGAGCAGTCGCTGAACCCTCCGGAATGGGGCTCAATGGGCGTCAATCATCGCCACGAGGGGGAGAAGGGCTGTGTCGGAGCAGCGAGGCAATGCCCGATCCGCTCTGTGGAACCTCCACCGCGGCCCTGCCAAATCAAATAATGTATGATGAGAAACAATAACAAAATAAGAACAAGTAAATAGCAAAGGGAAAAGAGGCTTACTCATCCGAGGTCAGGGGCTCTTTGGGCTTCCGAGCCCTCCGGGCTGTGGCCTTAGTTGCGGGCTTGGTGGCGGTTTTTTCCCCAGACTTTTTCCGCCTTTTAGCTGGCTGAGATGGTCCGGAGGAGGAGGCAGAGGCAGCTCCCCTTTTCTTCTTCGGCGCGACCGGAATAGGCTCACCCACGGCAAGGGGGGTCTTCATGAATCTGCCCACCGGGGTTAGCTGATGCCAAAAAAGCATAAGAAAGGGGATAGCGTCAAATGCTTCCATCACCTCAACATCCGAATCATCTTCATCGTCGGGCCAATCTCTAATGGAAGAGATTTTATCGGTGGGTCGCTTGGTCGCATCGGCCATCAGAAGGAACATCTCCTGATCCGATTCCTCCTCGTCCGAGGTATCCCGGTCAGGCGCCCATTTGAGGGAAGGCTCGGTGCCATCCTTGATGGTTTGCTGAAGAAACATCTAAGGGAAAGAAAAGGCAACAAGATTAAAACCTACAACAAAAACCGACATATGATTCAATTCGGAAAAAGTTTGGGGCATGAGACTTACCACAGGAGGAAGCCTATCTCGGAAATAATGTTCAATTCCCCACGTCCACTCAGCAGAGATGTCCTTCTTAGTGGTGAAGAGGGACTTGACCCGGTGAAAGATCTCGGTGTTGCTCACTTCAAATGAGGAGGTCTGATTGGGGTCACGGCCCCAGCTCATGTGGCAAACTTTGTGCGTGCGTTTCTGGAGGGGAGATCCGGTTGTGAACAAACATGATCATGGCATCCTCATTGCACAATACAAGATCCTTCAACTCCTGGAACCTCTTGTTGACCTGGTTCGCCAGGACGGTGGGTTTCTTGGGGACCTTGTCCCACAGATCCGGGTTAGGGGGACCCGGAGCGTAAGGGTGCAGGCGGATCAGATCCTCAGTTGTGTTGTTCCGTACATAGAAGAAAGTCTGGGCCCACCCCTTGCAATAGTCAAGCCCCATGACTCGGGGGAAGATGGACTACTTCCGGGGAGAGATAGACGCAACGCCGAACTGCGTGAGCTGCTTGTCCTCCGGGTCAAGCTGGATGTTCGGAATCACGTTCTGGCAGAGGCCAAAGAACCGGATCCAGAGCTCCTTCGTGGGCCAAAGTCCGGCATAGCCCTCGATAGTGCAAGCGAAAGCAGATAGAGATGTGATGGCGTTAGCCAGAAGATGGTGCGGCTGAAGCTCATACGTATTGAGCCAGTCGTGGAAAAAATCACTAACTGGGAGACCGAACCCGCATTGGAAGTAGGATAGAAACACCACATACTCACCCGGATTGGGTGAGGAGGCAAGCTCGGCGGCAGCGAGGCATGCGGTGACGCCCTCCGGGATACGCCTGGTACGATAAAGCCAGTCCAGGTCATCCTGGCAAACCCAGGAGCCTGCCCACGCGCCACGGTCGGCGTTCGCTGCATCCTCCTCATTTCTTGCTCTGCAACGGCAAGCTCCTCCTCTGTCATCTCGAGATCGCTATCCCTGCTGGTGCTTGCGGCGGCGGGGGGCACTGGCTTGGACTAGCAACGACCCGTGGCGGAGGAGATGCGTAGAGGTGGCGGCGGCACTGGTGCGTGTGAAGGAAGTGAAGCAAAGCTGCCAAAGTCTTGATGGCGGTATTGTCGCTGGAGAGGAAGAGGAATAAGTAGATGCAGAGGGGCGCGAAAGTGGGGAAGGACCCCAGGGGGCGCACCCCTCCCCTATTTAACCACTCCCTTGAGGGGGTAGTGGGATCGCGTTGTGCGGGCGGGCCACACAGTGTGGCCGTGTACAACCCAGATCGACCAATCAGCAGTGAACCACACGAAGGGCCACAGGGCGTAGCGGATCCCATGTCATGACGTTATGGTGCAGTTAACGAGGAGGCAGGCACGGCGTGACGTGTGCAAAAGTAACTTCTGACAATAACTGCGGCGGTTACTGTTGCTGGCCCTTAAAATGAGGCAAACGTGATGATTAGCCTCCACGTGGGGAAGCGTACGAGAGAAGGAAGAGTGATTCGGATGAGTATGAGGTGACCCGACCAGCGAGTGAAAACTCGGAATGTGCCAACGGAAAGTAAACCTATGAAATCTGAACTATGAGGTAACTCGGAAAAGGAGCAAAAGGCTCAGTAAAATTGAACCTGCTGTGGCCTTAGCGGCTAAGGCAGCTAAGACCGCACCAGCTTCGGGGACTAATGTTGGGGGGATACCCCCGGGTAGGGTCATGCCGGGGTATAAAGGCCGAGTTAGCCGAGGTACGGCAAGGTCAAAGCAGATGTTGGCCGGGTCACCTCAAGACAGGCCGAATCACGGGGTAACCCGGACCAGAGGATGTCCACCTAACTAGGTCTCAGCCGACTTATATCGTAAGTTGGTGAGATATATCTAACTTGTATGCAGGAACAGGTGTGGCCGGATCAACTAGGTACGATCCGGGTTATATCAAGCTTCTAGGAGAAGGAACGTATCTCGCTGGTCAAAAGTGACCACTGTACGTAGAGCGTGAGCGAAGCGGACGGAGGCAGGACCACCGAGGCGTGGCCAACAAAGGTGACGAGGCCAGTGTCGGATGACGCGGGCGCCGCAGAGGCTCACGTAGCCTCTGCATGGATGATGCTAGGTTAAAGTAACCCGGTCGGCTTACTATTTTGGGAGGAGGCATATTCCCTGGAATATGCCTCCACGTATGCCCTAATTGGAGACCTAGCCATCCCTATATAAGGAGGGCTAGGGCCTTTGTAGAAGGGGTTGGTTTTTAGAGGTTATGTTCTTCTAGAAAGTTACTGAGGGCTAGCTAGTGGTGAGAGTAAGAGAGTTCCTTCTTCCTCCTCTCTCCAATACAGCTAAAGGAGCACTTGTAATCTCTGGAAGTGAATCGAATACAAAGCTACTGTGTGTGGAATCACCACACTATCCCTCTCTGGATTCCCCTAGTGCATTTAGTCCCCACCTTTAGCCTATCCATGGCATCTGCCGTGATACCACCACGATAGATTGAGTTGAGATAAATATTATTATGTGATATTGTTCATTATGTGTCTGTGTTAGATTTCCTTCATCTTGATGTTGGGTGAAGCGCGCCACTCAATATTTGCCTCACTAGGGACTAGATGGAGGGAACTACTTGTTGGTAGAGGGAGGGATGATAGCACTTACGGTGACTATAAAGTTGTTGTCATTCCTTACGTATCAACTTGGGAACCGAGGAGAACTCACAGAACATTGTCCATGCCATGGGATACATCCTACAGGGTAAAGTCCCTTAAAAGTGCAGTAATTCGATTGATGTCGATTGCTGTCTGTTGTGGTTATGACGGATGATGTGTGCAGTGGTTGCTGCCTATTCGTCCATATATGGAGCTCCTCTTACACATATCATAAATGTTCTTATGCATTATAATAATTTTGATCACTCTTTCTAATTACTAGCGGTGGATCCACTACTCCCTGAGAACTCTTTCCATCATCTTGCAGACTTTCGTAATCATACTTGCATGCTCTTGTTTACTTATAGCTTTAGTTTACTCATTGTTCTCTTATTTTAAATCCCAAAAATATCTTTTACACAAAACACGCATTTATCTTGTTACTTAGAACGTTATTTACCATTACTATTTTAGTATTTAGTTCAAAGAGTTATTAGACTTCCGACTCCTGCTCCCTGTGGGATCAATATCTTTATTTCAAAACTAGCTACAAAAAATCTTTGCACTTGCAGTCATCAAGCTATTGTCTAGCGTCATTGCCAGGGAGCTAAGCATTGTAGGTCTTTTGCTTTTGTTTATTTATTTTAGTTTTGCTAGATTTTGTTTGAAGCTTTCTTTATTTGCTGCATTTGGATTTTTTTCTTTTGTTTACAAACCAAAAACCCATAAAAATATTTGTTATTAATCATGTCTTCCGAGATAACTACCTTCCAACCGATGAAATCTATAATGGAGGAGTCAAAGGGAAAGACTTTGGGAGATATTCATAAGAGGCAAGGCATATTAAAAGAATGGTTGACTTGGGTGGACAAGTATTCATCCACACTATGTGCCTCTTATCAATTATGTTGTGATTGTTGCGAATCTCCAGATCACCTCAATTATCAATGTAAGTATAATTTTGATACCGAACTAGCAGACTATAATAGAGATGAGTTTAAATGCCTTGTTGGGGAGGACACATTACAATTTGTGCTTTTTACTGGTTGCAAAGAGTTGTTATTTCGTTTAAGAGATATACAGGTAGAAAGTAAACCACTCGATATGATCTATAAAGAAGTTCGCCCTATATTATGCTATTGCCAAGATAACTTCCATGATAATGAGTTTATTGGTGGGCAGATTAAAGCTGCCATGGAAGAATCTAACATTTTGCAGGGTGCTCCAAAAGATAATGTGGAGGGAACTCCACTCAAAGAGCCTCCACCTAAATGACCAGAACATGTTGTTAATAAAGAGGTGGAACTTGATGTTGCACCCTCTCAACTAGTGGAAGGTAAGCCCGAAGGTAAGACTATCACTGATCTACTCACAAATTATCTTAGTAAGAATGAAGAGGAGCAACTTGATCAACCACTTGAATCTCCTACTTCTGAAAATAACTTTCCACACACAAACAGTATGCATGCAAAGGATATATCATTATCTAGTAATGATTTCTATAAGTCCCAAAGTTATGGTGATTGTTCCGAGGAGGATTCGTGCCTAGACAGTGATTTTGGGGACTTTGGTGAGGAACTAGAAAATGAATCTTTCTATGAATATTGTGATGCTATTAACATGGGACAGGAATCCTCATTGGAAGAGGAGGATGGGTATTTTGAAGAACAAATGAGCAATATGATAGTAAGATAAATGTATTCCCAAATAATGGAATATGCTAAATAGTTAATTTCTATGGATACGATAGACGATACAATAATATGTCCTTAATGTATGAAACTTGGGCACTACTTTCGTTTTCAATGCTCTGGTACCTTTGATCAATCTTTAGTGTCTTATAGTAATGGTGATACCACTAGTGAAGTATTAGAGTATGTTATCTTTGAAGGAGCCCATGAGCTGATAATACATGTTATATCACGTATTAATAGTGAAGATAGTGTTCTCGTAAAAATGGCTTATAAAATCCCGTAACATATTTCTTGGTATTGTCAAGAACATTTTAGTGAGAATGCACTTCTTACGAAGGCATGGCGTAGAACCGTAGTGCCCTATGTTAATCGTTTGCAGGAAATCCCATTGGAGAAGGATGAAGTTCCTTCCCAATAAGAGGATGAACACGAAGAAGAACTGCTAATCCTTGAGGATATGCAACTACTGGACATGTGGGAGTAGGTGGATTATTGTTCTGGTAATTTGTCAAATTTATTCGAAGGGATTAGGCAATATAATGGTAAGCCTAACAAGCTTTATGGTTATGAATGCATTCCTCTCTTTAAAGAATTTTTATCAACCAATACTCACATAAACGGTAATAATGTAAAACTCTTGGAACACATAGTTTATGAAGGTTCTCATGAGCTGCTTAGGAAAATTGGTATTATTATGAAAAGTAGCGATAATGAGGATTTAGCAAGGTATCATAATATTATGGATTATATTTTCAATTATTGTTAAGAACATTTTAGTGGGAATGCACTTGTGATAAAGAGTAAGGAGCTATGTAAAACAATAGTTCTCGAAACTAACATTTTGCAGGAACCACTGGATAACAAGGAGGAACACCAAAAAGGTGAGGTTGAAGAAAAACATCATTCCACTAATAATAAGTTTGTTTATGATGCCTCGGTCTCTAGTAATGATTCTTATTATGTTTAAATTGAAGATAATTTATCTAGGGAGGCTTTATGCCTAGATACTCATTTGGAGAACACTAGTAATTATGAACTGGAGATAAATCCTTGTAGTATTAATGAGCAGGTTTCAGGAGAGCACATCTTTGATGAAATATTTTTTTATGATGCTTATTTTTGTGAGTGGATTGAACTCTAGAATGGATGAACTTGATAGCAAGGGTGATGAACTAGAGAATAGAGACACTTTTGAATTTTTCCCTGCTGCTAAAGGTGAGTATTATGAAGTGTTCCCTCGTGATACTGTAGCCCAAGAAGAGTACTATGAATTGTATCCTGATGATGCTATTAAAGGTAAAAGGTTTGAATTTATATGTAAACATATAATCCTCTTGTTGAAGCTACCTAGGGAGGTATGCTCACCACACATGGCGCATCAATCATCATTTGTGAGCAATAACACATTTATCTACATGACTCCGATGGACCATAAGCGGGTGAGACTTCGACTAGGCTATAATGGTAAGTGCTCCAAACCTCTTTTGGAGGTAAGAATAAATAATTCTCTGGCTCCTATCTATTGAAATAATAAGGAGAAAATCCTGGCTACTTGGTTATCAAAAAGTGCTTTCCGGGAGGCAACCCGGAAGTCATTAGGTGTCTTTCTCAGTTTTGTGTCTTGAGTCTTGATGCATTCATGTTGCATTGGCATTTTTATTCTTTGCATGATTTTCTATTAGAGTTATCTTGTTATAGTTTTCAAAAGGTAGAATTTATTGTTACTATGTGTTGCATAACTCGGTTGTACTTAAATCCTGTTTTATACATGCTGTTGTTGGTCGAATATTAAAGTTGTTATTTACTATCAAAACATGGTGTTTCGCTAAGTTTCAGCTTAAGAAAGAATTCTCTAAGAAATAGAAATTTTTTAATGTCTACAGAAGGTTTAACTACCAACTATACGGCGGGAATAAAAAAATTCAGCCGTATAGTTTGGCCGTATAGATACTTTTGCCATCGACAAATTTTCTTTCATAGGTACTGAAGGTTTAAGGACCAACTATACGGCAGGAATAAAAATTCTGGCCGTATAGTTCCGGCCGTATAGTTATCGATGACTTTGTAAAATTTCTTTTCCAAGGTACAGTAAGTTTAACGACCAACTATACAGCGGGACCATTTTGGTCCGGCCATATGTTGCGCCCGTATAGTTGGGAAAACCCCTCAAACGCCAACTGGAAGGTAACCATTGATCAAAGTTTTATTCACTCTTCTTCTAAAAACCTCGAAACACCACCTGGCAGCTTCTCCCATGATCTAGAGAAGCCGAGCATATGTAAGCAATAAAATTCTACCTCAGAAACCTCCTAGACTGTAATTCTCTATAGAAGTTCATGTTTTCTTTTTACTTTATTTTTTGTCGGTTGGGTGAACGAACTTCGTTCGTACACCAAAATGATGTCTTTTATTTTGTGTGTTATTTTTGCAGGGATTTGAACCTTGTGTGACGATGTGTATGGTAGTGCCGACCGTGGAAACACTCACATGAGCCACTTGGTTGCTTCAAATCAACATGCTTATATATTAATGGCTGATAAAACCTTCCAAACTAGAACCTCTCCCAATTAAGCACATAGGGGTTGCACACTCGTGTTTCATATTTTGTCTCACTTGCACTTCATCAAAATATGGGAGTATCAACTCTTGGACTTAGTTTTTTGACTTAAGCGTGGTGATTAGGTTGATCAACCGACTCAGTGGGACTTGTATTTTTATCACTTTGAGCTAATCCCCGTAACTTCAAAAACACAAAGTGTTTTATTTTCTTCTTAGTTTCCAAGCAAGTTCGCAAGGAAGGCAGCCACAAGGCTATATCAAGAAATATATGTTAAATCAAAGGTTCTTTGTCCATCAAAAGAGAGGTTACTTGTACCTCAACAGTAAAGTGTGTCACCCTTGTTTTAAACTAAGCTTGCGGAGGTAACCACTTATCACACTCTCTTTTTGAAACTGTATTTTCTCTTTTCTTTTGGTGATATACTCAAGTTTGGTTATTGCAAAGTTCTAAGCTTGGGGAGGTTACTTCTGCATGTGTAGAGTCTTGTGCAATGTTCGTGTTTTATGAAGGTTTAATGCAATCATGTATCCTGTTGTTTTGGAATGCTTGTTTAAGTGAGTCTAGTTTTGTATTCGTATGGGGATACACTTGCTCATGATAGGCACCATAGGAGTTGACTTAGAGCTTGTATGCATCTTGCCAAATTGTTTAGCAAGCTTGTGACACTATTTGTGATCATCTAGAAAGCATTGCCACAATCTCTACACTTGGAAGGAATGAATACTCAATCAAGATCTTTTGAAATTTGTTGGTTGTCACTAATAGCTTTGTCTCAAATAAATAAGTTATGCTAGACCCCATAGTGTCAAAACAATAGACTTGATACTTTGCTTACGGAAGGAGTTGTCAATTGGAAATGATATTTCGAAGTTTTGAGTTCTATGCTAAATAAGGTGTTCTTTATTTGTCTTAAGAGTTTACCCTTAAAGATTCTCAACACCATAGATGTGATGATCGACTTGATAGTACTCTTTGAAAGGATTTGTTTGAATAAACTAATATTTAGCGGTAATTGAGGTGCATGCCAAATCTTGACCTGTTGATTAAAGTATGATATTGCTTTATGCGTTTTCTACACCACTGTCGCACAACATGGGATGCTAACAACTCCGCTGGCCTTTGAACAATCCAAAAAGAGGAAACTCTTGAAGTTTGGCTATGAGTTGCCCAACATATGTAGTAGAAAATCTATATTTGGGTATGCATTGGTGTAACACCCCAGTTTTAGTTAAATCATAATTAGGACTTTGTTTGTGCATTCATGAGCATCATCCCTTAAAATGCATGTAAAGAAAATAATGGAAACCCTAAACCCTAGTTTCCTTCTCCCTCTCAAACACATTCAAAATAGTGTGAATTTCAAAAATTACAAAATAAGTGGATCCCAAATGGACTAAAAGGGCCCCACAATATCTCCCTAGTTTTACAAAAGGCTCTGGTATTTTTTAAATTATACAAAACAGAAATGAATTTGAAATTACAAAAGAGAAGAGAAAACAAAAAAAGATTTCTGGAAATAAAAAATAAAATCCTAACCTAACCTGGGTCGAAGCCCATCTCTCCTCTCCCCTCTATTTGTCGCCACCAGCAGGCCCAGGCGCAGCCCAACCTGGCCCAAGTCAGCCCGTCAGCGGCCTGGTACCCCTTCAGCCTCTTTCTTCCTCGTCATCTTCCTCCGACGGAGGAAGCAGCTACCTGGCATGCCAGAGGCCGCCCGATGCCGACGGCCGCACCGTGATGACCGCCGCTCCCCTAGACATCTACAAGATCCCCTGTGCTGCCTCGAGCAAACCTAGTCGTGCCCCCACTTTTCCTCTTCCTCTCCCTCCCTCTTTCCTCCTTGTGGCCAAACCCTAGCCCCAGACATCACCGGCGTCTCGCTGTTCCCAAGCTCCCCTCGCCGTTCTGAGGCCACCTTTGGACCCTCCTCCTTCTCCTTGTTCTCCTCGTCCTAGCGCCTGAGCCGGAGAAGCTTCCAACCACCCCAATTGACAGCTCCTTCCTAGAGTCCGGTCGCCGCCTTCGCTGTCAATTCGTCATCGACCGACCTTGCCCAGCCATGTCGCACCCTCCATCGTGCTTAGGGTGAGCTCCCGGTTCTCCCTAGCTTCTTCGTTTCCTCTCTCTCGCTGTTTGTCATCCTCCCCACGACCACCTGCCGCCGCCACCACTTGTCGTCGTCGAGCCGCCGTCTCCGGTGACCCAGTTCGAGCGACGTTGCTGCTAAGTTGCTCAGCGCGCAAGCCCACACCCAGCACCCCTACTCTTGCTACCCACGCGCAAACGATCGAGAGATCCTTGATCGACAGAGGAGGTCCTTCATTGCTGACGTTAGGGTGATGTCAGCATGAAGTCATAAAGGTTTTCTTTTTATTAAATGTTTTCTGTAATTGTTTTATTAAATAAAAATGCTGACAGGTGGGCCCTGTCTATCAGAGTTTTATTCTTTTTTGAAATGATTTCTGAAATTAATAGAAGTCTGACATGTGAGGCCAGCTGGAAAATAATTTAATAAATTCCAAAAATGTTTAATTGTTTTAATAATGACTTAAAAATGGAATAAAACTGGGAAAAATCATAACTAATTCATTTTAAGTCAGAAAAATATGAATAATATATCAAAATGTTCAGAAAAATGAGATCTACGCAATAGACTCATACTCATGCATTGTTAAGCAACTTACAAGACAAGTTTAAATAGGAGAACAAAATAACCCCTCTCATATGCATCCAGGGTTTCTCCGAATTAGGGTTTGTATACCTTGGACCCCGTTTAATTTGCCAAGCATGTCATAGTGTGAAATTTCAATACAATTTAACTTGTCATATCATCATCCTTTCTTGAGCATTGCATCGATGCCATGTGTTGATTGTTGCTTTCCTTTCTGGTGTTTCTGCTTCTTCTTAGTAGACCTCAGAGTTGATGTGAGCAACGAGATTGAGTCCAATATTGAAGACCGAGATCAACACCATTGAAGATAGACGAACAATACTTGACCAAATATAACCAAGTCAAGTACAAGGCTTCTGAAGATCTATATATGGGTATCAACAAACAAGGCAAGCATAGCTCCACACATGATATAATCCTATGCTTTCAAAGTATTTCATTCTTGCCATATGCATATGATTCCAAAGTCTTTTACGATAGTTAGTTTAATCCTATCTGATGCATGTTTCCTTTGTAACCTATATTTCCCTGATCCACTGCTCCTAGCATAACTAGGGTTTGGCTTATGAGCTTCGATAGAGATTCTATATTCGTTGTGCTTTGCCATGCTTAGTTGTTACTGCTGGTCCATCCGGTTGATAAATCAGAGATGTGAACGAATCTAGTTGGATAGGATGACGTGGTATGATCAGAGATGAAAGTTAAACATGCTAAGGCTTGAATGGGAGGCCACGTCGGGTTGTGGTTTTTGCAGCCCCATACTTGCCACCACTAGGATCTGAGTTCTTGCCTCTTGAACCAAGACGAGCGTAAAACCACACGGGGCCTGGAAAACCCCTCAACCAACTAACTTGCCTAGTGGATTCCATGAGTCACATAGTTCGGGCGTTCCATTCGACATATACATTCTGGTTGTTCTCGAAGACGGTGGAGGAGGTGCATTCATACAGGTAGGTAAGCATGGCCGGGAACAATAGAGACATGGCCTCCATCATCTTGTTCCCCGCACACATCTCTAGGGACCGGCTTCAGTACTTGACCCGTTACGGCGACATCTCCTTAGGGCGTGACTCATGGTCTCGGCAAAAGCAAGGTAAAGGTCGTGATCCACCACTCTCTGCCGGCCTTCCAAGGAAGAGGGCTAATGTTAACTAGCACTAAGAATCGGTTGGTACGTGTGGGTAAAGTTGTGCACCCCTACAGGGTTATTAATCTTTTCGAAAAGCCATGTCCACAGTTATGGACGACTTGGGAACGGATGTGATGATCATACAGAACTATAACCTAATCGTAAAACTTGACAAGAGATGTGAGGTGTGTATAAGGATGCTGGGGTGATCCTAGTTGATAGGTTCAGCTGATAAAGTTTCGGTGGATATCAAGAGATGATCAAGTTAGAGATATCGTTTTCTCTTACCCCTTTTAAAAGGTTCTATTTGTCGAGCTTCTCCTACCTCTTTTACAAACAAAGTTAGCTTTATGCAAAATAGCCCCACCAGCCATAAGTCTTGCGGAGTACAGCCTTTACTCAGCCTTGCTTTGTTGATACTTTTGCAGCAGGTAAGTGTTACCATAGAAGAAGAGTTTGTAACAGCATCGACATCGACGAGTAGCTTGGGGTTCCCGGTCGGCATCTTGGAATCTATGGATTGGGACGTCATCGTTATGCTTCAGGCCTCCTAGGCCATTTGTTAAGTTTGCTATACTTAATAGCATAATTTGCCTTCTGTTGTTTGATGTTTGTGGTCAGTGACCTCTGCTTGTAATATTTTGGTTCTTTGCTCAATTATTAGCTTGCTGTAATAATTTTTGTGTCATAGGGTCACTGTTGTGTTACCGATTCTTTCTCTATATGCTTCCGAGATGTAGGTTAGGCTTATATCAGACAAAGGTCTGGGATTTTTCTAGCCTTGATCTCGGGGTTGTCACAGGTTTTGGTATTAGAGTAGTACCGACTGTAGAAAAAGCTTTCTACTGGTCGATGTTGAGTCTACTGTTTGAGAAAACTATTTGAAAGTTGAAAAGTATTTGTGAAAACTCTAGTGTGCTTCTTTTTCTCCTTATCTAGTTCCGCTTTAACTCTGGGTCATCTTACCTTGTGTTGACTTTGAAACAAAAATCTATCTCGTCTCGTCTTTCAAAGCTTAGGTGCCTTTTCGGCATGTCGTTTCTCAACCATTTGACCTAGTGTTGAGTTCTCCAGAGTTAGTTGTGTGTGTGTTCCTTATTTCCCTTTGCTCTGCTTCAGTTGAGAGATTCCTTTCCAACATTATCTCTCTATTTTGTGGGTCCATAACATCATGTTGATGGTTCCACAGTGATCTGTTCAAGGCTTTGAGGTTTCCTTTCGCCTCGTGTGCCTCCTTTTTGTTTGTTTGGGTACTTCAGAAGTTGTTTCTTCTCTTGGAAGCTACCTCGTGGTTACTACCTTGTAGTAACCTCTGTACTACTAAGATAGTAGTTACTCCTTTCTTCGGGTTTTAACCCACGGACTTGAACCGAAGATCCCTGATTATGCTGGATTCTAGTGTTGAGAATCTTGCACATGCAGCTGACCTTTAACCCAAGATCCATTTCATTGTTCCCTGTTGTTAATGTTTAACATTACCTCAGGACGGCTAGTACCTTCTAGTATAGCCTTCAAGCTTGTGGTATTTGTCGCGATTGAATTGTGACAATTAAGGACTTCCCCTACCACTAGCTACGACAGATGTTCTTTAACAAAACCAAATAGATCACGACAAAAGATCTCCTCGTGAGTCTCACTTCTATAACTATGACTCTGCCACACCTTCCTCCTTTCTATGCATTGGTCCTCGGGAGATTGTTGACTTATGCGTCCACATCTTGGGATTCTACCCTGAGCATGTTCCTTTTCCCCTTGTTGTTTTCTAACCTTTGTCTACTAGTTGGTAGCCAAGTAGTAAATATGCATCAGTGTCTTCTGATGGAAGGTACTCTTGTGGTTCGTCAGACATTTTTTTCGGGATGTCTAGGAGAAACAAACTCTAGTACCTCGTCATTTCTAGGACCAGGTCAAAGTGTTGTAATCCGTAGATCAAGAGGAATTAGCTTCTATATGTTCTACCTTAGAGTATCACACCCTTACATATTAAGAGGTCGCATTGAGTTTCATGACCCTCTTAATGAAGTGATACTCTTACACATCTTTACCCACCCTTCCTCCGAGCTTTCATGCTTGTGAAGGATGCGTGTGCGTAATAATGTGCCCATCTGAGATTCTTAACAATCATTATTGCTTTGGACCTCAACAAGGACATTTGTGTCATCCTTAGCGTGATGGTTAGCCTGTCACTAAGCGAAGATTGATTGTGCTATTAAGTCCTCTATTCTGGTGCACTCTCCTCGGTCAAAAAGTTACGCTCGTGCCGAAGCTCTGAGACTGTGTCTTCTTGCCGTACCAAGCAAGTCTCCTCTCGAACTGTGTGACATATCGGTGGTTCATTGTAACACCCCAGTTTAACTTAAATAATATTTAGGGCTTTGTTTGTGTACTCATGAGCATCATCTTTAAAAATGCATGTAAAGAAAATTAATGAAAAACCCTAACCCTAGCTATTTTCCCCTCTCTTTGGAAATGAAATACAAAAGAGAAAACAAAACAGGAAATAGAAAAAGGATTTTCGATATAAAAACAAAACCAAACTCTATCTGGGCCTCATCCCAACTCTTTCCCTCGCCTATCTGCTGCTCAGCCGCGCAGCAGCAATCTCTCCCTCAGCCCAGCAGCAGCCTAGTGCAGCCCAGCCGGCCTGTACCCGTTCGCGTGTTTACCCTTTCTTCTTCCTCACGCACGGCAGAGAAAGCAGCTGCATGCCCGCCCGCCGGCCGTCGATCGGATTCGCGCCAAGATGCTCATCGCCGCCGCTGAGTAGAGGATAAGAACGGCCTCGTCCCCCTCTCTCTCCACATCCCCATCTCGCCCTCTCTCTCACTCTATGCCGTCCGTGTGCAGAGGTGCCCGAAACCCTAGCCATAGCTCGTCGTCATCCCCAGCATCTCCGACCACCCCAGGGCAAACCGAGGCCACCACCGAGATCCTCTTGCCCTCCTGGTCCTTCCTGTCCAAGCCACGGAAGCCCGTGTGCCCCCTATGCTACGAATCGAGCTGTCGTGTTCGTCGCCGGCCATCACGCTCGTCGTCGACCTCGACCTCACCTCGCCCTACCGTCAAGATCGATGCGTTCCTGGTGAGCTTTTGGTCTGTATGGACCCCTCCATTTCGTCAATTGCCTATCGTAGCTTCATCCCCACGAGCACTCGCAGCCACCGCCATCGCTCACCATCATAGCTATACCTCCGGTAACCAATAGGTAGCAGCGCCACCACCTTTTGGTCTGCCTTGTCGCGCTGCACCCAAAGCTCCTAACCGCGTAGCCTCGCATCGCCTCCTGCACTGCCCCGTCACCGATCTGCGGCTCACCGCCATTGTGACGTTGTGCTGACATCAACATGACATCAGCAGCAGGTGGGTCAGCCCATTCAAACCCTCTCCGGGTCCCACCTACATGCGTGGCTGCTAAGCTGGCCATGGAGCCCCTCTGTCAGCCACCGTGGCTATGGCCATCCCCGGTGTAAAAAGTATCCTAGTTTTGTTTTAATAATTTCAGAAAAAGGTTTAATCTTATAAATTCAATATCTATTTAATTATAAGTTAGAAAAATGTGTATAATAAATCAAAATGTTCAGAAATATGAGATCTTTACAATAGAGTAATAATCATGCATTGTTCAACAACTTTAATTACAAGTTTAATTATAAGAACAAATGAACACCCCTAGGTGACTCCGAGGTTTCCCATGTTCTAGGGTTTGCGACCCTTGGACCCTATTTAAAATGGTCAAGCATGCCTAGGGTTTCATTTAAGTACTAATTAACTTGTCATATCATCATCCTTGCTTGAGCATTGCATCGATGCCATGTGTTGATTGTTGTTTCCCCTTTCTTTCTGGTGTTTGGTTCTTTCCGGTAGAATACGATATCGATATCAAGATTGAAGACCAAGATTAACACCATCGAAGATCAATGAACAATACTTGACCAACTACAATCAAGTCAAGCACAAGGAATCCGAAGATCTATATCTGGGTATCAACAAACAAGGCAAGCATAGCCCCACCATTATACAATCCTATGATTTCAAAAGTATTTCATTCTTTCCATGATGCATACGATTCTACTGTGATCTTTTATTGATAGATAGAGTATCCAATCTGTTGCATTACTCCCTTTGAGCTTATACTACCTGATCCACTGCTCCTAGCATAACTAGGTTTAGCTTGTGTGCACTACTAGAGCTTTTATCTATCTCTTGCTTAGCCATGCTTATCTATCAGTGCTGGTTCATCCAGAAGATGTACCAAATGCAAAGAATCTAGTATGACAGGAGAACGAGGTATACTGATAAGGTAAGATCAGTGGTAAAGGTTAAACATGTTAAGGCTTGTATGGGAGGCCACGGTGGGATGTGGTTTTTGTAGTCCCATGCTCGCCACCACTAGGAACCGAGTTCTTGCATTTGGACTAAGACGAGCGTATAGCCACACAGAGTTTATGGGGACCCCTCCGCTGACTAACTTTCCTAGTAGATTCCATGAGTCACATAGTTCGGCGTTCCATTCGACATATGCATAGAAAACATTTTGAAAGATTTGGCAGGTGAAGGTGCATCATAACAGGTAGGTAAGCGTGACCAGGGTTGCTTGGGGTCGATGGAGCCCCTAGTAAACCAACCTTGACACACATCTCTAGGGACCAGATTCGGGATTTGACCCGTTACGATGGAACCATCCTTAGGGTGTGCGTCATGGTCTCGGCGAAAGCAAGGTAAAGGTCGTGGCCAACCACCCTCTGCCGGCCTTCCAAGGAAGAGGGCTAATGATCTGGCATTAAGAGTCGGTTGGTACGTGTGGGTAAAGTTGTACACCCCTGCAGGGTTAAATCTTTTTGAAAAGCCGTGTTCACAGTTATGAATGCTTGGTGACCGAATTCTAAGATCATAGAGAACATGAACCTAATCGTAAAACTTAGAGGTTTCAACGTGTGCTTAAGGATGCTTCCTCTTGGGTATGAGGGGGTGATCCTAGTTGTGAGATGAGGATTACTTTGGTGGATATCAAGATGATGATCAATTCTTCAGAGATGTCGCTCCCTTATCCCCTTTTAAAATATTCTAAGTAGACGAGCTTCTTCTCCCTCTTGTTTTATAAACAAAGATGGCTTTATGAAAAATAACCCCACCAGCCATAAGTCTTGTGAAGTATGCCCTGTACTCACCCTTGATTTTTTGATACTTTTGTAGCAGAATAAGTGTTCCCCTAAAGACGTGTTCTGTACAACATCGACACCGACGAGTAGCTTGGGGTTCTCGGTAGGCAACCTGGAATCAATGGGCTGGGACGTCATCGTTATGCTTCAGGATTCTTAGGCCATTTGATAAGTTTGCTATACTTAATAGCATAATTTGCCTTCCGTTGTTTGATGTTTGTGGTCAGTGACCTCTGCTTGTAATATTTTGGTTCTTCGCTCAGTTATGAGCTTGCTGTAATAATTTTTGTGTCATGGGGTTACTGTTGTGTTACCGATTTCTCACTGGATTATCTCGAGCTCTAGTTTAAGCTTATGTCAGGCTAAGGTCTGGGATTTGTTTAACCCTGATCCCGGGGGTGTCACAGTTTTTGGTATCAGAGCAGTACTGACCGTAGGAAAACCTTGCTATTGGTCGATGTTGAGTCTAGAGCTTGTGAAAAGTATTTCAAAGTTGAAAAGTATTTGCGAAACCTCCAGTATGCTTCATTTGATCCTTATCTAGTATCGCTCTAACTCTGGGTCATCTTATCTTGTTTTGACTTTGGAAAAGTTTTGATATCTCTTCTAGTCTTTCAAAACTTAGGTGCCTTTTGGGCATGCCGTTTCTCAGCCAGTTGACCTAGTGTTGAGTTCTCTAGAGTTGCGTGTGTTGTGAATTCCTTGTTCCCCTTTGTTCTGCTTCAGTTGACAGATTCCTTTCCATCATGATCTCTCTGTCTTTTGGAACCTACAATATATATTGAAGGATCCATTGTGTTCTGTTCTAGGCTTCGAGGTTTCTTTTCGCCTCGTGCGCCTCCTTTAATTTTTATTTGTTTGGGTACTTTAGAAGTTCTTTCTTCTCTTGGAATCGACCTCGTGATTACTATCTTGTGGTGCACACTATGTCACTCAAGTAGTAGTTACTTCTTTCTCGGGTTTTAACCCTTGGACTTGAACCGAAGATCCCGGATTGTGCTGGATTCTGGTGTTGTGAATCTTATACATGAAGTTGATCTTTAACCCAAGATCCATTCCATTGTCCCCTATTGTTAATGTTAAAATATTACCTCAGGATGGCTGGTACTACAATTCTGGCCTACAAGTTTGTGGTTATTGTCGCTTTTGAATCATGACAATTAAGGACTTCCCCTACCACTAGCTATGGCAGATGTTCTTTAATGGAACCAAATAGATCATGACAAGAGTACTTCTTGTGAGTCTCATATCTATATTCGTGACTCTGGCACACTCTTCCTTCTCTGCATGGGTTTCTGGAAGAATGATAATCTATGCATCCACATCTCGGGATTCTATCCTGACCATGTTCTTTCTCCCTTGTTGTTTTCCGACCTTTGTCTACCAGTTGGTAGCCAAGCAATAATGTGCATTGGTGTCTTCCGATGCAAGACACTCTTGTGGTCCATCATGACAAACCATTTCAGGATGTCAGGAGAAACAAACTCTGGTACCTTGTCATATCTAGGACTAGGTAAAAGTGTTGTAATCCGCAGATTAAGAGGCATTATTAGCTTCTATCTATTCTACCTTAGAGTGTCACACCCTTGTATATTAAGAGGTCATGTTAAGTTTCATAACCTCCTTAATGAAGTGATGCTCTTACATATTTTACCAACCTTCCTCCAAGATTTTGTGCTCGTGAATGATGCATGTGCGTAATAATGTGTCCATCCGAGATTCTTATCAATTCTTAATGCTTTGGACCTCAACAAGGACATTTGTGTCATTCTTAACATGATGGTTAACCCTATCACTAAGCGAAGTTTGACTGTGCTACCAAGTCCACTATTCGGTGACACCCTCTTCGGTCAAAGAGTTAGGCTTGTGCCGAAGCTCTGAGACTATGTCTTCTTGCCTTACCAAGCAAGTTTCCTCTTGAACTAAGTGACATATCGGTGGTCCATGATATTCTGGACGTCTTTCTAGAAGTATCACCATGTTGCCACATGACCGTGTTGTCAAGTTCTTGAGCAAGCTTGTTCTCTGAACTGCTTCCTTTCTCCAAGGATCCGTACTGGATACCCCTGAACTAGTTGGTTGAGCTTAAACAACAACTTGGAGAGTTGTAAGACAAAAGTTCCACCTGACTTAGTTTATCTTAAAGGGATGTCTAGTTTTGTTCGTGCTGAAGAAAGATAGTGTTTCCTTTGTGGATATGTTATCTTCACCCGCCTTTGATTTGATTTGGGTTATCGTCAAGTCAAACTTAGTTCCAAGGACTGTCTTGATGATGTTGCTACTCGTGATGTTTCACTTGAGTACATATTCATGTACTTTGGTCTGACCCATACATATGCCTTGTTTATGCAACATATGAGTTCATCTCCCTAGAGTATCTCGATGAGTTTGTTATTGAGCCCATCGATAACATCCTTATCTTCTCCAAGCTAGACTAGATTCATATGGAACCTTTGGCATTAACGTTGGAAAATTTTCAAGAACCTTCTTCGTGTCACCTCGAGGAATGTATTCTAGATGTTAGAAGTAACCTTCTCCAATTCACGTGCAATGGTAGAAAGATATCACCGTGGATTTGAGTAGAGTTAACTTTGTTCCCTTTAAGGATACAGTTGTGTTTTGCTTCAAGTATTCGATGTATAAGCAATTGTCATTTGACAAGTTGTTAATACATGGGTCTAGCAATCTAGTTCAGTCTATTGGAGCTTAACACTGTAGTCCATGTCTTGAGAATCTAGTGACTTTACCTTTGTGGTAAATGTTGCAAACTTTCTATTCGGACATGCTGAGTCTGAAGTATCATTTCACCTAACCAGCACTGAATCTCAAGCAGTAATAATGGTTAGTGTTCTTCATGGAATTGACATGGTATCTTTGTAAAACCGACATGATTGATGTAATGGTTGACACAACTATTCGGAAGATCTATTGTCATATTCTATTGAACTAGAAAATATCAACCACTCTTCACGAGGCTCCTTCTATGATTCTATAATATGAGTTGTGCTTATGGTTTCCTTTGTATCCGAAGTCCGACCTTTACTTGATGTCCACTTTATCGAACATCAAGGAGGACATTTAAAGTAGTGTTGCTAAATGTCTCTCGGTCGATCCTCCAGACCCTTTTATGTTGGCAAGCATTTGTTGTGCCAAGTAATGGAAGTCTTAGAATGAAGTTTCTTTTTCCTCATGTCATCAGGAATCTTCTTACCTATTCATCAGGTGGTGTAAAGTGATATCACGATCTTCGGAAAAGATTTTGTTAGACCTAGATGAATAAAGAGTTTCCTTTGTTCTCGAACATGTTCGAAGAGCGACTATGATGTCGATAATCATTAGCTCCTCTTGTTACATGTTCCTTGTGACTCCTATGAGTCCTCACCACAAAAACACCTTTCTGTCTTAACCTTCTATTAAATGAAGAGTGACCCTTCTGTATCAAAAGTAGTTCAACCACTTGGTTATCCGTATCAGTGTATCGCTAGAAGCTCTACATAAGGTGTCTAGTAGAGTTCCATCTCTCGAAGTCTATGGTCATGTTCTTTCTGTTGTAAGCTTTACTTTTCAGAAGCTTAAACTCTTCTCAAACTCCATGGTCTCAATCCTTATGAAGACCAGTTATCTAATAACTTGAAACTTCTCCTCTTGTTTCCTCCATTACCTTGATGTGTTTCATGTCATCATCTCAGAGTCGTTTACGAACACTCCTTTCATGAGCTGACCATGAGATACTCCGTGTGTTGTTAGTGTGTTTCCCTCTTATCCTTAGAAGTGACCCTATTTCTCTTTCTTCTTCCTACCTGCGAAATCTCGGGTCGAGATTCTCGTAAGGGGGATAGAGTTGTAACACCCCATTTTTACTTAAATAATATTTAGGGCTTTGTTTGTGCATTCATGAGCATCATCTTTAAAGATGCATGTAAAGAAAATTAATGCAAAACCCTAACCCTAGATATTTTCCCCTCTCTTTGGAAATGAAATACAAAAGAGAAAACAAAACGGGAAATAGAAAAAGGATATTCGAAATAAAAACTAAACTAAACTCTATCTGGGCCTTAGCCCAACTCTTTCCCTCGCCTATCTACTACTTAGCCGTGCAGCAGTAATCTCTCCATCAGCCTAGCAGCAGCCCAGCACGGCCCAGCCGGCCCGTACCCGTTCGAGTGTTTACCCTTTCTTCTTCCTCGTGCACGGTAGAGAAAGCGGTTGTGTGCCTGCCCACCGGTCGTCGATCGGATTCACGCCAAGATGCTCGACGCCGCCGCTGAGTAGAGGATAAGAACGGCCTCGTCTCCCTCTCTCTCCCCATCCCCATCTCCCCCTGTCTCTCACTTTGTGCCGTCCGTGCACAGAGGTGCCTGAAACCCCTAGTCGTAGCTCATCGTCATCCCCAGCATCTTTGACCACCCCAGGGCAAACCGAGGCCACCACCGAGATCCTCTCGCCCTCCTGGTCCTTCCTGTCCAAGCCACAGAAGCCCACGTGCCCCTATGCTACGAATCGAGCCATCGTGTTCGTCATCGGCCATCGCGCTCGCCGTCGACCCCGACCTCACCTTGCCCTGCCGTAAAGACCGATGTGCACCTGGTGAGCTTCTGGTCCGTATGGACCCCTTCATTTCGTCGATTGCCTGTCGTAGCTTCGTCCCCGCGAGCACCTACAGCCACCACCGTCGCTCATCGTCGTAGCCCTACCTCCGGCAACCAATAGGTAGCAGCGCTGCCACCTTTTGGTCCGTCTTGTCGCGCTGCCCCAAAGCTCCTAACCGTGTAGCCTCGCATCGTGTGACACCCCCGGGATTAGGGATAGACAAATCCCAGACCTCTGTCTGATATAAGCCTAACCTAAATCTCGTAAGCGTACAGAGAGAGAAACGGTAACATTACAGTGACCCTACGACACAAAAATTATTACAGCAAGCTCATAACTAAGCAAAGAACCAAAATATTACAAGCAGAGGTCACTGACCACAAACATCAAACAAAGGAAGGCAAATTATGTTATTAAGTATAGCAAACTTAACAACTGGCCTAAGAGGCCTGAAGCATAACGATGACGTCCCAATCCATAGATTCCAGGCTGCCAACCGGGAACCCCAAGCTACTCGTCGATGTCGATGTTGTAACAAACTCATCTTCTATGGGAATGCTTACCTGCTGCAAAAGTATCAACAAAGCAAGGCTGAGTATAGGGTGTACTCCGCAAGACTTATGATTGGTGGGGTTACTTTGCATAAAGCTAGCTTTCTTCGTAAAAGAGGGAGAAGAAGCTCGACTAAATAGAACATTTGAAAGGGGATAAGAAAATGATATCACTAGCTTCGATCTTCTTTTGATATCCACCAAAACTTTGTCAGCTGAAACTACCAACTAGGATCACCCCCTCGATCCCCGAGGAATCATCCTTAAGCAGACATTACTTAACTTGCTAAGTTTTACGATTAGGTTATAGTTCTCTATGATCATCACGTTCGTTCCCAAGTCGTCCATAACCATGGACATGGCTTCTCAAAAATATTAATACCCTGCAGGAGTGCACAACTTTACCCACACGTACCAACCGATTCTTAATGCCACTTAAGATTAGCCCTCTTCCTTGGAAGGCCGGCAAAGAGTGGTTGACCATGACCTTTACCTTGCTTTCGCCGAGAACATGAGTCACGCCCTAACGAGATGCCGCCGTAACGGGTCAAGTCCCGAAGTCAGTCCCTAGAGATGTGAATAGGGTTTGAGATTACGGAGGCCGTGCCTCTCCCATTCCCTGCCACGCTTACCTACCTGTATGAATGCACCTCCTCCACCTCCTTCGAGAACAACTAGAATGCATATGTCGAATGGAACGCCTGAACTATGTGACTCATGGAATCTACTAGGAAAGTTAGTTGGTCGAGGGGGTTTCTAGGCCCCCGTGTGGCTGTACGCTCATCTTGGTTCAAGAGGTAAGAACTCAGGTCCTAGTAGTGGCAAGTATGGGACTGCAAAAACCACAACCCGACGTGGCCTCCCATACAAGCCTTAGCATGTTTAACTTTCACCTCTGATCATACCACGTCATCCTGTCCAACTAGGTTCATTCACAGCTCTGATTCATCAACCGGATGGACCAGCGACAACAACTAAGCATGGCTAAGCGCAACAGATATAATAGCTCTAGCGAAGCTCATAAGCCAAACCCTAGTTATGCTAGGAGCAGTGGATTAGGGATTATAGGCTACAAAGGTAACATGCATCAGATAGGATTAATGTATCTATCGATAAAATACTTTGGCATCGTATGCACATGGCGAGGATAAAATACTTTGAAAACATAGGATTTTATCATGTGTGGGGCTAAGCTTGCCTTTTCCTGTTGATACTCAGATATAGAACTTCATGTTCATCTGCTTCGCATCATTCGTCACTATCCTTCGATGGTGTTGATCTTGGTCTTCGATCTCGATCTTTATATCGTATTCTACCGGAAAGAACAAAATACCGAAAAGAAAGGGGAAACAACAATCAACACATGGCATCGATGTAATGCTCAATCAAGAATGATGATATGACATATTTAAAGGTGTTACATCGAACCTAAAGATATATGAACCATTTTAAGCGGAGTCGGAATGCCCTAGATAGCACTGCTGATAAACTCTAGAGGCATATGAGAGGGGTTCATTAGGGTTTCACTAAGGAAATCATTTTAGTTGTTACAATGATGCATGACTTTGATGCTATGAGATAGATCTCATTTTTCTGAACATTTTGATATATTATACGTATTTTTCTGATTTAAAATGAATTAGTTATGATATTTCCCAATTTTAATCCATTTTAAATCATTATTAAAACAATTAAACATTTTTGGAATTTATTAAATTATTTTTCAGCTGGGCCCACATGTCAGAAGTTTAACAATTTTAGAAATTATTTCCAAAATGAATAAAACCCTGACAGACAGGACCCACCTATCATATTAATATTCCAGAAAACAAATAAATAAAAAGGAAAAAGGGTTATCGCATCACGCTGACGTCATGCTGACGTCAGCGACGCCATTGCTCCAGATCGAGCGTGGGCGCGACGCTAGGGGCGATGCGGGGACGCGGGGGTGGGCTGGCTCGACGCGGGCACTGTCTTGGACCGAATAGTGGCGGCGCCGCTCGACTTTGGTCACCGGAGCTGCGCGCACAACGGCGGCCGGCGGCGGGGCTTGCAGGTGGTCGATGGGGAGGGGGAACCAGAGGGAGAGGGAGTAAGCAGAGGGGTGCGTTAGCACCGCGAGCTCACCGTGAGCACAGTAGAGGTTGCGGCGGGGCCTGGCAAGGTCAGAATCGATGGTGTTGACGGTGTCCGGAGTTGGAGGAGACGGCACGATTCCGTCGATTGGGGGAGCTCTAGCTTGCGTGGCTTGGCTAGGAAGAATAAGGAGACGACGACAGTCACACCTATGGCCTCAGAGGGGCGAGGGGTGGTCGGGAACGACAGGGACGACGACAGCCGGCGAGCTAGGGTTTCGGCCTCACAGAAGAACAAGAGAGAGAGGGGGAAAACTAGCGTGCTAGGGCTTCTCCACGGTGGCCAGGGGGTCTTGTAGGCGCTCGGGGGCGGCGGCGGGTATCTTGGCACGCACCGACAGCGACGGACGATGGTAGCGATGACAGCGAGCTTCTGGCTCGTCGTCGACGAAGACGACGATCGAGAAAGGAGGCCGAAGGGTTATCGGGCTGGCTGGGCCGATTTGGGCACCGGTTGGGCCTTGGCTGGGCCGAGCCAGAAAGAGAGAGAGGGAGGGTTGCGGCCTGGTTTTGCTGCTGGCTATTTTTTTCAGAAATCTTTTCTATTTAGTTTTTCTCTCTTTTCTCTTTGTATTTGAATTTCCAAATGTCTTTGGATCTATTTGAAAATACCAGAGGGTTTGTGAAAGTGTTAAAATACTTGTGGGGCCCTATTAATCCATTTGGGTTCCACATGTTTTGATAATTTTCAAAATACAAAACCATTTTGAGGGTTTACAAAAGGGGACAGAATAGGGTTTTCTGATTATTTATTTCATGAATTTTTATTTAGCATATATGATGATTCTCATGAATGCACAAACAAATCCTAATTACTATTTGTAAAACTAGGGGTGTTACACATCGCCTCCTGCGCCGCCCCGTCGCCGATCTGCGGCTCACTGCCATTGTGACGTTGTGCTGACGTCTCAGCAGCGGGCGGGCCAGCCTAGTCAAACCCTCCCCGGGTCCCACCTACACGCGTGGATCCTGAGGTGGCCATGGAGCCCCTCTCTCAGCCACCATGGCTAGGGCCAGCCCTGTTGTAAAAAGTATCCTAGTTTTGTTTTAATAATTTCAGAAAAAGGTTTAATCTTATAAATTCAATATCTATTTAATTATAAGTCAGAAAAATGTGTATAATATATCAAAATGTTCAGAAAAAAATGAGATCTTTACAATAGAGTCATAATAATGCATTGTTCAACAACTTTAATTACAAGTTTAATTAGAAGAACAAATGAACCCCCGTAGGTGACTCCGAGGTTTCCCTTGTTCTAGGGTTTGCGACCCTCGGACCCTATTTAAAATGGTCAAGCATGCCCCAGGGTTTCATTTAAGTACTAATTAACTTGTCATATCATCATACTTGCTTGAGCATTGCATCGATGCCATGTGTTGATTGTTGTTTCCCCTTTCTTTCTGGTGTTTGGTTCTTTCCGATAAAATATGATATTGAGATCAAGATTGAAGACTGAGATTAACACCATCGAAAATCGATGAACAATACTTGACCAACTATAATCAAGTCAAGAACAAGGCATCCGAAGATCTATATCTGGGTATCAACAAACAAGGCAAGCATAACCCCACCATTATACAATCCTATGATTTCGAAAGTATTTCATTCTTGCCATGATGCATACAATTCTACTGTGGTCTTTTATCGATAGATAGAGTATCCTATCTGTTGCATTACTCCCTTTGATCTTATACTACTTGATCCACTGCTCCTAGCATAACTAGGTTTGGCTTGTGTGCACTTCTAGAGCTTTTATTTGTGTCTTGCTTAGCCATGCTTAGCTGTCAATGCTGGTTCATCCAGAAGATGTACCAAATGCAAAGAATCTAGTATGATAGGAGAACGGGGTATACTGATAAGGTAAGATCAGTGGTAAATGTTAAACATGCTAAGGCTTGTATGGGAGGCCATGGTGGGATGTGGTTTTTGTAGTCCCATGCTCGCCACCACTAGGAACCGAGTTCTTTCCTTTGGACCAAGACGAGCGTACAGCCACACGGGGTTTATGGGGACCCCTCCACTGACTAACTTGCCTAGTAGATTCCATGAGTCACATAGTTTGGTGTTCCATTCGACATATGCATAGAAAACGTTTTGAAAGATTTGGCGGGTGAAGGTGCATCATAACAGGTAGGTAATCAAGTCTAGGGTTGCTTGGGATCGATGGAGCCCCTGGTAAACCAACCTCGACACACATCTCTAGGGACCGGCTTCGGGATTTGACCCGTTACGGCGGAACCATCCTTAGGGCATGACTCATGGTCTCAGCGAAAGCAAGGTAAAGGTTGTGGCCACAAGTATAGGGGGTGTATCGCAGTATTTTCGAGGGAAGTGAAACCCAATTTATTGATTCGACACAAGGGGAGCCAAAGAATATTTATAAGCCTTAACAACTGAGTTGTCAATTCAGCTGCACCTGGAAACAATCTTGCTCACAGTAGTTTATCAGTAGCAACAATTTTGTAGTAGGAATAGTAAAGTAACAGCAGTAGTAAAGTAAAGACAGCAGTAACAAAAGCAGTAAACAGTTGGATTCTAGTGCGGTAGGTATAGGGATGGATGGACGGGCGTTGCATGGACAAGACAATTCACATAGCAATCAGAACATAGGGCAATTGCAGATAAATAAGATAAAGCATCCAAGTACTAGATAATCCTAGGCATGTGTTCCATATATAGTCATACGTGCTCGCAATGAGAACTTGCACAACATCTTTTGTCCTGCCAGCCCGTTTGCAGCGGGGCCTCAAGGGAACTACTAGCAATTAAGGTGCTCCTTTGAATAGAGCACCGGAGCAAAGCATTAACACTCCGTGAACACATGTGATCCTCACATCAAATCCATTCCCTCCGGTTATCCCGATTTCTGTCACTTCGAGGCCATTGGTTCCGGACAACAACGTGTGTATACAACTTGTAGATAAGACCATAAACAATACTATCATAATGAATCAATAACATGTTCAGATCTGAAATCATGGCACTCGGGCCCTAGTGACAAGCATTAAGCACAACAAGTCGCAACAAAGTCATAAAGCACTAATAAAAGATAGTAGGCACCATGCCCTAACAATCTGATGCCATTACATGAACGATCTCATCCAATCCCTACCATCCCCATAGCCTACAGCGGGGGATTACTCACTCATCGATGGGGGAAACATGGATGGTCGCTGGAGAAGTGATGGTGATGATGGTGGCGATGATCTCCTCCAATTCCCCGTCCCGGCAGGCTGCCAGAACGGAGTTTCTTGTCCTATTTTGTGGAATCCGGTGGTGGCGGCGGAGCGGAACTCCTTTTGGAAAAACGTTGAAACCCCCAGAGTTTTTAGGTCAGAAGGCTTCTTATAGGCGAAGAGGGAGACCGAGGGGGTGCCTGGGGGGCCCACACCACCCCCTGGCGCGGCCTGGTCTGGCCCGCGCCACCAGGTGGTGTGGCCACCCCTGGCTCTTCTCCGACTCGTATTCTGGCTCCTGGAGTCTTCGGGTAAAATAGGATTTTTGGCATATTTTCCGGGATTTTTCCTGATAGTTGATTTTCTGCACAAAAAGTAGACACCAAGGCAATTCTGCTGAAAACAGCGTCAGTCCGCGTTAGTTGCATCCAAATCGCACAAGTTTAGAGGAGAAACAATAGCAAAAGTGTTCAGAAAAGTAGATACGTTTTGGACGTATCAACTCCCCCCAAGCTTAGTGTATTGCTTGTCCTCAAGCAATTCAGTTGAAAACTGAGTGCGATAAAAGAACTTTCACGAACACATTTGCTTCATATGCTGTAAATATTCTCAGCAATGTGATCAACTACTTAGGCAGTTCATAATAAAGTGTATGCAACTGACTTTACTTAATAGGCAATGCAAGCTATGAAGAGATTCCAACTCAAAAATAATAAGTAGCATGAAGCATAAACATAAGCAACATTACAATGCTCATAAAAAGGTATGATAGAGTGGTATCTTGCTTGCCTTTGATTATGAATGTCAAGGCACCTCTGAAGTTCAAGTGATGACTAGAAGTAAAAGGATATCAAAGATACAAGCATCAAAGTCATAACACAAATAATCAAGTAATGGGACAAGCACAAAGAATGACAACTATGCTCTCAAGAAGGTGCTCAAAGAATATATGGAGACTCAACAAGTAAAGGAAAAGGTTTTGAATAGTTTTGAAAGGCTTCCAAATGATGAAAGTATGATACCCATTAGCTTTGAGCTCTCATTGCCCCTATCATAAGCATCTTTAATGTGGTTAAGGTGAAAGTGAGGTCCAATCTGAGTTATATGCTTGACAGACTATAAACTGAAAATCCCATGTCCCTTGAGTACGAGGGCCGCTCCTCATGCTACTCAACTTTAGTTACCGGTAAGTTCTTGTCATTGTAAATACGTGTGTATCATAGAGAACCGCCAATGGGGTACCCCTTGCCCGATGATACGGAAGAATCCCCATATCAAAATGACAAGGCAAGCAGACAATGAGTATCTCAGCAATCTTCTTATTTACCATGGGAAAATGGTGCTTTTTTCTCTCTTTCCTCTTTTCATAAATCTCTCTTTTTTTTCTCAATAGCTATCTCTCTTTTTTTATAAGAAGAATGCTTCATAGATATCATTATGGTTATGCTACAGGTTTCCACCATGTCAACATGGATTAGACCAGCGGCCCAGGCGTTTCTCTAACACACATACATAACTCCATGGACTTACAAGCTCCCCTTTTATTTCACACCGACGACATCCGCAAACAAAAGAGCAAGGTATCAACTGCGTATATATTTAAAAGTGTTGAAAGTGTTCCCCATGACAGCACGGTTGTGCTAATCCCCAGCCTATAATTTGCAAGCATGTAACTTTCATGGAGAATCACAATGGTTCAGGTTTATTAAGTGCGAAAAATAAAGTGTGCCATCAAGTTCGTGAGAGCTTTACTAACTAACTTTCTCATAACAAGCAAACATTTTATTCGGAAGAAAACAAGACATATTGAATATGCACGGAAGTAGCAAATGATGCTAATAGGTAGGTATGGTCGACACTTTGGCAATATTTGGTTTAAGGGAGTTGGAAACATGAGTAAAACACTCAGTGGAAGTGAAGGCTAGCAATAGTAAGGGAGAGACAAACGAGAGAGCAATAGTTGTCATAATCATGCTTGCAACAAAACAGGACTAATCATGGCATGAAAGTGATTCAAGATCCTCAAGGCAAAATAATTCATCGAGGCTTAACTGATTATTACAGTCATATGCATGCGTGAGCATGTTCCAAGTCAATTCAAATGAAACATTCAGAGGAGGATACCACGGTGTCATACCAAGTTATGAATAGAGTAATGCAAGCAAACATTCATAAGACATGTTACAAACTATTAGCAAGTTGGAACTAATCATACGAAAGCAAGAACTACTAAGCATCCAAAGATAACATACAGCCTACATGAACGGACTAAGCATGCCCACAGTGATGAGTATATATACAAAAATGAAAACAAATAGAGTTCGTTACCAGCCTCTTACCATGCCTCAAGTTGTCATTAATCCTCATTATTGCTCTTCACTTGTGTGGCTTGAATAATAATATGAAACCAATATCCACTTAGGACTGATGAAACCTGTAGCAAACTCACAAAACCAAAGAAGAACGACAAATTTTTTTGGTGTTTTCAATTTTTAAAACAAGAACCAAAGGGGAAAAACAAGCGAAGCAAAATCTTTTTGGGTTTTTCGAATAGTTCAAACAAAGCAAAAAGGGAAAAACAAACCAAGGCAAAAAGAAGAAGCAAACCAAAGAGAAACACCAGAAATATTTTTGGTCTTTTGTGTTTTTTAGAAAGCAAAAGCAAAAGAAAGAACGAAAACTAAAAAGAGAACGAAACATGAATATACAAAGTACCGACGCAAAATGATATGGAGATGAGTGCGGTGTCGGCGTACCTCCCCCAAGCTTAGGGTTTTGGCCTAAGTGGGTATCAACCCATGTACGAATAGGGGTTCCAAGTAGGCGGATCTTGATAAGAATGGTCGTAGTTGGGCCCATGGGAAGAAGAAGAAGCTCCCCAATCATAAGCAGGCTGCTGATATGAAGACTCTCCCTCTTTCGAAGGCTAGACCGAATCATCCGTGACCTCCCTTCTAGTGTCCTGCTCCTGTTGGGAGAGCTCTCCCAAGTATGTGTTAATCTCCTCCTCAGTGAGGGACCATCCTAACCTGTTATCAAGGTTAAACAAAACAGGTGCAGGCAAAAGAACAACACGCTCGGACTTGCTCTTTCTCCACCCAGCTTTGAGAAAGGTTATTTCATAAGACAACTCACTCACACTAGCCCACGAGGAAACAAATTTATGCTATATCATGGAATTAAGATCAAGCCTTTCTACGGGAAACTGTAGGTCTAGATGATGAGGCACTAAACCATGCAGTGCTAGTAAACGAGAAGCAATGAGGCCTCCACAAACTCCACCTTCCTCACGGTTAGCAGCAAGACGGAAAGCTATCAAAGCACCTAAGTTGTAAGACCTATCTCGTTTAAGAGCAGCAGAGATAAATGCTAGATCATATGAAGATAACTTACTGGCAGTTTTCCTAGAAAGAACACACTTGGCAATAAAGTAGGCAAAGTAGCGAATGGAGGGAAGATGAATGTTACAGATTTTTCCACTCTCCTTCGAGAAGCTACTCCCTTGGCAAATTTATGCGTATAAATCCATGAGTAGTTCAGGTCGCTCCTTAATCCTTCTACATGATCCCCATTGAGGTACCTTAATAGCTGCACAAAAGTCATCAAGAGAAAGGTTGACAGCAATATTGTAAATTTTGTAGTGGACCATGGGGTTAGGCAAAGAGTGCCTAAATTGGAAGTCCTGCAACACAGACATGGTTAGCTTCACAAATTGACAAGGTTCATCCTCCAAAAAGTGCTCCAACCCTGCATTAGAAACCAAAGTGTGGAAATCTTGGATAATTCCCGCAGCTCTCATGAACTCAGAACATGGATAAATGGAAGGAAAAACTTCCTCCTCCCGGTGGACCTTCATGACCTCAGGCACCCAAAGTTCATGTTGGTTTAGTTGATGCTGATTCATCTTCTATTCTGAAATTTAAACACCTATTAAACAAGTGATTGCAAAGTAAATATAATGAAGGATTCCACTCATAGGGACTTGTAAGAGTCCTAAACATGCATCAAAACTATAACTCTAAGCATCAAACAAGCTTACAAGCTCTCATAACCTGTCACCTACAGCAGCAAAATACTCAATATATAATCCACCAAACACAAATCTACTTGGACAAGGAGAGGAGTCACATACCAAGGAACAATTGCTCCAAATTTTAGCAAGAAAGATGGGCTGAGCAAGGAGATCGAAAAAATCGAGAGCAAGCACAGCAAGAACGCGATTTTGAGCAATGAACTGGAGCTTACTCGGGAGAGAGAAGAAAGTGGCAAGTGAGAGAGCTAGTGGGGGCCAGGGGTGGCCCACACCAGGGCATGGCGCCACCCAGGGCAGGCCGCGCCACCAGGTGGTGTGCCTGCCTGGTGGGTCCCCCTGGTACCTCCCAGGTACTCCTCTGCCCCTTTTTTCACGTAAAAATTTAATATGAATTTTCTAGAGTTTTTCGAGACACTTTATTTTTGGGATTTTTAGGCATAGAGGAATGATTTTCTGACAGACAGATTTTTTTTGGAAACATGATGCAAGGAAAAAAAGCTAGAACTATAGAAGTTCTAAGACACTCTAACAAGCAATCAACTAATCAACAAAAAGAAAACTAAACAAAAGCAAAAACTAAAATGGATAGAATAGAAGTAAACGGAGATAATCATAGTGAAGACATTGTTTTGTTCAATGAAATCCTTTTGTTAACAAGGTTGATCAGGTCTTGCTACCAAAACAATTCCATATGAGACAAAACTTTGTATTCCACTAATGATTATGTTACCTCAACCTTGATAGCAATGGTCCCAATCATAATAGTTTCAAATTTTTCTCTTGGTATGGGACAATATATTTCTCCAACTTGAATGCCCTCAACGTGTTCAATTGAATTCAAACCATAAGTTCTTTCAACCTTCTTGGGGAAATAGACAGTATGTTCCTTGTCATTCACATTGAAAGTCACTTTTCCTTGATTACAATTAATAACAGCTCCTGCAGTATTAAGAAAAGGTCTCCCAAGAATAATAGACATATTATCATCTTCAGGCATTTCAAGCACAACAAAATCAGTTAATATCAAGCAATTATGAGCCACTTGAACAGGTACATCCTCACATATACCAACGGGAATAGTGGTAGATTTATCAGTCATTTGCAAAGATATATCAGTTGGTATTAATTTTTCTAGTTGAAGCCTCTTATAGAGAGAGAAAGGCATAACACTAACTCCTGCTCCCAAATCACACAAAGCAGTTTTAACATAACTATTCGTAATAGAACAAGGGATAGTTGGAATCCCTGGGTCTCCAAGTTTCTTAGGGACCTTACCATTGAAGGAATAATTAGCATGCAAAGTAGAAATTTCTTCATTAGGGATCTTCCTTTTATTCGAGACAATATCCTTCATATACTTTGAGTAAGGAGACAATTTAATAGCATCAGTCAAAGTAATTTGCAATAATAAAGGTTTCATCCACTCACAAAACTTATTATAGTGTTCATCTTCCTTTGACTTGTGCTTCTTATCAGGGAAAGGCATAGGTTTTTGGACCCAAGGTTCTCTTTCACTACCATGTTTTTTAGCAATAAAATCTTCTTTGGTGTATTTAGTATTCTTAGTGTGGTTTTCAGGTTCTTCTTCAACTTTTTCTTCATTAGGAACTTCATTTTCTTCATTACCACTTTCAGTTTCAGCATCAGAGATAGATATACTATTAGGATCTATAGCAGGTTCAGAGGGTTCTGCAACAGTTTTATGTTTCTTTTTCCTTTTCTTATGAGTAGAACCACTATTTTCAGCTTGTTGAGAATCCTGCTCAATTCTTTTGGGATGCCCCTCAGGATATAGAGGATCCCGGGTAGCAGCACCACTTCTAGTTCTAATTTCATAAGCATGTTTTTCTTTAGCAGCATTAACTAGTAAGTCGTTTTGCACTTTAACAAGTTGATCTATTTGAGTTTTAACCATTTGAAAGTGTTTAACAATCATTTTAACATCATTAGAGGTTCTTTCCACAATATCTTTCAACTCAACAATAGCTCTAGTGTTTTCCATTAGATGATTTTGCACCCTTTTATTAAAATTATCTTGCTTAACAATAAAGATATTGAATTCTTCTAAGCATTGATCAGGAGGTTTAGAGTAAGGGATATCACCTTCATCAAAGTGTTGGAGAGAGTGTACCTCGATAGTGGATGAGTAGGGAATAGGCTTACATAACTCTTCAATAGGAGGTAAATTCTTGACATATGCAGCTTTAATTCCCTTCTCCTTAAGACATTTCTTAGCTTCCTTCATCACTTCATCATTTAATTCAATAACTCAACTCTTCTTTGATGTTGGAATAGGCTCTGGAATAGTAGGTTCAGGTACAATTACTTCAGGTATAGCTTGTTTAGGAGGAGTCCAGTCTTCATAGTTCTTACTTATTTTAGCCATTAATTCCTCAGCTTCCTTAGGAGTCCTATTCCTGAAAACACAATCAGCACAACTATCTAGGTATGTCCTAGATTCTTCGGTTAGTCCATTATAAAATATATCAAGAAGCTCATTCTTAGGTAATGGACTTCTAGCTTGTGCATGAATCAAAGCACAAAACCTTGCCCAAGATTCAGGCAATACCTCTTTTTCTCCCAGTTTAAAATCAAAAAGTTCCTGCAAAATAGCATGTTTAGCACTAGGAGGAAAATATTTCTGCAGGAAAATACTAATCAAGCACTCAAGGCTATCAATAGATCCAGGAGGTAAATTACTAAACCAAGTTTTAGCTTCTCCTTTTAGTGAAAAGGGGAAAATCTTAGCAACAAAGTAAGTACGCATCTTAATATCATCAGAAAACAAGCCACTCATGGTAGAAAGTTCATTCAATGTGCTACCGCACTTTCATTCTTAGTCCCACAAAAAGGTTCTTTCTCGATAATAGCTATGTAAGATAGATTGAGAGAGAAATCATAATCTTCATCTATAATGTTTATGGGAGAAGCAGCAAACTTAGCAGTAGGAGACAATTTGGGTCTAATAGTACGCCTCTCAAGGAGACTCTTAGCAGCGCTCCTATCATGGGTGTTTTTGCATTCTTTAATAAATTCAGAAGTCATCTCAACATAACCATCTTCAATATCATAACTTTCACTAGACTCAGGTGAACTAACAGGTGTGGTAGTGTCATCATTAGGAGTTTCGGTATTTCCAGCTATAGTTCTAGCAATCGTAGCATCTACGAAAGTACCTAATGAACCACTCTTATCAAGCACAGTAGAAGTAGCATCATAAGCATCAAGATTTTCAGATTCAGCAGTAGTAGCAGTGTGTGTAGCATGTGTATGTGGTGGTGTAACGAGCTTACTTATAACAGATGGTGAATCAAGAGCAGCAGAGGTGTTCAGAACCGTACCTCTTCTTGTAGTGGATGGTAAAATAGGAAACTTGCCATCACGAGACTTACCCATGATGGAGGGATAGCATCGAACAATAGAGAATCCAAGTGAACCTGATAAATAAAGCTATGCTCCCTGGCAACGGTGCCAGAAAATAGTCTTGATGACCCACAAGTATAGGGGGTGTATCGCAGTATTTTCGAGGAAAGTGAAACCCAATTTATTGATTCGACACAAGGGGAGCCAAAGAATATTTATAAGCCTTAACAACTGAGTTGTCAATTCAGCTGCACCTGGAAACAATCTTGCTCACAGTAGTTTATAAGTAGCAACAGTTTTGTAGTAGGAATAGTAAAGTAACAGCAGTAGTAAAGTAAAGACAGCAGTAACAAAAGCAGTAACCAGTGGGATTCGAGTATGGTAGGCATAGGGATGGATGGACGGGCGTTGCATGGAAAAGACAATTCACATAGCAATCAGAACATAGGGCAATTGCAGATAAATAAGATAAAGCATCCAAGTACTAGATAATCCTAGGCATGTGTTCCATATATAGTCATAAGTGCTCGCAATGAGAACTTGCACAACATCTTTGGTCCTGCCAGCCCATTTGCAGCGGGGCCTCAAGGGAACTACTAGCAATTAAGGTGCTCCTTTTAATAGAGCACCGGAGCAAAGCATTAACACTCCGTGAACACATGTGATCCTCACATCAAAGCCATTCCCTCCGGTTATCCCGATTTCTGTCACTTCGGGGCCATTGGTTCCGGACAACAACGTGGGTATACAACTTGCAGATAAGACCATAAACAATACTATCATAATGAATCAATAACATGTTCAGATCTAAAATCATGGCACTCGGGCCCTAGTGACAACATTAAGCACAACAAGTCGCAACAAATTCATAAAGCACTAATAATAGATACTAGGCACCATGCCATATCAATGTGATGCCATTACATGAACGATCTCATCCAATCCCTACCATCCCCATAGCCTACAGCGAGGGATTACTCACTCATAGATGGGGGAAACATGGATGGTCGATGGAGAAGCGATGGTGATGATGGTGGCGATGATCTCCTCCAATTCCCCGTCCTGGCACAGTGCCAGAACGCAGTTTCTGGTGTTTTTTCGTGGAATCTGGTGGTGGCGGCAGAGCGGAACTCCTTCTGGAAAAACGTCAAACCCCCCGGAGTTTTTAGGTCAGAAGGCTTCTTATAGGCAAAGCGGGAGACCGAGGGGGTGCCTGGGAGGCCCACACCACCCCCTGGCGTGGCCTGGCCTAGCCCGCGCCACCAGGTGGTGTGGCCACCCCCTGGCTCTTCTTCGTCTCGGATTCTGGCTCCTGGAGTCTTCGGGTAAAAAAGGATTTTTGGCATATTTTCCGGGATTTTTCCTGATAGTTGGTTTTCTGCACAAAAAGTAGACACCAAGGCAATTTTGCTGAAAACAGCGTCAATCTGTGTTAGTTGCATCCAAATCACACAAGTTTAGAGGAGAAACAATAGCAAAAGTGTTCGGGAAAGTAGATACGTTTTGGACGTATCACGGCCTTCCAAGGAAGAGGGCTAATGATCTGGCATTAAGAGTCGGTTGGTGCGTGTGGGTAAAGTTGTACACCCCTGCAGGGTTCAATCTTTTTGAAAATCCTTCACGGTTATGAACGCTTGGTGACCGAATTCTAAGATCATTGAGAACATGAACCTAATCGTAAAACTTGGGGGTTTCAACGTGTGCTTAAGGATGCTTCCTCTTGGGTATGGGGGTGATCCTAGTTGTGAGATGAGGATTACTTTGGTGGATATCAAGATGATGATCAATTCTTCGGAGATGTCGCTCCCTTATCCCCTTTTAAAATATTCTAAGTAGACGAGCTTCTTCTCCCTCTTGTTTTATAAACAAAGATGGCTTTATGCAAAATAACCCCACCAGCCATAAGTCTTGCGGAATACACCCTGTACTCACCCATGCTTTGTTGCTACTTTTGTAGCAGAATAAGTGTTCCCCTGAAGACGTGTTCTGTATGACATCGACACCGACGAGTAGCTTGGGGTTCCCGGTCGGCAGCCTGGAATCTATGGGATGGGACGTCATCGTTATGCTTCAGGCCTCTTAGGCCATTTGTTAAGTTTGCTATACTTAATAGCATAATTTGCCTTCCGTTGTTTGATGTTTGTGGTTAGTGACCTCTGCTTGTAATATTTTGGTTCTTCGCTTAGTTATGAGCTTGCTGTAGTAATTTCTGTGCCGCGGGGTTACTGTTGTGTTACCGATTTCTCACTTGATATCCTCGAGCTCTAGGTTAAGCTTATGTCAGGCTAAGGTCTAGGATTTGTTTAACCCTGATCTCGGAGGTGTCACATTCATGATATTTTAGATGTCTACTAGAAGTATCGCCATGTTGCCACATGACCGTGTAGTCAAGTTTGTGAGCAAGCAAGTTCTCTGAACTGCTCCTTTCTCCAAGGATTCGTATTAGATACCCTGAACTAGTTGGTTGAGCTTAAACAACAACTTGGAGAGTTGTAAGACAAAAGTTCTAACAGACTTGTTCCTCCTAAAGGGATGTCTAGTTCATGCTAAAGAGAGATAGTGTTTCCTTCATGGAAATGTTATCGTCCCCACCTTTGATTTGATACGGGCTATCTTCAAATCAAACTCAGTCCTAAAGAACTATCCTGATCATGTATTTATTCATGATGTTTCACCTGGGTACATCTTCATGTTCTTTGGTCTGACCAATGTATGTGCCTTATTCATACAACATATGAGTCCATCTCCTTGGAGTATATTGATAAGTTTGTTATTAAGCCCATCGATGACATCCTTACCTTCTCCATGCTAGACAATATTTGTACGGAATAGTTGGCACTAATGTTGGAAACTTTTGAGAACCCGTCTTCATGTCATTTTGAAGTATGTGTTCTGGATGTTAGAAGTGACTTTCTCCGATTCACGTGCAATTGCTGAAGGATGTTGTCATGGATTCGAGTACAGTTATCTTTATTTCCTCAGGAATCATTTCAAGTCAGTCAAGCATGTGCGAAGTATTCTTGATATGGTAGGTTGATACCTCTGCATTTCGAGAACATCCTCTGAGCACGCTAAGCCACTGATGATTTGTCATGGAAGAGAAGAAGTTCTACAAACTTCAGTATCCTCCTAAATATTTCCCAACAAGGATGCAATTGTGTTTTGTTGCAAACAATTATGTAGGGGCAATTATCTGTTGATAACTTGCTAATGCATGGGGGGCGCAACCTAGCTCATTCATTTAGAGCATGATATTGTAGTCCATGTCTTGAGAATCTAGTAACTTTACCTCGGTGGTAAATGTTGCAAGTCTTCTATTCAGACATGCTGAGTCTGAAGTATTATTCCACCTAAGTCGAGTTGAATCTCAAGCAGCAATGATGATTAGTGTTCATCAAGGTTTTTGACGTAGGTCCCTTTGAAAATCTGGCAAGATTGATGTGATGGTTGATACAATTAGTCAAAAGACCTCTTGTCACATTCTTTGATCAGCAATATCAACAACTCTTCATGAGGCTTCTTCTATGATTTACTATAGGAGCTGTGCTTATGGTTTTCTTTAAAATCGAAGTCCGGCCTTTTACTTGATGTTCGCCTTCTCTAACATGAAGGAGAACATTTAAAGTAGAGTTGCTAAATGTTTCTCGGTCGATCCTCCAAACCCTTTTATGTTGGCAAGCATCTTGTTGTGCCAAGTAACTAAAGTCTGAGAATGAAGTTTCTTTTTCCTTGTGTCATCAGGAATCTTCTTATAGATTCATCGTAGTGGTGTAAAGTGATATCATGGTCTTTGGTAACGATTTTGATAAAGCTGGATGAATAAAGAGTTTCCTTCGGTTCCTCTAACATGTTCGAAGAGTGACTATGATTTCGATAATCAGAAGTTCCTCTTGTTACATGTTCTTTGTGACTCTTATGAGTCCTCTCCACTAAAACAACCTTTCTGTCTTAACCTTCTGCTGAACGAAGAGTGATCCTTATGTATCAAAAGTAGTTCAATAGCTTGGTTATCCGTATCTCTGTATCCCTGAAGCTCTACTTAAGCTATTTAGTAGAGGTTTTTCATTCGAAGTCTGTGGTCTTGTTCTTTCCGTTGTATGCTCTCCTTTTCAGAAAGTTAAACTCTTCTGAAGTTCTATGGTCTCAATCCTTATGAAGACCAACTATCTAACATCTTGAAACCTTATCCTTTTGTTTCCTCCGTCACCTTGATGTGTTTCATGCTCGTTGGCTCCAAGGATGTTATGAAACATCTATCCATGAGTTGACCATGAGATAATTTGTTGTGGTTCTGCGTCATTCCATCTCCTCTTTAGTGTGTGCAGCAACCTCGAAGAAATGAAGCGTTTCATTCATTCAATAATGGTGGCATGGATCAACCTCTTCGAACAGATCGTCGATGTCTAGTGTAACCCTGTTTCTTCTATCTTCCTACCTAGGAATCTCGGGACGAGATTCTGTTAAGGGGGTAGAGTTGTAACACCCCAGTTTTAGTTAAATCATAATTAGGACTTTGTTTGTGCATTCATGAGCATCATCCCTTAAAATGCATGTAAAGAAAATAATGGAAACCCTAAACCCTAGTTTCCTTCTCCCTCTTAAACACATTCAAAATAGTGTGAATTTCAAAAACTACAAAATAAGTGGATCCCAAATGGATTAAAAGGGCCCCACAATATCTCCCTAGTTTCACAAAAGGCTCTCGTATTTTTTTAAATTATACAAAACAGAAATGAATTTGAAATTACAAAAGAGAATAGAAAACAGAAAAAGATTTCTGGAAATAAAAACCTAATCCTAACCTAACCTGGGCCGAAGCCCATCAGTCCTCTCCCTCTATTTGTCGCCACCAATAGCCCAGGCGTAGCCCAACCCGGCCCAAGTCAGCCCGTCAGCGGCCTAGTACCCCTTCGGCCTCTTTCTTCCTCGTCGTCTTCCTCCGATGAAGGAAGCAGTACTGGCGTGCGAGGAGCATTGATGCCGCCAGGCTGTCGTGATGACCGCCCAGACATCTACAAGATCCCTACTGGCCAAGCAACCCCTACTGCCCCCACTTTTCCACTTCATCTCCCTCCCTCTTTCCTCCTTGCGGCTGAACCCTAGCCCCAGACATCGCCGGTGTCTCGCTGTTCCCGAGCTCCCCTCGCCATTCCAAGGCCACCTTTGGAACCACCTCCTTCTCCTCGTTCTCCTCGTCCTTGCGCTCGAGCCGGAGAAGCTTCCAACCGCCCAAATTGACAGCTCCCTCCCGAAGTCTGGTCGCCGCCTTTGCTGTTAATTCATCGTCGACCGACCTTGCCTAGCCTCGCCGCACCCTCCATCGCGCTCAGGGTGAGCTCCCGGTTCTCCCTAGCTTCTCTGTTTCCTCCCTCTCGCTCTATGTCGTCCTCCCCATGACCACCTGCTGCTGCTGCCGCTCATCGTCGTTGAGCCGTCGTCTCTGGTGACCTAGTTCGAGCGCCACTGCTGCTAAGTTGCTCAGCGCGCAAGCCCGCACCTAGCGCCCCTGCTCTCGCTGCCCCGCACGTAAAGGATCGAGAGATCCTTGATCGACAAAGGAGGTCCTTCATTGCTGACGTTAGGGTGACGTCAACATGAGGTCATAAAGGTTTTCTTTTTATTAAATGTTTTCTGTAATTGTTTTATTAAATAAATAGGCTGACAGGTGGGCCCTGTCTGTCAGGGTTTTATTCTTTTTTGAAATGATTTCTGAAATTAATAAAAGTCTGACATGTGGGGCCAGCTGGAAAATAATTTAATAAATTCCAAAAATGTTTAATTGTTTTAATAATGATTTAAAATGGATTAAAATTGGGAAAATCATAACTATTTCATTTTTAGTCAGAAAAATATGTATAATATATCAAAATGTTCAGAAAAATGAGATCTACACAATAAACTCATACTCATGCATTGTTAAGTAACTTACATGACAAATTTAATTAGGAGAACAAAATAACCCCTCTCATATGCATTTGGGGTTTCTTCGAATTAGGGTTTGTATCCCTCGGACCCCATTTAATTTGCCAAGCATGTCATAGGGTGAAATTTCAATACAATTTAACTTGTCATATCATCATCCTTGCTTGAGCATTGCATCGATGCCATGTGTTGGTTGTTGCTTTCCTTTCCAGTGTTTCTGCTTCTTCTCGGTAGACCTCAGAGTTGATGTGAGCAACGAGATCGAGTCCAACATTGAAGACCAAGATCAACACCATTGAAGATCGACGAACAATACTTGACCAAATATAACCAAGTCAAGTACAAGGCTTCCGAAGATCTATATCTGGGTATCAACAAACAAGGCAAGCATAGCCCCACACATGATATAATCCTATGCTTTCAAAGTATTTCATTCTTGCCATATGCATACGATTCCAAAGTCTTTTACGATAATTAGTTTAATCCTATCTGATGCATGTTTCCTTTGTAGCCTATATTTCCCTAATCCACTGCTCCTAGCATAACTAGGGTTTGCCTTATGAACTTCGATAGAGCTTCTATATTCATTGTGCTTAGCCATGCTTAGTTGTTACCGCTGGTCCATCCGGTTGATGAATCAGAGCTGCGAACGAACCTAGTTGGACAGGATGATGTGGTATGATCAGAGATGAAAGTTAAACATGCTAAGGCTTGTATGGGAGGCCACGTTGGGTTGTGGTTTTTGCAGTCCCATACTTGCCACCACTAGGATCTGAGTTCTTGCCTCTTGAACCAAGATGAGTGTACAACCACATGGGGCCTGGAAAACCCCTCGACCAACTAACTTGCCTAGTAGATTCCATGAGTCACATAGTTCAGGCGTTCCATTCGACATATGCATTCTGGTTGTTCTTGAAGGCGGTGGAGGAGGTGCATTCATATAGGTAGGTAAGCGTGGTCGGGAATAAGAGAGGCACGGCCTCCGTAATCTTGTTCCCCGCACACATCTCTAGGGACCGGCTTCGGGACTTGACCCGTTACGGCGGCATCTCCTTAGGGTGTGACTCATGGTCTTGGCAAAAGCAAGGTAAAGGTCGTGGTCAACCACTCTCTACCAGCCTTCCAAGAAAGAGGGCTAATGTTAACTGGCACTAAGAATCGGTTGGTACGTGTGGGTAAATTTGTGCACCCCTGTAGGGTTATTAATCTTTTCGAAAAGCTGTGTCCACGGTTATGGATGGCTTGGCAACGGATGTGATGATCATAGAGAACTATAACCTAATCATAAAACTTGACAAGAGATGTGAGATGTGTTTAAGGATGCTTCCTCAGGGATTAAGGGGGTGATCCTAGTTGATAGGTTCAAATGATAAAGTTTCGGTGGATATCAAGAGATGATCAAGTTAGAGATATTGTTTTCTCTTACCCCTTTTAAAAGGTTCTATTTGTCGAGCTTCTCCTACCTCTTTTACAAACAAAGTTAGCTTTATGCAAAATAGCCCCACCAGCCATAAGTCTTGCAGAGTATACCCTGTACTCAGCCTTTCTTTGTTGATACTTTTGCAGAAGGTAAGTGTTACCATAGAATAAGAGTTTGTTACAGCATCGACATCGACAAGTAGCTTGGGGTTCCCAATCGGCAGCCTGGAATATATGGATTGGGACGCCATCGTTATGCTTCAGGCCTCTTAGGCCATTTGTTAAGTTTACTATACTTAATAGCATAATTTGCCTTCCGTTGTTTGATGTTTGTGGTCAATGACCTCTGCCTATAATATTTTGGTTCTTTGCTCAGTTATGAGCTTGCTGTAATAATTTTTGTGTCGTAGGGTCACTATTGTGTTACCAAATCTTTCTTTGTATGCTTTCGAGATTTAGGTTAGGCTTATATCATACAAAGGTCTGGGATTTGTCTAGCCTTGATCCCGGGGGTGTCACAATTGGTATTCTCATGGGCCTGCGTTCAAACCAAAAGAGGGAATAATCCTCTGACCGTTATGAGAAATCATTATACCGAAAAGGGAAACCTTGGTAATGGTCACGAGTATCCATTCTTAGACTGCACAGTCTGATTAAACACACTAAGTTTTGGCATGATCTCATTACTGATGAACTGAAGTTTTAGAAAGACAAAGAATAGAAAATGAGTATTTGATAGCCATGATTCATTGATGTGGATGACCAAATGAGACACTCTAATGCTATGCTTATTTTGACATGTTCTCGCATTTCCTTTTGGCATAAATCTTGTTACTAAGAGATAAAGTTTCTGAAACTCAATAACTGATGTTTACACTTGATAGCCTTAACTAGATGACATGATTGGGTATAATCGATAAACTTTATTCCTATTTATGCTTGACATCTATTTGTGACTAAGTTTTGCCTCATAAAAAAATGATATGAAAAATTATACAAAAGGTGCAATAAGAGGATCACAAGTTTGTCTGCAAGTTAGATTCACTGTTGACATGGAGCATATAAGTTTTGATGAATCTTTAGTGGTCTTTATAACTGAGCTTGTGTTGCCTTGTATTAATACATGTTTTCTCTCTTCAAGCTTGTAGAAGAAATAAGGATGCAAGGCATTGATTTCCAATGATAGGCTATTTCACAACCATTAATTTATTATCGACCCTTCCTGCTCAAGGAAGAGCAAGGTCTAGCTTCGGGAAGTTGATGGCTGTGAAATACCACCTCTCTTAGCCATATAAAATGTGCCATTTATCTCTCATATCATGTTTCTTCCAGCTATAGTTATGCCTTATATGCATGACTTCTAGTTCTCATTTACTTTCATATGAGCTTTGCACATTTAGTAGTTTAGATAGAATTTATCACTTTCCTTGTCTATGACATGTGTGTAGGTGTTATGATGATTATGGATAAAACAAAGGCAAAAGGAACAAAGAGAGCATAGTATTGAGGAGCTGCAGGGACCAGAATTAGCCATTTGGGTGTTGGAAAAAGTGATCTTTTCCAACTTCTCTAAATAAATATCCAAGACCATTGTATTTTAGCCCTTGTCGATACGAATCCAACGAGCCCAAGAACACCCAAATCGGAGTTCGTATGAAGAAACGGTGGCCAAAACACTACGGAACCTGAAGGTTTGACGAGCAACTATACGGCGAGAAGCATTTTTCCGGCCGTATAGTTGCGAAAAACATCGCAAACGACGGGATTTCGCCCTAGAGAAGCTCTAGAACCTTCCCTAAGTCATATGACAGTATTGGGGGAACCCGAGGGCACCCCCAGGACCTATATAAAGGTGGGAGGAGCCAAGAGAGAGGGACCAAGCCATATCCTCCACCACAGCGGAGCCCTGCCGCCGTGCCACCACCATAGCCGCCTCCAATCAGATCTACACCATCACCATCACACAAGAGGAGAAGGGACTAGGATCTTGAAGGCCTCCATATCGATCTACATCGCCATCTTCATCAACAACGTCTCCATCATCGATCCCCTTTGGTTACTTGTTGTAATTCTAGATTGAATCTTGGATTTGCACTTGTCTTCAATTGCATCATCAAACTTCATACATATTCTATCCATGATGTTGATTGCCTTCATGTGTGAGTAGTTTCCTTTGTTCTTGGAGAGATGGAGAAACCCTAGTATGATATTGAATTGAGATAAAGATTATTATGTGATATTGTTCATTATGTGTCTGTGTTAGATTTCCTTCATCTTGATGTTTGGTGAAGCGCGCCACTCAATATTTGCCTCACTGAGGACTAGATGGAGGGAACTACTTGTTGGTAGACGGAGGGATGATAGAACTTATGGTGACTATAAAGTTGTTTTCATTCCTTACGTATCAACTTGGGAACCAAGGAGAACTCACGGAACATTGTCCATGCCATGACATACATCCTACAGGGTAAAGTCTCTTAATAGCGCGGTAATTTTATTGATGTCGATTCATGTCTGTTGTGGTTATGATGGATGATATGTGCAATGATTGCTGCCTATTCGTCCATATATGGAGCTCCTCCCACACATATCATAAATAGTCTTATTCATTATAATAATTTTGATCACTCTTTCTAATTACTAGCAGTGGATCCACTACTCCCTGAGAACTCTTTCCATCATCTTGTAGACTTTCGTAATTATACTTGCATGCTCTTGTTTACTTATAGCTTTAGTTTACTTATTGTTCTCTTATTTGAAAATCCAAAAATATCTTTTACACAAAACTCACATTTTATCTTGTTACTTAGAACGTTATTTAGCATTTCTATTTCAGTATTTTGTTCAAAGAGTTATTAGACTTCAGACTCCTTCTCTCTGTGGGATCGATATCTTTATTTCAAAACTAGCTACAAACGATCTGTGCACTTGCAGTCATCAGCGCCCCCACGCAGTAAACCTGCAACAAGCAACATTACAAAGGAGCTTCGACCCGGCTAGATTCTCTAGCTGGCCCGAACCTCGGGGACTACACCATGTTGGTGCGCTCACGCGCCCCCACACAGAAGGAAGCATACAGCAAGTGCAACACAAGGCAAAGTGCACGCAAGAAGAGCACAAGACAACAGCACAAAGGGAGACAAAAGCTCCCGACAGAGTTCAATGCAGAACAAAAGACAAATTGTTCACACCAGTAGACGAACAAACAAGTTTCCAACTGGATACAAATACTCCCGGCATTTAGGGGATCAGGCTTGGGAGTCTGTGGAAGGGCCAAATGCGTCGGCAGGAGCGACGCTGCTGAGGCGGCATCGGCAGAGGCAGGGCCTGTTGTAGTCGGGGCGTTGGTGTCGGCTGGAGCCGCTAGCGGGCTATAGTGGTACCCCTCCGAACGTGCCGGATCGCTGAAGTCCCGGTCTAGCTGGACGAAGCTTCTAATCTTGACACCGCAAGAGCGGATGTCAGGAACTTTAGCGCGAAGCTGGTCGTAGTTGGTTCCCTGACAAAACCCTCGGGAGAGACTCTGTAGGTCCATGTCGGGGTACCAGGACTGCAGCAGCGCCAGGACCATCTCCGCGCCGCCACGAGCCGTCCAGTCCCGCGCCACGTCCATCAGCTCAGGAGCAGCGAGAAGCTTCTTCGCCAAGGCCTCCATTGTAGCCGGTGGAGTGGTGTCTGGCTAGACATACTCGTAGATGTTGAGGGCAGCATGCTGCAGCTATTTTCCCTCCTAGCAGGCGACAGCCACTAGCTCCTCCGGACAGAGGTCGCGTTCGCCATCCTCCTCAGGGACGCGGGCCAGGGCCTGGTCAGTCACACCAGGATACTGGGCTGCACCCGGGAAAGAGATAGCTCTCAAAAACCGGTTGCAGAACAAGACAAGCAAGCTCACTGAAGGAATAACCACTTACTGACAACAATTTCGGTGATCTGGCCCAACTCGGCCAGCGCCGCCTTCTCCTTGGCCTGGGTGGTCTTCAGTGCTTCCTCCTGTTGGGCATGAAGTTTTTCGAGATTCTTCAGCGCCTCAGTCCGGGTGTCTACAACCTTCTTGGCTTGGCCGGTCTTAACCTCCATCTGCTTCTGGTGCTCCACCAGCTGGCCAATCTGGGCCTAGCGAGTCTGGTTGGACTCCTCCAGCCGAGCCACCTCCGCCTTCAGCCTTTCCACCTCCTGGTCCCTGTCCGCTAGCAGAGCTACAGGAGGGTACCCAATCGTCAACAAGAAAACGCAAAAATTCGTGTAACTCGGAGGACATGGCAGAAGCAATCTTACGCCCCAGGTCCTGTGAGGTCTTGGCGGCTTCAGCAAAAGCTTTCTACAAGGAAGGCAGAATGAAAAAGAGAACAAAGAGAGCAACAACAGAGAATGGCAACAAGAATGGTGGAGAAGATATTTACCTCAAGGGACACCCCCAGCGCCTTGGCCTCTCCAAGCCCCTGCTTCATCACCTCCACCAGGTGATGGGCCTGGCCAAGGGCAATGGGCGCCGAATCAGAAAGCTACGCCAAGACGGAATCCGGTGGTGGCGCAACCGATGCTGCCTGCCAGCTGGTGAGCTGGAGGTCATCGTCGTCGCCAGAGGCCACACACAACGCCTCTGGAGCCGCAACACTTGAGCTAGGGGCCACCTCCCATCTGTCGTCTTCAACCGCCGGCTGCGTGGGAGCTCCCCTCGCCGCCTCCACAGGCTCCTCCACCTGATAGGTGGAAGAACATGTCTGACCCAGGCTTGGGGCCGAGAACACATCAGCGAGCCTGGAGGCGGCAGAGGCACGGTGCAGGGTCAAAGGCGCGGTTGGCGCCACCGTCTCCGCCGCGTCCACCGCAGCCTCCGCCAGCTTGGTAGTAGAAGCTACAGCCTCTGTCGGCTTGGCAGCAGAGGCTGCAACCTCGGATGGCTTGGTAGTAGAGACTGCAGCCGATGCAGTGGGCCCCTCAGCTCTAGATGGGTGAGGGTCGAACGCGGTGGCGATGGTCGCAGAGCCGGCCAAAGACATCGCCTCGCTATAAGAAAGACAAGAGGAACACAATGAGTGAAGCGCAAGCCAACAGTCACATAAAGAAAAGGGAGCAAGGGAACGTACCCGACGATGCTTGGCACGGTAGCTGCAGCCCTCGGCCGGCGAGCCCTCTTCGAGCCTTCCTCGGCTAGGGCGATGCTGGCCGAGGCAGTCCGGTTCCCCCTGGCCGGAGAGGCGGCGACCTCAGCCAGGTCCACATCCACGCCATGTGCGGCTGCACCAGGGCACAGGCAGAACATCAAGGCTAAGTCTAAAGAAGAGCAAAACTAACAAAGGTCGGGAATGCTTCCTTACTGACTAGGAACTCGAAGACCTCGTCAGCCCGGGTGGGGAAGTGCTCTGGCTCGAAGGGAACTTCGCCGGCTTGAAGTTGGCCGAGAAGGAGGGGAGATCATTGTCCCCCATGTCGTCCTCTACTAGCTGTGCCGTAAAAAGCTACTCAATAAGGGGGAAATAAGAGGCAGGAAGATATCCCTCGGGACAGGTTCACCTAGAAGAAAAGAAGAAAGGAGGCTAACCTTCCGCGTCAGCCTGTTGTGGTGGTATGGCCAGCAGGAGAAGGTCCAGTCCTCCGCATGCATCTCCTTCGAGATGGTGGCGATCCACTCTCGAAGGGCCCCGAACGGCACCTCCAGCCGTGATACCCACGTAGGATCTAGGGCACCGGACAGGTGGCACATCTTGTGCGACCGATGCTACACAGAAGCATGCGGATTGTCATCCAGGATAGCGGGATGTCCCAGGCGGTGAGACACTCCTTCTCCCCCAACACCCCCATGCGGGCGGCGATCCGCTCCATGTCGGCCTGGGCACCTAGATTCTAGATGCTCCACGCCTTCCGGGTGGAGGGGACAGTGGCGAACACCGGCACCTTGATGCAGTCCACTTCGGTATGGTTGCGCACGTAGAAGTACGAGCGCTACCACAGCTTGACGGTGTCAGACATCTCCAACTATGGAATCACCGATGACGACCACGGGTAGATGGCGCAACAGCCGGTCTCAGTCAGGGGGCCGCCCTTTCCCACCACCTGGATCTTGAAGTTAAAAAACTTCAAGAAGTTCACCGTGTCCGGGAAAACCCCCAAGAAGGCTTCATAGCATGCCGCATGGTGCGTTAGCTGCACGGTGGCGTTGGCCCCCAAGTGGTGGAGTTGTAGGTCGGAGGAGATGATAAGCTCGAGGACGAACCTGCTCAGCGGAAGGCCAAGTCCACGGGAAAAGTGGGCGAGGAAGACGACAGCTTCCCTGGGCCGGGGGTTAGGCACCCGCTCCCCCTTTGGTGCAAAGCGATGCCTCACCAAACGTTACGATGGGATGAATTTTCCTCGCCGGTATTTCTGGACAAGCTCGTTGGTGACATATGATCCGCACCAGCCATCGGCCTGATCTAGCAGCATCTTGGCAGGCGTGGTGGTAGAGTGGGAGAACCGAGGTCCCATCGTCATAGAAGGAAGGCGGCAGCGCCGGCGACCAAAAAAGGCGGCGCAAGGAAGCAGCAAGGAGGCAGAGCGCAAAGGGCAGCAGCAATGGACGCAGGGAGAGGATGAAGTGGGGAAAGAACTCTCCCTCGCGCCCCTATTTATCGAGGCAGGGCAACCGTGCTCCACTCCCACCACGACGTTTCAATTCTGGATCGCGTGTGCCAGAGCAACTCCCACAGAAGATCCTACAAGCGTTACCGCGAAGGCCAAGCGCGTGCACGATCCCCAAGAAACCTCTATGATGAAGGTGTGTGCGTAGTTACCAAAACTGCAACGGCAGGCCAAGAGGTCAGTCTGACGCGGCGCGCGCTCGAGGAGGCAGGCGTGGCTAACGCTAGCACTGACATCATCGACTCGGCGATTCACCTCCCCTGCCTGGTGCGGCAGCCAGGAGATGCAGTCTCCGCTCACACCCTGTGGGTGGGACACCGGACCTGCAGCCGGTAAATCCCAGCCGGGGACAACAAGCATCTCAGGCCGGAAAACGACAAGCACTACAAAACAATTCGCGATATGGTCTTCATTCGCAATCATGACAGGCTCAGCCAATGAGCATGCAAGAACTTCTCCGCGGAGCGAAGTCCCAACGTGCTCGGGGACTAGTGTCAGGGGGGATGACCCCCGGGTAGGCCAAGCCAGGCTCAACTGGTCGGCTCCAGGGAAACCTGGTCGGATGGCCGTAAGACAAAGAACCACAGCCGGGTGGAACGCTACACCCGGTCCACCTCAAGATTCCCTGGCTGGCCCGTCTAGCCGAGTGGCCAGGAGAGCCGGCTGGGTAGCCACCTCTACCCGGCCACCTCGAATCCGTTGGCCAAAGGTACGGGGGAGGGTGACGCTCCTTGCTGAGCGCACCCTTGACCGGACAGGCTGGCACGCCACCCTGCCGGCACTACTAGACGAGGATGCCAAAGTGCCAAGGATGGAGGCTGACGAGTAAAGCACCGACTAACAAATAAAGCTCCGGCTGACTAATAAAGCACCAAGCTGATGGATAAAGCACTAGGTGATGCCCAAAGCGGCGGCGCTGAGACACTATGGTACTGTCCCCACCTGTACTGGAGCTTGACCGGGTCCTGGACCACCGGCTGGACCCGGCAGCCGGCCCGCTTTGTAAACCCAAAGCCCAAACAGTAAACCCTAGATCCCACATTGTAACCTACCCTTCCACCAATATATAAGGAGGGGTAGTGCCAAGGTTCTAGGTAAGGCATTACAAGTTAGAAGTTAGCCAGAATCGTCAAGTTAAGTAGCTCATCTTCCTCTAGCTCTCGATAGTAGCTAGGGAAACAGCTTAAGGAGCACTTGTATTGAGCATCAGCTCCCCATATAGTAGATCCTTGCAGGAGTAGGAGTGTTACCTCTAGAGGAGGGCTCCAAACCTAGGTACAGGGTGTAGTATCTGTGCCCAACCTATTGCGAATAGCCACCGATAGCATCCTGATTGTCCCCTCTCATGCCATCCCCGATGGCACTGTCGTGTTTCACACCACGACAGTCAACAACATCAGAGTGGCAGACCGAGGATGTGTATGGGAGACTTCAATGAAATTTTAACAAGCGATGAGAAGTGTGGTGGGGTGGCACGTCCCCAAAGCTACATGGATCAGTTTAGAGATGCGCTGGAGAGTTGTGGTTTGGGAGATTTGGGCTATGCGGGAGAAAAATTCACACAGCGAAACCACCGTCGCAATGTTGATGACTATATATGTGAACAGCTCGACCATGCTATATCAAATACGGAATGGTGCCTAAAATTTCCAAAGTTTAGGGTCGTAAATGGGAGCCCAAGGCATTCTGATCACCGTCATGTCATCATTGAGATGGAGGTGGAGGATAGGGGGCACGGGTGCAGTCGAGCTTCAGGTGCCAGGCATGCTGGTTGATAGAGGAGGGATGTGGTGAGGTCGTGGAGGAAGCTTGGAGGAAGGGTAGGGGTGTTGGTTTGGCAAGCTTGGCAGAAAGTATCCATTCCATGGTGGGTGATCTTACTACATGGAGTAGGGACGTGTTGGGGGATTTAGAGAAAAGAATTAAGAAGACTAGGAGTGAGCTTGAGTCATGTATGAGGTTACCAGTGTCGCAAGAGAAGGTGTTGGAGGAAACTAGGCTGCGCTGCCAGCTTGAGAATTTGGGGGGGAACTCAAAAATATTAAGTGGAGGCAAAGATCTCATGCTTGGTGGTTGAGGGAAGATCAAAACACACGTTATTTTCACTCGTACACCTCGGCCAGGAAGAAAAACAATAGGATTAAGAAGCTAAGAAGGGAGGATGGAACGGAAGTGGAGGGAGGATAACTAACTGATTATATTTTATCTTACTTTCAGGATTTACACTCTTCACAAGGTGGTAATTGCATGGCTCAGTTGCTGGCCTTGGTACAACAGTGTGTCTCCTAGAAGATGAATAGCCATCTCACGGTTGAATTCACACATATGGAGGTGAAGGCTGCCCTGGACAATATAACTGATCTGAAAGCATCGGGCCCTGATGGAATGCCCTCCTTGTTCTACAAAAAAGTACTGGCATGTCATGGGAGATACTATTGTTGAAGAGGTGCTGAAAGTATTGAATGGAGGGAACATGCCGAACGAATGGAATGACACTTTCATTGTGCTTATCCCAAAGGTTAAAGATCCAACAAGGATTAAGGATCTAAGGCCTATCAGCCTATGGAATGTGCTATACAAGCTGGTGTCAAAGGTGCTAACAAACAGACTCAAAGTTGTGCTTCCTAGTGTTATCTCTGGCAATCAGAGTTCTTTTGTACCCAGGAGATTAATAACCGACAATATTTTGATGGCTTATGAGGCAACACATTTTTTTGAAGAATAAGAGGAAGGGGAAAGAGAGTTGTGTGGCTGTTAAGGCGAACATGAGCAAAGCCTATGACCGTGTTGAGTGGGAATTTCTGCGACAAATGATGATCAGGTTGGGGTTCAATCAAGGTTGGGTTGATGTAGTGATGCGCTGTGTGATAACGGTTACTTATCGAATTAAGGTCAACGGGCAGGCCACAGAAGAGTTCATACCAACCAGGGGATCCGTCAAGGGGACCCACTGTCACCCTTTCTTTTTGTCATCTATGTAGAAGGACTTACTACACTGTTAAAAGCTACTGAAAGTAGAGGATGATTAAGTGGTCTGAAAATTTTCCCGAGGGCCCCTAGTCTGACACACCTTTTCTTTGCGGATGATTTTGTGATGCTTATGAAAGCTAGGAGGGAGGAAGCAATGGAGCTGAAGGCGATACTGCTCTTATATGAGAATTGCTCAGGACAATGTATTAATGTGGAGAAATCTTCCTTGTTGTTTAGTGCCATACAAAGCAACATGTAAAGGTAACAGTTAAGTAGGTGCTTGAAATCAGAAGTGGGAACTGGAACGACAAGTACCTCGGGATGTCAGTGTATATTAGGAGATCAAAGAGGAAAGCATTTGCATATATTAAGGAAAGAATTTGGAAGGCAATTCAGGGATGTCTAGAAAAACTACTTTCAAGGGTTGGGAAGAAGTCCAAATAAAGAAGTTGCACAAGCCATTCCAACTTTTCTTATGTCCTGCTTTTGTCCGACTAAAGGTTTTTGTGATGAGTTAAGTGCAATGATTGCAAAGAATTGGTGGAGTCAGCAAGAAAAGGAAAATAAAATCCATTGGATTAGCTAGAAGCAAATGATTTGCCGAAGGGGCCATGGGGACTCGGCTTCAGGGATATCCATGCATTCAACATAGCCATGCTATCTAGGCAAGTCTGGAGGTTGATCCAAAATCCAAATAGTTTGTGTTCCACCATTCTAAAAGCAAAATACTACCCAAATTGTCATATTCTGCAAGCGCAAGCATGTGACAACATGTCATACACGTGGAGGAGCATCCTTCATGGGGTTGAGCTTGCAAAGCAAGGATCAATCTGGCACATTGGAGACGATGAAAATGTGAATATCTGGCAGGACCAATGGATTCCGAGGGCTTGGTGCAGGAAGATATCTTCACCTCGGGGTGATAACCTGCTTACTAACATGTCTGAGCTTATTAGTTCGATAACAGGACAGTAGGATCAACAGCTTGTTACGGACACATTCATGGCCAATGAGGCTCGTATGATCCTGAACATTCTGATCTAAGATGGAGGTGTGGACTTCCTAGCTTGGCATTATGATTAATGGGGCCTACACTCGGTCCGAAATGCGTATAAATTATAGAGGCAACTGGAGAGTTATTCGCATGGCACCGATCAGGGGAGCAGCATGCAACTTCCAGAAGTTCTAGGGGGTAGAAATGATAATAAGTGGTGGCGTATTTGGAAACTGAATTATCCGAATAAAATCAAGCACTTTTGGTGGCAGTGTGCACATGATACACTGGCCGCAACGGATAATCTGATTCAGCGAGGAGTACAGATCGAGGACCCTAACTGCATCTTCTGTAATCGGGTGCATAAGAATGGTGGGCACCTATTCAAGCAAGGAAGTAAAAAGCTTGTGGCGGGATCTAGTATATGAAAGCCTACGCAGTAAACTTGAACTCTGCAGCTCGATTGGAGCAACCATGGACATTTGGAAATTGTCAGAGGAGCAGAAGGTACAAGTAGAAACTATGTGGTGGCTATGGTGGAAGGAGCAAAATGGGGTGATCTTCCGAATTCCATCGCCGATCTAGCCCACCGTGTGAAATATATGTCGACGAAGTATCTGTTAGAAATAATGGGCTAAATAAATAAGCCCATATAGATTTCAGATTTTTCCTAAATCTCAAAGCCCATGTGTGTGGAAGTCCATGTGTGATTTGGCCCAATTTGGTGGCAGCTCACATATGAGTGGAGTGGGAGCTAAAGTTTAGTCCCACATGGAAAGTTGGAGGAGAGTTACACCACCTTATAAGGTGGAGTAGTTCACCACTTAGTAAAGTGAGTGAGAAGAGGAGAACTACATGCGTGCTCCTCCGACGACGACGCTCGCCCGCCCGCTCGTCACGACCTTGCGGGTTGCGGGTTGCGGGAATCGAGCCGAGCTTTATTTTTGCTGCTTGGGAAAACTTGTGCGGTCTATGCGGGATTCCCGAGCCGCTCTATATAAACTCCAGTGCGGCTTCCACCACGCATATACCGAAAATCAATCTAGGGTTTGCCAACCTCTCTGCTTGCGCCACCGCCGTAGTCTACTCCATCCCGCTTGCTGGCATGCACCGGCGAACGGGAGAGCAGGTCTCCGGAACCACTCGTCTTTGCGATCCTGTACGGGAGAGGGCGAATAAGGTTTTTGGGAAGCGCCCTGCGCGACTGCTCAAGTTCTGCATCACGGCTCGTCTTCCATCCAAGTCGGATGGTCTTGCCTATCGTCGTCTTCGCCGCCGTCTGCTTCGACCAATCTTCCCCAAGGCTACTGCTGCGATTACTGCAATTGAACGGTACGTGCGATGTGATGCTGACTGGTTATTAATCATGTTCTACGAGTACATGTTTACCTGCTGCCTGTTTCCGTTCATCTTGTTGTTTAGTACATCTAGTATGTTCGAGTTACATGTGCGAGTAGCTAGTATTATCATGTTTAATATTCTGGAATTAATCACGGAAATTGTGCCTAATTATCCAATAATCCAAAAACCTTATTATAGGCAATTTTCCGAGATAAACATGGGACACTTGGCCGATGCGATGAAGCCAGAAAAGTTTACCGGTGTTCACTTTAAGAGGTGGCAGTATAAGACCACTATGTGGCTGCAAAATCTGAAAGTATTCGAGGCTAGTGAGGGTTTACCTAAAGGAACTATATCTGAACAAGATCAGAACAAGTTCAAGGAAACCAATCTTGCCTTTGTGGGATGCGTTCTGAGTGTTCTTGACAACAAGCTGTTTGATGTGTATATGCACTTCAAAGATGGCAAAGAGCTCTGGGAAGCTTGAACGCTAAGTTATTTGTAACAGATCTTTGCAAAGGAACTGTACATCATGGAGAACTTTCATGATTACAGGATGGTTAACAATAGTTCTGTAGTCGAACAAGCTCATGAGATATAGTGCTTTGCCAAGGAGCTTGAAATCCTTAAGTGTAACTTACCTGACAAGTTTGTGGCTGGGTGCATCATTGTAAAGTTTCCTTCTTCATGGAGGAATTTCGCCACAACTCTCAAGCATAAGAGACAAGAGATATCGGTTGAAAACCTGATAGCGTCTCTTGATGTTGAGGAGAAGGCTCGGGCTAAGGACACTGCTGAGAAAGGAGGCGAGGGTCAGTCTAGCGCCAACATGGTGCAGAAGAGGACCTTCGGCAAGAACAAAGGGAACTATAAGCCCTCCTTCAACAAGCCTGAAAAGACTACAACCTTTAAGAAGAAGAAGAAACCGAACAAGGCCGAGCTAGGTTGCTTTACCTGTGGAGAGCTCGGGCACTTTTCCAAGGACAGCCCAGAAGGTGCAGATCATAAAGGGAAAAAGGGGAAGACTGTCAACGTCGTGACTGCTAGCAATGTTGATGGGTATGGTAATCTATTTACTGTTCTTTCAGTTTTTCAATCACCATGTTGGTGGATTGATACGGGTGCTAATATTCATGTGTGTGCTGACATCTCTATGTTCACTTCTTATCAGGTCGCTCGGGATTCATCCGTCCTAATGGGGAATGGGTCACATGCTTCTGTTCATGGTGTTGGCACGGTGGATCTGAAGTTCACTTCGGGAAAGATCGTGCAGCTGAACATGTCCCTTCCATGAACAAGAATCTCGTTAGCGGCTCCCTTCTATGCAGAGATGGGTTTAAGGTTGTTTTTGAGTCTAATAAAGTCATTGTGTCGAGATATGGACAATTTATTGGTAAAGGATATGAGTGCGGAGGGTTGTTCCGTTTTTCACTTTCAGATTTTTGTAATAAGTCCGTAAACCATATTTGTGGCGGTGTTAATGATGATACCAGTGTTTGGCATTCTCGTTTATGTCACATTAATTTTGGTTTGATGTCCAAGTTGTCCAATATGAGTTTAATTCCGAATTTCACTATTGCCAAAGGTTCCAAGTGCCATAGTTGTGTGCAATCAAAGCAACCTCGAAAGCCTCACAAGGCAGCCGAGGAGAGAAACTTGGCACCTCTAGAGCTCATACATTCTGATCTTTGTGAGATGAATGGTGTGTTGACAAAAGGTGAAAAGAGATATTTCATGACTTTGATTGATGATGCGACTAGATACTGCTATGTTTATTTGTTGCGCACAAAAGATGAAGCTTTAGACTACTTTAAAATTTATAAAGCCGAAGTTGAAAATCAACTAGAGAAAGATCAAGCGTCTTAGGTCGGATCGTGGTGGTGAATATTTCCCAAAATCTTGATGAATTCTGAGGAACATGGCATTATTCATGAAAGGACGCCTCCCTACTCGCCTCAATCAAACGGGGTTGCCGAGAGGAAAAACCGCACGCTGACTGACTTGGTGAATTCCATGTTAGCCACCGCCGGTTTATCTAAGGCATGGTGGGGGGAGGCCTTGTTGACAGTGTGTCATGTCCTAAATAGAGTTCCTAACAAGAATAAAGATAAAACCCCTTATGAGGAGTGGGCTGGGAGAAAACCATCACTTTCTTACTTGAGCACTTGGGGTGTTTGGCTAAGGTCAACATCTGGATTCCTAAGAAAGCATAAACTTGGACCAAAGGCGATTGGATTGCATCTTTCTAGGATATGCTCATGGTGTAGGCTATAGATTTTAGTAGTTAAATCTGAGGTTCTGATATGCATGTTGATACTATAATGGAATCTCGTGATGCAACATTCTTTGAGAATATGTTTCCTATGAAAGACATGCATAACTGCTAGAATTTCTTCTGAAATACTTCTGAAACTAGTGCATCTAGTGAGAATTTTGAGCAACCACGTGAGGAAGAAGTCCTAGAGAAGGATGACAATGAAGCTCCTACGCATAAGGGATGAGAGGGTTGCAAAATCCTTTGGAGATGATTTCATTGTGTACCTTGTGGATGATACTCCCACTTCCATTGCAGAGGCATGTGCATCTCCTGATGCAGATGATTGGAAAGAAGTTGTTCATAATGAGATGGACTCGATTCTTTCTAATGGAACTTGGGAACTATCAGAATGGCCCCATGGATGTAAGCCTGTGGGTTGCAAGTGGGTGTTCAAGAAGAAGCTAAGGCCTGATGGTACTATTGAAAAGTACAAGGCTCGGCTTGTAGCAAAAGGCTACACCCAGAGAGAAGGTGAAGATTACTTTGACACCTATTCACCTGTTGCTAGACTGACCACCATTCGAGTACTACTATTCCTGGCTGCCTCTTATGGTCTTATCGTTCATCAAATGGACGTTAAGACAGCTTTCCTCAATGGAGAGTTGGAAGAGGAGATCTATATGGATCAGCCTGATGGGTTTGTGGTAAAAGGTGAAGAGAGAAAGGTGTGCAAGTTGTTAAAATCTTTATATGGCCTGAAGCAAGCACCTAAGCAATGGCATGAGAAGTTTGACAGAACATTAACCTCTGTTGGCTTTGTCGTTAATGAGGCTGACAAGTGCGTCTACTATCGCCATGGTGGGGGCGAAGGTGTTATATTATGTTTGTACGTGGATGATATCATTATCTTTGGTACAAACATGAATGTGATAAATGAAGTTAAGTCCTTTCTGTCAAAGAGCTTTGATATGAAAGATCTGGGAGAAGCTGATGTTATTCTGAATATCAAGCTGATTAAGCACGAGAGTGGGATTACTTTGACGCGGTCACACTATGTTGAGAAGACCTTGAGCCGTTTCGGTTTCGTTGATGGCAAGTCTTCCCCAACACCTTATGATCCCAGTGTGACATTACGGAAAAACAAGAAAGAGCCGAAAGAACAATTGAGATACTCTCAAATCGTTGGCTCACTCATGTACTTAGCTAAGCGACAAGACCCGACATCTCTTTTCTTTGTGAGCAAGTTGAGTAGGTTCATGTCTAACCCGGTATTGAACATTGGTGTGCACTTGAAAGGGTCATGCGCTATCTATGTGGTACAATGAGTTATGGGATACACTATTCGGGGCATCCAGCGGTGCTCGAAGGATATAGTGATGCGAACTGGATCTCGGATGTAGATGAACTCTACGCCACTAGTGGGTATGTATTTACCTTTGGAGGTGGCGCGGTATCATGGAGATCTTGCAAACAAACCATATTGACAAGGTCGACTATGGAAGCAGAACTTGCTGCTTTAGACACAGCCACTGTAGAGTCAGAATGGCTGCGTGAACTCTTGATGGACTTGCCGGTGGTTGAGAAACCTATACCGGCCATCCTCTTGAATTGTGATAATCAAACTGTTATTGTCAAAGTGAACAATTCTAAGGATAACGCGAAGTCATCAAGACATGTCAAGAGACGTTTGAAGTCTGTCAGGAAATTGAGAAACTCCGGAGTAATTACTGTTACGTATATTCAAACTGACAAAAACCTGGCAGATCCCTTTACAAAGGGACTATCACGAAACGTGATAGAAAGTGCATCGAGAGAGATGGGTTTGAGACCCATGGATGTTACACAGTAGTGGTAACCCAACCTTTTTGATCGGAGATCCCGTGAATTAGGACCTGGAAAAACAAGCTAGTGGTGTGACGGAGGAGAGTATTAGACAACCCTCTCTATGTGAAGATGTACAACTCTCAAAGCTGTAAGGCAGGTTGGCAACATGCCTTAATGTGTTTCTGTTGGCTATGATTAGCAAAGATGCTGTCCTACAGAGCATTCTTGAAAGAACACACCTATACGAGTTCCGATTGTTAAACGTCGCAATCTATGAGATTTGGGTGATCTCTAGTAAACTCATGAAGAGACCAAGTAGTATGACGCATATGCTACACCCGCGGGGTAGGCTACTGGCAGCCAGGTACTAGTTATGACTTTGTGTGAAATCTAAAAGCACCAAACTTGCAATTCAAGGTTCGTCCATTGTTCAAGTTGCTGATAGCTCAAGGTTCTAGGCAGAAGTTCAACTTAACAGTCTCTGCTGAAACACTAGTATATAAACAAGTAGCGAGAATTGGCAAATCTTCAAATGGGCATTTGAGATCTGGTGGGGGATTTTTAGAAATAATGGGCTAATTAAATAAGCCCATATAAATTTCAGATTTTTCCTAAATCTCAAAGCCCATGTGTGTGGAAGCCCATGTGTGATTTGGCCAAATTTGGTGGCAGCTCACATATGAGTGGAGTGGGAGCTAAAGTTTAGTCTCACATGGAAAGTTGGAGGAGAGTTACACCACCTTATAAGGTGGAGTGGTTCACCACTTAGTAAAGTGAGTGAGAAGAGGAGAGCTACACGCGTGCTCCTCCTCCGACGACGACGCCGCTCGCACGTCTCATTGCCACGCCGCAGTTCTGGGAATCTCAGCGAGCCGAGCTTTATTTTTGCTGCTTGGGAAAACTTGTGCGGTTTTGACAGACGTGTCAACAGTAGCCTATTCGGGTCGCTCCCGGATCGTGGGCTATCTGTAACCGACCCGAACGTGCACAACGTGGGCTTGGTCCACGACGTGCCCTATGCGGGATTCCCGAGCCGCTCTATATAAACTCCAGTGCGGCTTCCACCACGCATATACCGAAAACCAATCTAGGGTTTGCCAACCTCTCTGCTTGCGCCATCGCCATAGTCTGCTCCATCCCGCTTGCCGGCGTGCACCGGCGGACGGGAGAGCAGGTCTCCGGAACCACTCGTCTTTGTGATCCTGTACGGGAGAGGGCGAATAAGGTTATTGGGAAGCGTCCTGCGCGACTGCTCAAGTTCTGCATCACGGCTCGTCTTCCATCCAAGTCGGGCGGTGTTGCCTATCGTCGTCTTCGCCGCCGTCTGCTTCGACCAATCTTCCCCAAGGCTACTGTTGCGATTACTGCAATCAAACGGTACGTGCGACGTGCTGCTGACTGGTTATTAATCATGTTCTGCGAGTACATGTTTACCTGCTGCCTGTTTCTGTTCATCTTGTTGTTTAGTACATCTAGTATGTTCGAGTTACATGTACGAGTAGCTGGTATTATCATGTTTAATATTCTGGAATTAATCACCGAAATTGTGCCTAATTATCCAACAGTATCTATGCTGCTACAGTAAAAACACTAATCTAAAACCTGGCAATGTGATTTGGAGGCCCCCTGCTGATAATGTTATCAAATTCAATATTGATGGTGCGTTCATGGAGGGCAACAAAGAGGAGGCTCGGGAGTTGTGGCACGCTCATCAACATGCGAGATTGTGGTGGCGAAGGATGGTTGCAGTGATAAAATCTATGATGCTTTTACAGTCGAGCTTTGTGGCATGGAGGAAGCCGTTTGCTTGGCATCAAAACTTGGAGTCATTCGGGTGGAGTTTGAATCTGATGCTCAGGTATTGATCATGGCTCTTAATAGTAGACAACCAGTTACTCTAGAGAAGCTGCCATTATTGAAGACTTGGAGGTCCAACAACGAACCTGGTTCTCGTCTTGTTCTTTTAATTTTAGTCCTCGTAGAGCCAACAAGGTTGTTCATATGCTAGCACAAGAGGGGATAAAGCATGATGTAAACAATAGCATTAGATCAGATTATGAGGTGCATGTGTGCGCCAATGTGGCTGTAATGGGTGATTTAGCCCAGATTATTTCGTAATAAAGTTGTGAGCTTTTCCTTAAAAGAAGACCAGCCCACGCTGAAAAACCTTCGGCAAAACAATGGTTGGAAGGAAATGCTGGGATGCTACGGAGTCGTTTCCGTTGGATTTGCTCTAACATTACTCACTTCCGTGCCTGTCCACGCCTCCAACGCTCTAGGGCGTGTTCGGTTACTCATTTCCCCGTTTCTCGCATGGGGCGGGAAGAAATAAGGATGTTTGGTTCCCTGCGGTGGATGGAATCTTTACATCATATGAGTTTTAAAGCACCGCTCAGACTGGCCCTGGAGGAACGCCAAAATCGGGCGTTTCCACGGAGCCAAGTTCTTCTCGTGCTCGTGGCGAAAGAGGCTGCACACGCTCGTGCAAGGGAGGGATGGCGGGAGCTCGCAAAATCCGGCAGGAGAAATTGGGGTTACCGCTCGTCGTTTCGCTGCGCCTATTTACACCGCCCCTCTGCTGGCTCCAAAATCTCCGCCTCCATTTCCCCAATTTCAAGCTCTTCCTCCAAATCCTCTTCCTCACCGATGAGCAGGTAAGCGGCACCTCCTACTCCGGTGGGTGTATCTCATCTCCTGCAAGTCTTCCTCCTCGGCTATGTCAGACATGTCGTCCTCGTCAGGCGAGATTGAGATTGTGGTAAGAAACACCTAACCCTAGCTCTCGCAACTTAGATCTTTTTCCATGTTCTAGCTCACAGTTCTAAGCTATGAGCTACTGTTGTAGATCTGGACCTTAGTATTTGCAGTCAGTATCCATATTTTCCTGTGACCATTGCATGTGCTGTAGGTAGGATTAGTTGTTGCAGATATGCCCAAGAGACAATAATAAAATGATTATTATTATATCTTTGTGTTTAGGATGAATGTTTACATCCCATGCTATAATTGTATTATTAGGAAACACTAATACTTGTGTGTTTTATAAACATAAAAAAGTCCCTAGTAAGCCTCTTGTTAAGACTAGCTTGTTGATTAATAGATGATCATGGTTTCCTGATCATGGACATTGGATGTTATTAATAACAAGATCATATCATTAGGAGAATGATGTGATGGACATACACCCATAGTAAAAGCATAGCATAAGATCAAGTCATAAGTTCGTTTTGCTATAAGCTTTCAAATACATAGTAACCTAATCCTTCGACCATGAGATTGTGTTAATCACCACCACCGGATGAGTGCTTTGATGACATCAAACGCCGCTTCATAACTGGGTGATTGTAAAGGTGGCATTAGGTATTCTGAAAGTATGTATTGAGGCACATGGATCAAGAATGGGATTTGTCCATCCATCTGACGGATAGATATGCTTTGGGCCCTCTCGGTGGAATGTCATCTAATTAGCTTGCAAGCATGTGACTAGGTCACAAGGGATGACATGTCACGGAACGAGTAAAGAGTACTTATCGGAAACGAGGTTGAACTAGGTATGGAGATACCGATGATCGAACCTCGGATAAGTAGAGTATCGCGTGACATAGGGAATTGGTTTCGTATGTTAATGGTTCTATCGATCACGAAGTCATCGTTGAGTATGTGGGAGCCATTATGGATCTCCAGATCCCGCTGATGGTTATTGATCGAAGAGTTGTCTCGATCATGTCTGCATATTCGTGAACCGTAGGGTGACACACTTAAGGTTTGATGATGTTTTAGGTAGATACGGAATATGCGTTGGAGACCGAATGTTGTTCGGAGTCTCGGATTGGATCCGGGACATCACGAGGAGATCCGGAATTGTCCGGAGAATATGATTCATATAATGGAGATCATTTTCTGGTTTTCGGAAATGTTCCGGAGTATTCATACGGAGATTCTAGAAGGTTTTGGAGTGTTCCGGAAAGTTCCAGAAGGTTCCATAGGGTTTACTTGAAAACCAAGAAAGAAAGGGGAATACTTGGGGGGGAAGAAAACTTCCCCCCTCCCTTGGCGCGCCAGCCCTAGAGGGCCCAAGGGGGAGCCCTAGGACGCCTCCCCCTCTATATAAAGGAGGGGTGGGGCGCCTCCCCCCTTGCTCCTTCCACCCCAAACCCTGGTCGCCTCTCTCCTCCACCGTCCTCCTGCTCTGGCTTAGGCGAAGCCTACAGAAATCCTTCTCCACCACCACCACCACGTCGTCGTGCTGCTGGGATTCCGTGGAGATCTACCACCTCCGCTACCCGCTGGAACAGGGAGAGGAAGGTCTACATCGACTCCGAACGTGTGACCGACTACGGAAGTGCTGCCGAAACGCAGCGCCGGAAGGATCGTCTACTTGATCTTGAGATCGGCAAGTGATCGTCTACATCAACCACGAGATCCGATCTTGCACAAGGCTTTCGTATCTACAAGGGTTAGTACAGATCTATCTCGTTGCACTGATCTAGTAGATTAGATCTTGGCTTTTCCTAGATTAGATCTTGGTTTTGTTCGTTCTTGTGGTAGAAATTTTTTGTTTTCCCTGCTACAAACCCATCAATGGTATTAGAGCCAGGTCTATGCGTAGATCTGTTGCACGAGTAGAACACAATGGTTTTGTGGGCGTTGATGCTTTTGTTGTTGTTGTCTTCACGTGTACTTTGCATCTTGCGGGATGGTGGGATGAAGCGGCTCGGTCTAACCTTACATGCCATCGCACATGAGACTTGCTCCACGCTTGACGTGCAACTTGCATTGCACAAGTGGCTTTGCGGGTGTCTGTCTCTGCCACCATAGTTAAGATTCACTTTATAATTAGCATCTGACAACACTTGTATCAGCGTTGTGGTTTTTGTTCGTAGGTAAGATCGGTTCTTATACGAAAGCCCCAAACCACGTAAAACATGCAAAGAAAATTAGAGGCGTCTAACTTGTTTTTGCAGGGGCATGTGATGTGATATGGCCACGATGTGATTATGAATATATTTGATGTATGCAATGATCCTTCTTGTAATATGGCAACCGGCTGGAGCCTAATAGTTGTCTTTAAATTCTGTTAAGACTTGCGTGTCTATTCATCATGTAATAGCTTTATTCCAAGTAGTTGTTATAGTTGCTATTAGTGATGGACAACCATGAAGCAGCGCCACTGACCTTGACGCTATGCTGGTGATGATGGAGATCATGTTCGTGCTTTGGAGATGGAGATCAAAGGCACAAGAAGAAAGGCCATATCATGTAACATACTATGAATTCCATGTGATGTTAATCCTTTTTCCATCTTGTATTGCTTAGATCATGACGATAGCATTATAAGATAATCCCTCTCACTAAAATATCAATTAATAAAGTGTTCGTCCTTAGTAGGCATTGTTGCTAAGACTCATCGTTTCGAAGCATCTCGTGATGATCGGTGTGATAGATTCTACGTGTGCATACAACAGGTGCAAGCCAGATTTGCACATGCGGATACTAAGGTTAACCTTGATGAGCCTAGCATGTAAAAACATGGTCTCGGAACACGGAATACGGAAAGGTAGAGCATGAGTCATATGAATGATATGATGAACATGTTGATTGTTCGCCACTGAACTACATCTTCTCTCGTGAAGATCGGACTTGGTGTAGTGGATTTGGTTCGTGTAATCACTAAGGCAACTTGAGGGATGTTGTTTTGAGTAGGAGTTCACCTAGTTAATTTAAGAATTAAATTTGAACTCAAATTTGTCATAAACTTAGTCTAAACTCTTTGCAAATATGTTGTAGATCATGGCGACCCCCTCCATCAACTTTAATGCATTTCTAGAGAAAGAAAAGCTGAAAAACAATGGAAGCAACTTCACAGACTGGTTCCATGGATTGAGGATTGTCCTCAGCGCTGGTCAGTTGGCATATGTGCTCGATGCACTTCTAGGTGACCCACCTGCAGAGGATGCTTCCGATGATGTGAAAAAAAATTACGTCACTCGGAAGAACCACTACTCCGCAGTTCAGTGTGCCATCCTGTACGGTTTAGAATCGGAGCTTCAGAAGCGCTTTGAGCACCGCGACCCTTTTGAGATTATCAATGAGCTCAAGATGATCTTTGAAACTCATGCGGCCATGGAGAGCTATGAGGCCTCTGAGAAGTTCTTAACTATAAGATGGAAGAGGGCAGCTCCATTAGCGAGCACGTGCTCAAAATGTCTAGGCACGTGAACAGGCTCCAAGAATTGGGAATAACAATTCCTAATGCATTGGGGATTCATCGTGTCCTCCAATCACTGCCACCTAGTTATAAGAACTTTCTGATGAACTACAATATGCATTGCATGAACAAGATGTTGACTGAACTCTTCTCCATGTTGAAAACTACTGAAGTGGAGATTAAGAAGGAGTACCAAGTGTTGATGGCCAATAAGACCACCAATTTCAAGAAACAGGGCAAGCCTATAAAGAAGGGAAACTTCAAGAAGGACGGCAAGAAAGCTGACGCACCTGCTAAGAAGCCTAAGGCTGGTCCTAAGCCTGATACTGAGTGCTTCTACTACAAAGGTGAAGGTCACTGGAAGCGCAACTGCCCCAAGTACCTAGCAGATCTGAAGAACGGAAACATCAAGAAGAAAGGTATATTTGATATACATGTTATTGATGTGTATCTTACTAGTAATCGTAGTAGTGCCTGGGTATTTGATATTGGTTCGGTTGCTCATATTTGTAACTCGAAACAGGAGCTACGGAATAAATGAAGACTGGCAAGAACGAGGTGACGATGCACGTTGGAAATGGCTCCAAGGTTGATGTGATCGTTGTCGGCACGCTCCCTCTTCATCTACCTTTGGGATTAGTTTTGAACTTGAATAATTATTATTTCGTGCCTGCGTTAAGCATGAACATTATTTCTGGATCTTGTTTATTGTGAGACGGTTACTCGTTTAAGTCTGAGAATAATGGTTGTTCGATTTATATGAGTAATATTTTATTATGGTAATGCACCTGAGATGAATGGTTTATTCTTATTGAATCTCGATAGTAGTGATACACATGTTCATAACATAGATGCTAAACAAATAAAAATGAATGATAATACTACATACATGTGGCACTGTCGTCTTGGTCACACTGGAGTGAAGCGCATGAAGAAACTCCATTCCGATGGACTTCTTGAATCACTTGATTTTGAATCACTTGAAAGATGCGAAGCATGTCTGATGGGGAAAATGACTAAGACTCCATTCTCTAGGATAGTGGAGCGAGCTACGGACTTATTGGAAATAATGCATACCGATGTGTGCGACCCAATGAGTGTAGCATCGTGCGGTGGATATCGTTATGTTCTTACCTTCACAGATGACTTGAGTAGATATGGGTATGTCTACTTTATGAAACATAAGTCCGAAACTTTCGAGAAGTTTAAGGAATTTCAAAGTGAGATAGAAAATCATCGTAACAAGAAGATTAAGTTTCTGTGTTCTGACCATGGAGGTGAATATCTAAGTTACGAGTTTGGCATGCATTTAAAGAAATGCGGAATACTTTCGAGTTGACACCGCCGGGAACACCACAGCGTAATGGTGTGTCCGAACATCGTAATCGAACTCTCTTAGATATGGTTCGGTCTATGATGTCTCTTACAGATTTACCGTTATCGTTTTGGGGTTATGCATTAGAGACAACCGCATTCACTTTAAATAGGGCACCATCTAAATCCGTTGAAACGACGCCGTATGGTTTGTGGTTTGGTAAGAAACCTAAGTTGTCGTTCCTTAAAGTTTGGGGATGCGAAGCGTATGTAAAGAAGTTACAACCCGACAAGCTTGAACCCAAAGTGGAAAAATGCGTCTTCACAGGATACCCTAAAGAAACAATTGGGTATACCTTCTATCATAGATCCGAAGGCAAAGTTTTCGTTGCTAAGAATGGGTCCTTTCTTGAGAAGGAGTTTCTCTCAAAAGAAGTGACTGGAAAGTAGAACTCGATGAGGTTGTTGAACCTTCTCTCGGATTTGGGAGTAGCGCAACACCGGAAGATGTTTTTGTGCCGCCTGCACCAATAAGAGAGGAAGCTAATGATGATTATCATGAAACTTCGAACGAAGTTGCTGCTAAACCTCACAGGTCAACAAGGGTTCGTGCCACTCCTGATTGGTATGACCCTGCGTTGAATGTCATGTTGGTGGACAACATCGACGACCCTATGACGTATGAGGAAGCTATGATGAGCCCAGATTCTAACAAATGGCAAGAAGCCATGAAATCCAAAATGGGATCCATGTACGAAAACCAAGTATGGACTTTGGTGGACTTACCGGATGGCTGCAAGGCTATCAAGAACAAATGGATCTTTAAAAGAAAAATAGATGTTGATGGTAATGTTACTGTCTATAAAGCTTGACTTGTCGCAAAAGGGTTCCGACAAATTCAAGGAGTTGACTACGATGAGACCTTCTCACCGGTAGCGAAGCTAAAGTCTGTGAGGATTTTGTTAGCAATTGCTGCATATTTCGATTATGAGATTTGGCAGATGGATGCCAAAACGGCGTTCCTTAATGGTGACATTGAGGAAGAGTTGTCTATGGTACAACCCAAAGGTTTTATCAATCCTAAAGATGCTGACAAGGTGTGCAAGCTTCAGCACTCAATTTATGGACTGAAGCAAGCATCCCGGAGTTGGAATCAACGTTTTGATAAGGTGATCAAAAAAATTGGATTTATACAAACTTATGGAGAAGCTTGTATCTACAAGAAAGTGAGTGGGAGCTCTGTAGCATTCTTAATACTATATGTGGATGACATATTGTTGATTGGGAATGATATAGAACTTCTTGAAAGTGTCAAGGCCTATTTGAATAATAGTTTTTCAATGAAGGATCTTGGCGAAGCGGCATACATTTTAGGCATCAAGATTTATAGAGATAGATCAAGACGCTTAATAGCGCTTTCACAAAGTACATACCTGGACAAGGTTCTAAAGAGATTTAGAATGGAAGAAAGCAAGAAAGGGTTCTTGCCCATGTTGCCAGGTAATACATTGAGTAAGACTCAAAGTCCAGCTACGGTAGAAGATAGAGAGAAGATGAGTAAAATCCCCTATACCTCAGCCATAGGCTCCGTCATGTATGCCATGTTGTGTACAAGACCGGATATAGCACACGTTGTTAGTTTGACTAGCAGATATCAAAGTGATCCTAGAATGGAACACTGGACAACGGTCAAAAATATCCTAAAGTACCTGAATAGGACTAAGGATATGGTTCTTTCTTATAGAGATGATGAACAGCTTGTTGTAAATAGTTACACCGATGATAGTTGGAACACCGATCCGGATGACTCGAAGTCACAGTCTGGATACGTATTTATTTTGAATGGTGTTGTAGTGAGCTAGAGGAGTGTCAAGCAAAGCGTTGTGGCGAAATCTTCAACTGAATCAGAATACATAGCTGCTTCAGAGGCTGCACAAGAAGCGATATGGATGAAGGAGTTCATTACTGAGCTTGGTGTGGTTCCTAGTGCATTGGACCCGATGGCCATCTATTGTGACAACACGGGTGCCATAGCCAATGCACAGGAGCCAAGGTCACACAGCAAGATGAAGCACATCAAGCTACGTTTCCATGCTATTCGCGAGTATGTCCAAGATGGCAACATAAGGATTTGCAAAGTACATACTGATCTGAATGTGGCAGATCCGTTGACTAAACCTCTCCCTAGAACAAAACATGACCAACACCAGAACGCCATGGGTATTAGGTATATTACAATGTAATCTAGATTATTGACTCTAGTGCAAGTGGGAGACTGTTGGAGATATGCCCAAGAGACAATAATAAAATGGTTATTATTATATCTTTGTGTTTATGATGAATGTTTACATCCCATGCTATAATTGTATTATTAGGAAACACTAATACTTGTGTGTTTTGTAAACATAAAAGAGTCCCTAGTAAGCCTCTTGTTAAGACTAGCTTGTTGATTAATAGATGATCATGGTTTCCTGATCATGGACATTGGATGTTATTAATAACAAGATCATATCATTAGGAGAATGATGTGATGGACACACACCCATAGTAAGCATAGCATAAGATCAAGTCATTAAGTTCGTTTTGCTATAAGCTTTTAAATACATAGTAACCTAATCCTTCGACCATGAGATTGTGTTAATCACCATCACCGGATGAGTGCTTTGATGACATCAAACGCCGCTTCGTAACTGGGTGGTTATAAAGCTGGCATTAGGTATTCTGAAAGTATGTGTTGAGGCGCATGGATCAAGACTGGGATTTGTCCATCCATATGACTGATAGATATGCTCTGGGATCTCTCGGTGGAATGTCATCTAATTAGCTTGCAAGCATGTGACTAGGTCACAAGGGATGACATGTCACGGAACGAGTAAAGAGTACTTATCGGTAACGAGATTGAACTAGGTATGGAGATACCGATGATCGAACCTCGAATAAGTAGAGTATCGCGTGACAAAGGGAATTGGTTTCGTATGTTAATGGTTCTATCGATCACGAAGTCATCGTTGAGTATGTGGGAGCCATTATGGTTCTCTAGATCCCGTTGATGGTTATTGATCGGAGAGGTGTCTCGAACATGTCTGCATATTCGCGAACCGTAGGGTGACACACTTAAGGTTTGATGCTATTTTAGGTAGATATGGAATATGCGTTGGAGACCGAATGTTCTTCGGAGTCTCGGATTGGATCCGGGACATCACGAGGAGATACGGAATTGTCCGGAGAATATGATTCATATAATGGAGATCATTTTCTGGTTTTCAGAAATGTTCCGGAGTATTCATATGGAGATTCTAGAAGGTTTCGGAGTGTTCCGGAAAGTTCTAGAAGGTTCCATAGGGTTTACTTAAAAACCAAGAAAGGAAGGGGAATACTTGGGGGGAAGAAAACTCCCCCCCTTCCTTGGTGCGCCAACCTTAGAGGGCCCAAGGGGGCAGCCCTAGGCCGCCTCCCCCTCTATATAAAGGAGGGGTGGGGCGCATCCCCCCTTGCTCCTTCCATCCTAAACCCTGGCAGCCTCTCTCCTCCACCGTCCTCCTGCTCCGGCTTAGGCGAAGCCCTGCAGAAATCCTTCTCCACCACCACCACCACGCCGTCGTGCTTCTGGGATTCCATGGAGATCTACCACCTCTGCTGCCCGCTAGAACAGGGAGAGGAAGGTCTACATCGACTCCGCGTGCAGACGCTGATCATGGAGCCTTGGCGCCGGAAGGATCATCTACTCGATCTTGAGATTGTCAAGTGATCGTCTACATCAACCACGAGATACGATCTCGCACAAGGCTTTCGGATCTACAAGGGTTAGTACAGATCTATCTCGTTGCACTGATCTAGTAGATTAGATCTTGGATTTTCCTAGATTAGATCTTGGTTGTGTCGTTCTTGCGGTAGAAAATTTTTGTTTTCCCTGCTACGAACCCATCATTAGTGTTGTAAGTATAGTTCATCCCCTGGAACTGAACACATTATTATCCCTACTGTCGTAGGAGAAGGTTGCGTCCCCTGATCTGTCCGCAACCTCTGTGCTGCCTCTATGTTATGTGCTAATGCCTGATGTGGACATTGAGGTGGCCAGGAGGAAGTTGGCCATGTCATGGCCAACATCTCTATCCACCTTCGTCCTGAATCGAGTTGTCCAGTTGATCGAGAAAGGGGGTTCAATAGTGTGAGGATTCAGGCAGGCGGACATGCGCCTAATTGCAGAGGATGTCTTCAAATTCTCTGGCCGGACAGTCACTCCGAACCAGGTGTACAACCACATGAGGCACTAGAGAGTGTGTTGGATCCGGGTGCTAAGGATCAAGAGGCTTGAGACCGTGCGCTGGGTTGAGGAGAGCTCTTCTCTCATCATGGACGATGATGATTACTATGTCCACATCAAGGTTCGATATATTTGAACTTGCATCAGTAGTTGTAAAGCTCACATATGAACTACACATGTCTTGAACTAACTGTGATTATCATGTAGGCCCAGCCGCAGGACACCGAGTTGATCAACAAACCCATTGACAACTATAACCAGATGAAGATCATCTATGGTCCTTGCATTCCAGTTGCGCCCGTCTCTGTGACCGCGATACGCCGTGCTCTTACCCACCTGATGGAGCACACCGGACAGGCGACCAGGTATCTTGCCATGACCCCTGAGCACAGATTGAACTAGTTCACGGCATTCCTGAACAAGCACTACCTCTGAGCAGCGGACTGAGTTGTTCGAGGAGGTGCTAGTAATGGTGTTGATGATGATGGATGCGATGTGTATTTTGAAGTAGCTAGGCTGATGAACCGTGGTTGTGGTGACCCCTAAGCTTTGGTCTATATATTTTGGGAGGTGGTATTCAGTTACAACCCCTTCGTAGTGCTGCATCACGAGCAGTTTCTCCCGATGCTCGTGCGGCAACACGCACGTCATGACTTATTATGTCGAACCTGTGTTAATATAAGCTAGTAGTTCTCTGCATTGCATTTCTCTAAAATTTGTTTGCTATCTTGATAATGTTGGGTAAGCTCACCTCACTAACCAAGAGGTAAGGATAGTAGGGACAATGCAACTAGCCAAACAAGTACCAATTTAATGAAATCCTGAAATGCATGGAACCAAACGACTGGGGGTTGGCTTCTCAACCCCTAAGGAAATAAGAATACATGGAACCAAACGAATGACCATTTTGACACGAGAAGTTGCATCGCCGCGCACAGCTTCCGTAGAGCCATGATCTCTAGGTGCGAGTAAATGCGACGAGCAACCAAACACGCCCCTAGCAAACTTCGGCCCAAGGCTCAACTGCCAAGTCCAGCACAAAACCTAGCACCAACTAGCCCTTCCCTTTCCCACGCACCACCTCCCCGCCACCCTGCCCCCAAACGTGTCAGAAACCCTTATTCCACCGCCGTCGTTCCCTGCCTCCGCTGCGGCTAGCCCCTCTCCTCCTTGACAGTGTAACTCGAGAGGTTAGAGTAGGGTGCAGAAAAGCTCAGCGCAGTACAGGTTCCATGGGGAAGCGGAGCAAGAAGAACAAGGTCATCCTCACGCCGCTGCTGCCACCAGAAGTCGATGACGAGGACATCGTGATATCTGACGATGATGTCGATTTCGTCGAGAAGAATAAGGAGCACGTCCGCTTCATCGCCCGGATGGATAGAGGGGCCATCAACAAGGTTGTCACCAGGGTCGCCGACCATGACGATGACAAGGTCGAGCTCCTCAACGAGGAGAGCGAGCGCAAGAGGAGGGCGGCCGAAGCCCTGAATCCCAGGAATGACGATTATCATGAGTTAGACCCCGTCGACGCGCTCCCTGTCAAGACTCTGAAGGGGGAGGTGGTCTTCAGAACCGGTAAAATCATATGCGTCAGACTCGCTTCAGTTCTATTTGATTTCGAGCGGCGAAATGAGGAGAACCGATTGAGTTAGTCTAATCCTAAACTCGGTTCTCCTCATTTCGCCCTCCGATCCATATTAATGTTCTCAGATTTGAGTGTATCTAATCATGTTTTAGTGCTAGATACATCCGAATCTAGAAAAATCTGAGAACAATAATTTGGATCGGAGGGAGTAGTAAACATTTAGTCGTAAATCTTTTGGGTCTGTTTTTACTAAGGTTGATTGATTTTTCCAATCAGTAGGAACAGACTACTGTATATGCTTGGAACAACCTATATAAGCAGAGAAAGAAAACAATGAACTACCTAGGAATACCACCAATGGCTTGTTCACGTTGTTCTTGGCCTGTGAATTTAGTAATGAATTACCTATGTGACTTGATAAGATCGTTTTTAGACATTGCTTAGACTAAATAAAGTTGATGGGCACTTGCAGTGTGTGCCCTAGAAAACTCTTCTCGTGTTCTGGGTTTGCCATTTGCAGAGCATGCATTCAGTGTGCCAATGATGACAGGCAGGGGTTGAAGTTCTGGATGCAGATTACCTTGATCAATGGAAAGGGTTGGCAACAATTCAGAATCCTTTGTTTCATTATGAAAAGGGATCACATGGCTACTATTGTGTTTATTTACTTGTTTTTAGTTTTTAGATGTGGTCTTGTTAAAGAGTGATACACACACGAGTCTGTATGATGTTGGAATTACTGATTTAAGTTCTCTGGAAATATGACAAGCATTGCCATATGAGTTTTAATATGTTTGTTGTCGTGAATTGTTGGTATTGTTTACCCTACCCATGTAACAGTCATGCCGTGACATGCAGCCAAGAAAGCAAGGTCTGGAGACAAAGCTAATGGTCTTGAATCTAGATCAGAAGACAAAGGTGCCGGTGCCACCCGAGGTTCCCAAAAAGAATGTAAGGGAAGATCGAACAAAAAGGAAGATTGTAAACCGCAGAATGTGCAACCTCCAACTGAAGTGCCGAAGGAAAATCTGCACTCAGTAGTTTTGGTACTATTTCTGTGCTTTTTGAATCAGTCTGAAGTTCATTCTCCAAACAATATTTTTTGTGATTTACTCCATATTACTGTTTGCAGCACATTGATGAACTTGTTTTTTCAAACTTCTTAATATCATGAATGCAAATTACATGGACATGTTTGATTGCAAATATATAAGTGTCTTAGACATTGTCAATGTATGGCAGAATAGCTAAAGTAACAGTACCATAGCTGAATAGCTGATACTTGTGCTGATTTGGTGGCTAAGTGCCTTGTTTTTGACATAACAAACTGAATGCTGGAATGTGATAAGTGAGAAACGTTGAGCTAAATGAAACTGGATAAATGCAGCATCAGCTATTCAACATAGAATATAGATACGAATATCGATATTTGTTATAGAGCTTATATACCAGAATAATGACAAAGCAAACAAAAGCAGAAGTGGTAAAACTCTTAGTCAAATATCAGATCAATTAAAATGGAAGCACTCAGCTCCCTTGGCCATAATTCAACCTTTTGTATCTTATGCAAAATTGCTACATTTTATTCTGCAAATAGTGAATTTTGTTTTCTGAGTTTATTATATTACTATGATTGGCAGGAAGAGGTGAAAGAAGAACTTTCAGCTGATGAATTGTTTGAGAAAAAGAAGGCCCAGCTTGCTGAACTAGGGATGGCCTTGCTTGAAGATCCTGAGTCAAACATTACATCCCTGAATGATTTATTGATTATGTGCAACGACATGGACCAGAAGGTTGTTAAACTTGGTATAATTCCCTTGCTTGCTGTGTTTAGGGACATAATTCCCAGGTACATGACAGTTCATTTTTCCTACCACCACAGCTACAATGTTCCCAAGTGACTTATATTATATGTGTCTTGATTTTCTTCCCCAGTTATCGGATTAGGCAGCTGAGAGAAAAAGAGCTTGCTGTAGAAGTTTCAAAAGAAGTGAAGAAGACGAGATATTACAAATACACGCTTATCCGCTCCTACAAGGTTTTATTCTGAATCCTGCTTTATATTCTTCGTACTTAGTGAGATAAAGTCATTTGATTAAGAATGATGTGATCATGATCAATGTTTAAGATCCTCATCATTTTGACTTGTTTCATACTACCTCAGTTCCGTAAAATAATGCGTATATTTTTGTTCTAAAGGCACAAAGTAAAGTTTGACCAAGTCGATAGAAAAAACTATCAACAATTATAATATTATATACATGTGATATGAAAATATATTTTATGGTGTATCTAGCAAGATTGATTTGACATTGGAGAAGTCGGTAGTTTTTTCTAAAAGCTTGGTCAAACTTTACATGGTTTAACTTTTGAGTAAATTTATATGCCTTGCTTTATGGAACGGAGGGAGTACTATTACTTATTTGCCACTGATGCTGCATCTTTCGTTTGATGGTCAAAGATATTTCTAGATGTTTTGATTGCTGAAATTCATCTTCTGTTCCCTTTCTGTGCACTTTCAGGCATACCTACAGAAACTGATCTCATTGGAGAAGCAACCCTACATTTATCTCGTGGCTGTTCGTTGCTTGTGTAGTTTATTAGATGCTGCTCCGCAATTCAACTTCCGTGAAAGCTTACTGGCTAGTGTGGTAAAAAAATTAAGCTCCTCAAATGATGTAGCCAGGTATCTCCTTTATTTCTATTTACTTATGTCAAATCATTTTCTACCTGTTAATGCTGTAATGATTCAATCATTCCGTATAAGTTATAGTGTTGGCATCTGGGTTATTCTCCGTGGCCGATTACTTCCAAAATTCGCGTCTGCATTTAGCTATGGAGTTCAACTTTCATCCCGCAGATCAATCCCTGTCCCCACCGTGCATGTATAGGGGAATGGGGCCCCAGTATAGACTGTAGCACACCACTAAATGAGATATACTCTAGACAAGTAAATCTTAGGTTTACCCATGTTCTTTACATCTTTATGTACCAATTACAGCAATATCAGTAAATATCTGTGGTATGGTGCAGTCGACAAGGCACCTCTGTCTCCCATATAGGGTGGTTGTAACAACTTTTCTGATAGTCACGAGTTGCCAGGGAATGGCCCCCCATAGTCCGGTGTTCCAACTGTTATCTGAAGTCCCATAGTTGCTGTATGAAATAGAAGAGGGGGAGGGTGGGGAGGTAGATCCTCCAGTGACCCAAATTTCATTTGAATTTAATCACTTATAAGATGAAAAGGGTAGAGAAAACTACTTCGATGGACATCTATTTTCTTTAAACAATGGTTAGTAATCTATTCATTTGTATTAGGAGTAGTTTTCAAGTCAATTGGAACATAGTAGTCCATCTTTTACAGTGCTACATTAACCTAACTTGCATCTATCTCTCACTAACTTGTAGGAAACTATGTTGTGAGGCGATAAGATCTCTATTTAGAAATGAAGGAAAACATCGTGGTGAGGCAACCATTGAAGCAGTAAGATTGATAGCAGCCCATGTCAAGCTCCATGATTGCCAGCTCCATCCTGATAGCATTGAGGTATGTATGTGATGAAATTGGACGTTTTAGCGTTCAGCTGCTGGCATCTTTCTATGCAATTGATATGTGAAGATTCTTGGTTGAGTATCAATCCCCTTGCTGACCATGGCCACATTTTTCTGCAGGTCTGCTCGTCTTTAAAGTTTGATGAAGACCTTGGAAGAGATGAGAGCAAGGAAGATAAATTGAAACCAAAGAAGAATAAACGATATCAGAATCGGGATGTCACAAAACCGAGTGAGAAGAACAAAATCAAGAAGGAATTGCTTTCTAAGGCCCGGCAAGAGGTAACATCAGATGTTGCATACACTCTTGCAACATGGCCTTGAATTTTTATGAGGTTATATTTTTGCAGGTTCGTGCAGATCTTAGAGCTGTTTCGTTTACTCTTGATCCAAATGAGAAAAAAATGATACAAAGGGAAACCCTTGCGGCTCTCTTTGAGACCTATTTTCGAATTTTGAAGCATAGCATGAATTCTTCAAGGTCTGTCCATTGTGTATCTGTGTTTATGAGTGAAAGGATTTGTATCTGATATTATATGTTCTGAATTGTTGCTTTTCCTTTAGCATAATGTTGCACTCCTGATGATGGTGATATTGTCATGTCATTGATTCCGGGTACAAGGCCACTAGCGTCTTTCCTGGTGGCTCGCACCCTTTACTTGCTCCATGCTTGGAGGGCTTAGGAAAATTCTCACATTTAATTGATTTGGATTTCATGAGTGAACTTATTGCTTGCCTTAAGAAGCTTTCTGGGTATACAGACCATCTAGGTGAAATTCCGACGGATAATACATTCTCTGTGTCAGAACGTCTGCACTGCTGCATAGTTGCTTTTAAAGTCTGGAGGAGCAATCTTGAGGCTTTGAATGTAGACCTGCAGGATTTCTTTGTGCAGCTTTATAATCTTATTCTGGAGAATCGACCTGACAGGTATGGACACTATTCATACTGGGAATTGTTTTCTCTGCTTCATCCATTCCTCGATAATGTGTTACTTCAAATAGAATTTACATTTAATAATTAGTAATAGCTATGCTGTCCACACCATGAGAAGTGCCTGACTTGATCCATTGCATCCAGAGATCATGGTGAGGTTTTGGCCGATGCTCTGAAGACACTTCTGTGGGAAGGCAAGCAGCAGGATATGCTAAGAGCAGCTGCTTTCATTAAGCGCCTGGCCACGTTTGCTCTGTCATTTGGCTCGGCAGAAGCAATGGCAGGTTTGGATATATCATTACCCCATCTGATTTGGCTACTAATGCCTGTCAAGTATTTTATTTTTGTTCGAATTCGGCAATAAAATGCAGTGATCCATCTGCCGAGTCAATCTTGTGCAGCAGGATATACTAATGCCTGTCAAGTATTTTATTTTTGTTCGAGTTTGGCAATAAAATGCAGTGATCCATCTGCCGAGTCAATCTTGTGTAGCAGAATTCATGGGACAATTCATAATAAATTAGTAAACGACCCCTACATAAGCCCGCTACTCTTGCTACAGGTGATCATCTTAGATTGCTTCCTAGGTCCCATACAGTATGCATCACAAGATGAGAGATGAGCAAATCATTAGTAAACAATTATATCAATATATAAAGTAATTTCTTCCTTGGTTTTCGTTACAAGAACTTGTTATCAAGCATTGTCGTTTCCGTTCGCCATACAGGCATAGTGATTTACATGTTCATCTGATGTTTCAGCCTTGATCACGCTGAAGCATCTTCTCCAGAAGAATACTAAGTGCCGGAACATGTTAGAAAATGATGCTGGAGGCGGTTCCCTATCTAGCTTAGTTGTGGTATAAGACTTCCCTTCTTTTCTGTAGTCGTACAGTATGTATTTATCTGATTATCATGCCAATTCTTTTATTTGTTCTAGAAATATGACCCAGAGGCTAAAGATCCTTATCTGAGTGGCGCACTAGCTACAGTGCTTTGGGAGCTTAGCCTTCTGCAGAAGCATTATGACCCATCTGTTTCTGGAATGGCTTCAAATGTTTTGAGCATGGTGAATCTGAACGCTACCCAGAATCCAGTTCAGCTTTCTAGTGCAAACCCTCTTGAAGCGTACAAAGACTTGTCAATGGGAAGGGAATTGTCAAAACCAGCCGGCAAGGTGTTGACACTGAAGTGCAAAAGGAAACGGCGCAGTAAGGAGTTTGTCGCTCTAAGCGCAGATGTGCTTCAAAAGGCAGATTGCACGGTGGGTGAAGATGAACTCAAAGAGAAGTTGCAAAGTCATTTTGCGGTACTAACAGGTTGGTGTACAAGTTACAACACACAATATGTAATGTAACTACATTGGAAAAATCTTTCTTCTCGAGGTACAGTTCAGAATTACAAGAATGTCGACGGTGTGGGGTTGACGACGATATGTCTAAGAGGATTCGAAACATCGCCCCCACCAGCGTGCTTCACAAACTCTGCAGGGGTGAGGAAGCTACCATGGCAGACGCAGACTATCCTGACGCCCTCGCCGCCTTTCCTATACCTGTATAGGAAGCCATCAATCTTCTTCCCGCCAGGCCCTTCAATTTTGGAAGAGACCATTGGCATGTCTTCCATCATGCTCTTCTTCATGTCGCTGGTGCTGTTTGTCCTCATCGTTGTCAGGGACCCAAGCGTCCTCAATGGAGGCTGCTCTGGCGTCGCGCTGTTTGGTGGCCTCCCAGCTGCTACTGTTGCTGGAGGAGTCATGTCGTTTTGCTTGGTATTTTCAGAGGTTGAACTCCTAGCGTCTGCAGACTGGCTGATTGCACTTCTGTCAACACCTGAGAACACAAGGGAAAGATTTCCGTGATGAGCACATGCAAGCAGAGACTAAGACACCATTTATGCTCCACCGGATAGATTTTCTATTTTTTTTTTCTGCTTCCGTGTGGCGCAATCTTCACATCAGCTACTACAGGTTATTCTGTGTAAGTACCAAGAACAGATTGGAAATTAAACACAGTACACAACTACCATCAGTAACTGAAACAACACATGTCTATCCTTGGAACCGGTTGCTACAGGCTACAGGCTTCGTGGCGAACCTTCCGGTACCGTGTGCATTTGGAGATTGTGGGCATTCCGCCATTTGCTTGGAGCAGAGAGACGGTGAAGTCGGTGCTTAGCACCTCGGCTTGGGTGGAGAGGTTCGGGGCAGAGACGGTCGACCGCTCAGACCTGGGGAGCTTGCGGGTCACGGCGTGGACGGACAATCTGGCTCTGATTCCGTGCACCAAGTAGTTGTGGTTGGAGGAACCGCTTGAGTTCGGTGACAACGAGATTCCAGTAGAAGCTTAGGTTCCCGAGGAGGTGGTCCTGCTTGAGTTCAATGCCGTCGTCCACTTGGTGCGGGTGGAGGAAACGGCAGGGGCCGGGGGCCGTTCGTCGTCGGAAGATAGAGGCTTTGATTCCGACGGAGATGGCGGCGGCCACAGTGGGCCCGGCAGGGGCCTTGGAGGCGGCTCTTTGACCGGGGGCGGTAGGAAGGCGAGGTCCTCCGGTCCGAGGGGTGGTGTATCCGGTGGCGTGCAGGCGCCGCCGCGCTAGAGATGGAGGGGAGGCAGAGAGCGGTGGATCGCTCTAGGTCAAACCATGACGGTTGCCCCGTGGCCTCGGGGTGTGGAAGGGCCCACACAGCTGGAGGGGGGCGCAGATGCGGGCCCAGGTCAAAAGTTGGCCTCTGCCGCTGATGACGCGGTCACGGACTCCCTATCCCCCAAAGCCAGCGTGGTGGGCTGGATCACGCCATGCTGGCGATTCAAGATGGTAGCGACCCTGTGGTGGGGAGCTCTCCTTCAGTCCAGGAGGGGGATGACGCGGGACCTGGCACCTCTCTCCCCGGCGGGACACTTCTCCCCCTTCAATTTCTCTGCTGGATCATGGTCCTCTGGGGAGGAGGATGGGGCGGTGTCGAGTGGTGGGCTGAGGCAGTCTATGGAGCCAATATTCTCGGTCCAGCTCTCTGTTGGTTCGGCGGGCTCCATGGGGCCCGGCTCAGGTGCGGCCCAAGATCTTTTGTCGCGGCCGGGAAGGGCAGGCGCTGCCAGCTCTGGGGCGGCCTTGCCGCGTTGGCCACTAGAGGGCCCAGAGGTGGATGGCGCGGCCAGGGAGTTGTGTCCTGGCAGCCGCGCTGTGGACGGGTCTGGCGACGGCCGCCGCCAGGTTCATTGCCACAAGCGAAGTATAACCGCATCGCCGGCGCATGGATGGAGATGAGGCCGCGTTGGCCTCCACGGACGTGGATCTTCGGCTGGCCAGTTTCAGGGAGAGGTGTCGTCGCAATAAGGATGCCCTGCTACCTCGTCCGGCCTCGCGGAGGCCACGCCGCAAGAGGACACCGCCGTCCGTGCTGCGCAGGAGTAGGCGGGTGGCGGGCAGGTTCGCCCCGGGCACGCCGGTGTCCCAACAGCAGAAGACGCTCATGCTTCAGCTGGAGATTGCCCGCGAGGGCGAGGCGATCAGCGAGGAGACTCTTCAGGCATACCTCAAGTTCTTCACCAAGCCTTTGACGCCGGAGAACCTGTCTGCGTGCTTGGCCCTGTTTGGGTAGACCCCCGAGGAGCTATCGTGCGAGGACGGTGTTAAGATCATGGCGGTCTAGATCCCTGACTCCGTTGCTTCTGAACTATAGTTGCTAGCCATGTCGGAACTCCTTTCTTTCCTTATATGGAATGTGTGGGGCTTGAACCAGTTAGCTCGTTGTGATGTTGTTTATCAAGCGGTGTTGCTATCAGGTGCGAGTGTGGTATGTCCCCAGGAGACTAAGCTCCAGGTGGTTACTCGCGCCACGGTGGACCGTTGCTTGGGTCGTCAGTTCGATGAGTTCTTCCTCCCCGCGGATGGGACGCATGGTGGCATCCTTTTGGCCTGGAAAATGGCTGTGGTGGCGTTGTCTAATCCCCATATCTCCAACAACGTTGTTACCGCGCGAGTCGAGGTGCCGGGCTCAGACAGGTGGTGGTTCACCGGCGTATATGGTCCGCAGTCGGATGCGGAGAAGGTTTTGTTCCTCCAGGAGCTAGCGGATATCAGAGATCTGCACCCGGGCCCGTGGATGGTGGCGGGTGATTTCAACCTCATCGTGGACGCCGCCGATAAAAACAATTCCAACCTCAACCTCCACATGATGGCTAAGTTCAGGAGGACGTTGGCTGCGCTAGAGCTTAAGGAGTTGTACTTGAATGGGCGTCGCAACACGTGGTCCAATGAGCGCGAGCGCACTACGCTCGAGCGTCTCGACAGGGTCTTTGTGACCGTGGATTGGGAGATTCGATTTCCATCCTCCTTCCTCTCGGCCCTGAGTTCCTCGACGTCGGACCACTGCCAACGCCCAGTTGGTTATGAGTAAATGTTTCCGGTTCGAGGCGTTCTGGCCAAAGGTGGATGGCTTCATGGGGACTGTGGAGGGGGCTTGGCTGGCCACGCCGATGATCGCCAATCCTTTCAAGCGGCTGGCAGCCAAGTTGGCTACGACGGCTAAGGCCCTCGCAAGTTGGAGTGATCGCATCATTGGCAATAATAGGATGCAGATTCTGCTTGCGAATGAGTTGATCTTGAGGTTCGACGTGGCGATGGAGACCCGAGACTTATCTCCCAGGGAGCGAGCCTTCCGTAGACTCCTCAAGAGAAAACTGCTAGGGCTAACCTCGCTGGAGCGTACGATAGCGAGGCAGAAATCCCGGATCCTGTGGCTGAGTGAGGGGGACGCCTGCACTAAATTCTTCCACATGCACGCCTCCCATCGGCGCAGAAAGAACTACATTGCCCATCTCAAAGTTGACGAGGTGTTGGTGGCGGATCAGGAAGGCAAAGTTGCGGCGGTGGACGCCTTCTATGAGAGGCTGTTGGGCTCGTGTCCTGAGCGGGAATTCTCCCTGGACCTGGACTTTCTTGGTGCACAAGGGCACGATCTGTCAGAGCTTGAGCTTCCCTTCTCGGAGGAGGAAGTGTGGGGGGTTATCAAGGCCCAAGAGTTGGATAAGACGCCTAGACCCGATGGGTTTACTGGCAGATTCTATACATCCTGTTGGCACATTATCAAGGTGGATGTGATGGAGGCTTTCCAGTCTCTGTGGGAGGGCAACTGCAGGGGTTTCCACTCTGTTAACAAGGCTCTCATTGCCTTGCTCCCGAAAAACACCGATGTTGTGGAGGTCAAGGACTTCCGACCGATCAGCCTGATACATAGCATCGCTAAGCTGGTTGCCAAGGTGCTCTCGATTCGGTTGGCCCCCAAGATGCCGCAGTTGGTGGGGCCACATCAGAGTGCTTTCATTCGTGGGAGGTGCATCCACGACAACTTCCAGTTGGTTCAGAGCACTGCGAAAAGGCTTCATCGCCTCAAGATCGACGCCATCATGCTCAAGCTGGATATCAACAAGGCCTTCGATACAGTGGATTGGGCCTTCTTGCTGGAGGTGTTGGCCAGGCTGAGCTTTGGCAAGAAGTGGGTCTCAATGACATGTGGGCTGTTGAGCGCGGCTTCCACGTGCGTGCTTGTGAATGGGGTTGCGGGGTCCCTGATCTACAACCAACAGGGACTACGGCAAGGGGACCCTCTCTCCCCTACTCTTCGACATGGTCATGGACGTGTTGCACCTGCTCTTTGTGAGGGCGGCCGATGAAGGGCTCCTTCAAAAACTAGCGGACATGGGATTTCGGCACCGCACCTCTATGTATGAGCATGATGTCATCACCTTTGTGCAGCCTAACCCCCTGGATCTGCACACCTATGCACGAACCTGGCTAGGTGCTCGATCCACCCGGTACAGTGCAGTCTTGAGCAAGTTGAGTTGGCAAGGGACATACTAGGTCGCGCAGTAGCTTCCGTGCAAGTACTGGCTCGCTATCGGCTGCGAAGTTGACCTAGCGCACTTCTGGGGCAGGGTCCACAATGCCGCCAACAGCCGTACTGCGCGGCTTATGAGTCGGTAGTGACGACCTGATGGCAACCGGGCGTTGTTGTCGCTGGTCGTCCCGCCTGAGACGCTAGTGGCCTTCCGCAAGATTCTCCGGGCCTTCCTCTAGAAGGGTAGGAGAGAAGCCAATGGTGGTCACTGTCTGGTGGCGTGGGAGAAGGTCTGTTCGCCAAAGACTCACAGTGTCGTGGTATTGACCACGGCAGATGCTACAGGGTAGCTTACGTAGAGGAAAGGGCAAGGCGACGTAGGAGAATCCGGGAGCGAGATTGGCACACGATGTACCCAGGTTCACGTCCCCTCGATGGAGGATCGCTACATCCTGTTGTCAATCTAGTATATGACCATAGATTGGTTACATGGGAGCCGCCGTAGGCGGAGGGAGAGACTAGATCTAATATGATGTACCCCGTGGGGGTGCCCCTGGTGGCTCTATATATGCAGCCACTTAGGATTTACAAGTGCTAATAGGCTTTTTATTGGAGTCGCTATCTTGGGCCTCCAGTCGGCAAGTCGTTTGCGCTAGTCGCCGTGTTCGGCGAGTCGACCCGCTCTGGGCTTGGCTTCTGTCGGCTCGATCCGGCTGGCGACTCCGCTTCGTGGGTATACCCCGATTGGTATTCCCCCATCACATGGGGGTCTTGGCATCCCCAACCTTCGCCTCATGAACTTATCTTTGAGGTGTAGATGGGCTTGGCTTCAGAGAGTGGAGTCAGATAAGCCATGGGCGGAGTTCGACCTTGGCTTACCGCGCCAGTCATGGCAGCTCTTCCATGCTGCCACCTGTTACAACTTGGGGAATGGCGAGCGGGCACGGTTCTGGCAGGACCGTTGGATCCGGGGACGAAGGGTCGAGGAGATCGCCCCGCATCTCTTGGCTCTGGTTCTACCACGTAAAGTCAGAGAGCGTACGGTTAAGGACGGCTTGAGTGGGACGTGGTTGCTGGATTGCGGTCCGAGCCTCGAAGAGGAGGCGGTGCCTGAGTTCTTTCTCCTATGGCAGGCGCTGATGGGGATACAGCTGGACCCTGAGGGGGAGGACGTGTTGAGCTGGAGATTGACCAGCGATGGGTGCTATTCGGCTAAGTCAGCTTATATGGCTTTCTTCGCAGGAACGACCCTTACACCGGCGGCCAGTCAGATCTGGCGGTCTAGGGCTCCTCACAGGTGCAAGTTCTTTGCTTGGTTGGCCTCTCGTAACCGCTGCTGGACGGCAGATCGGCTGGAGCGTCGAGGTTTAGTGAGGCCGAACAAATGCCCCCGTGTGACCAGGAGCCTGAGAGCATGCAACATCTGCTCCTTGGGTGCGTGGTGGCAAGGGAGGTGTGGACTTGGACGCTACTTAGGTGGGACAGGTTGGAGTGGGTACCTTCGGCTGACACCGACCTCCTACTCTGGTGGACGACGAGGCCCTGTCCCCAGGCTCATAGACAGGACCTCTGGACAGCGATCATTATGGTGCCTATGGAGGCATCGGAATGATGTGGTGTTTAACAACGCGAGGCCATCAGTGGATAGCATCAAGACGTGGATCAAGCGTGAGCACGAGCAGTGGCGCGCAGCTAGGCTTTTTTGTTCTGAGACCTTTGGCTTCCCGGACCTGTCGCCTTTGTTGTTGATGGACAGAGAGTAGGCTTAGGCTTGGGGAGCTGTCACCCCTGTTGACAGCGCAAGCGAACCGGAAATACACACGGACAAGAGTCCAAATGAGTGAAAAAATCTGGCGCAATCTTCACATCAGCTACTACAGGTTATTCTGTGCAAGAGTACAAATGAGTGAGAAAAAAACTGGGCACACACTTTTATTGTTTTGGTAATACAAATAGATAGACATCGATAGTGCAATCTTCACATCAGCTACTACAGGTTATTCTGTGCAAGAGCACAAATGAGTGAAAAAAAAACTGGGCACGCTCTTTTATTGTTTTGGTAATACAAATAGATAGACATCGATATACAGGTCAAAGATTTAAAAGTTTAAGTCTTCAATTAAGTGTCAGTCACTGGGGATGCATATGTTTCTGAGATCATGCAGAAAAGCCTCATACCGGGAATGCCTATTAACAGTACCATAGAAGATAGTACTTAACATTAACTATGCTTGCAAGTTGTAGCTGACCATATTTAATCTCAAACATAAAAGATGGAGAAGTCAAGGGCAGATAAGTTCTAAGACCAACTTTACCTCCAAGTTGTGATAGGTCACATGCCCACCGAGAGCATTCCAAAGTCAAATTAACCGGGAGGCATGGCAGAGTAGTGAACAAGAGGTCATGGGATAGAGTGTATCAGGGTGACAGGAATGCTGGTTTCTGCCATGGAGGGTGGGAGCGGGAGAGGTCCCTTTTGTTCACGGATAAAGGGTGGAGAATCCAGGTACCAGATCATTAGCATACGGCAAAAACAAGATTGCTACTTCCTCCGATCCATAATAAGTGTCGTCGATTTAGTATAATGGGAGTACGATAAATCCATAAGATAGGCCTTTGTGTTCAGAGGTTGCTTACGTAAGTCCAGATTTAGACTCTTCCTATTAGCGTTAGTACCTAACTACAATCTAGTTAGCTTTTTTTTTTTACTCAAAATGGCGCATTTTGTTCATCCATCAACAATGACACATCGTTCAGTACATCAATTAGACCAGAAAGGGGAGGATTACCGTCCCACAAAAATAGTTTCTTTAGAATCATAACAAAGTCTAGCTAAATTATGTGCCATCTTGTTTGCCTCTCTTGGGCAGACTAGTAAAACAAAGTTTGCAGACTTACTTTTGTTAGGATGATCTCCACCCCGACTGGGCCCAACGGCCCCTAGATCCCGCGCCTTGATCGGGGGCGCCCAACCTCTTCATGGTTGGTGGGCCCCTGTGGCGGCGCTATATAAAGAAGGTGGGGGCCGGGGCACGCACTACGAGGTTCGTCGCGCCGCCGCTCCCCCACCGACAATCCCAATCCGATGTAGGGTTAGCGCTAGGCCAACGGGAAGCTCCACCTCCTCGCTCTCGTTGTCACCCCTCCACCATGGTCAACGGCTCGAGCTCATCGAGCCAGAACGAAGCTCCCTCCCTCCCTCCCTCTCTCTCTCTCTCACTCATCCCTAGTATCTCGACACAAACAGACTCTACCGACTAAGATCTACTCCTAGACGATCTTACAGACTTAAGATTGGTATCAAAGCCTATCCTAGTGTATAGATCTTTTCGGTAGAAAGTTTACAGAGAAAAAGATATCAAGGAACCCTAAACCTTAAAGGCACAGAGTGCCGCCCCCGGGCCGCGCCGTTCCTCTCGATCCCGATGCACATTGGCAAGCCGAGGCATCGGGAAGAAGAACACTACCCCTCACAGGGCAAAGAACACCGAAAGGCCCCAGAGAATTATTCCCCGAATCGAAACAGAAAAGAAATCCCCGAATCCCTCACCCGGGAAGTGCACCGGCCATCGCTGGAAATGGGAGCCGCCACCTGCGCCGCTGTCAAGCGGCGCACCCACCTTAGGGTGGATGCGCGCGCCGGCAAGGGGGCCAGGAGGGGGCGCCGCCACCATCTTCGCCTGGAGCCGCCGTAGTGACGCGGTTTTCTGGGGTGGGGTGGGTACAGAGAAGGAGGTCAAGGGGAGGAAGGAGGAGGGCTTCCTGGCCAAGCCGGGCGTTGCCTGCTGTTCATTCTCACACAAGGCTGGCGACGGAGTCGCCGCTGACGAGATAGATGAATAGAAGCGGGGTCGAATGGGGTTAGGGTTAGGGTTAGCTAAGCGCGCCGATTTTGTCTTGGAGGCTGGCGGTTCGCGATGGATGGCGGATGGCGATACGCAATGAGCGGCGTGGGTCAGTTATTTTCGCAGGGCGTCCAGTTTCCTTTACATAAGGTTTTTGGTCTATTTTTTTATTCAGTTTTTGACAGTTCTTTAGTCTATTTTCTTTTATTCAAACTAATCCAACGAATAGTTTGTGTTAGAAAATAGAAAAGTAATAGAAATGATTATGAAAAGTGATAAAGTATAATGAATTTTATTCATTTCTTCCGCTGCAAATAGTTAAAAAGTGCTCTTTAAATTTAATAAGACTAAAGTGAGAATTAAATTTTGAGAGCATGTTAAATTATTCCTTTTGATTATGTTCATGTTATTTTTCTGACCAACGTTGTAAATAGCATGATCATGATTAGTGTTTTGGTTTAAAGTGGTTACTTTGTGTGCATTTGATTCTATCTTCTACCCAACAGTGATATAGAATTAATTGCATAAAAAGTTGTATGTCTTAATTTTGACCAATATTGGATTAATACATGCAATTGTTGTTGTCTTGATGAGATGCATCAAGGAGGTCCCAACCCTTAGAGGAGATAACTACTCCGAATGGAGAAAGAAAGTGGACCTAGCGTTTCTTTGCGCCGAAGTGAACTGGGTTATCGAAACCCCACCACCCACCAAGCCGACAGAGCCAATAAGAGAGGACAAAGATGATGATGTTGCATGGGAAAGAAAGAATAGGGATTATGCTCCATTGGATCTGTCATACTCCATAGAGAACAAAAGGTGTCAAACGCCAATAAAAAGTGCATGGCATTTATAAAGAACACCATTGAGCAGGCAATCGTCGGCTCAATTACAGAGTGTGCTTCCGTAGGGGAGTACCTTAAAAAGATAAAGATCCAGTTCACTGGCTCTTCAAAGATATATGCCACCCAGCTGCTGAAACAGTTGGTGATTGAAAAGTATACAGGAGGTGGACATGGAATAAGGGAGCAGATCCTCAGGATGGGCAACATGGCTGCTAAGTTGAAGACAATGGATGTTGATCTGGAGATCAAGCCTGCACTCCTTGTTCACGTAGTCATGAGTTCATTGTGAAAAGAGTTTGACATCTCTGTTGTCAACTACAACATGTCGCCAGAAAAGTGGGACATTGAAAAGACTATAGCCATGTGCGTGCAAGAAGAGGAGAGGCTTAAAACCTCAAATGGTGGTTCTTGAACTATGTCAATAAGAAGAGGAACTACTATCAAAGCAACCAAGGTTCCCGTCAAAGCCACATGGAAAAGCTCCCATGCACTATCAGCATCAGCAGAGGCCTCTCCCAGTGGACAAAGACACTTGTCTCTACTGCAAGAAGATAGGGCATTTCAATAAAGATTGCCTTGTTTGGCTGAAAGAACTAATGGCAAAGAAAGGTAACAACATTGTTTCTTTTATAAATGAATCCTCGTATACACAGTTTTCGAAATCTACTTGGTGGATTGACTCAGGTGCAACTGTTCATGTTGCAAATTCTTTACAGGGATTCCATTCGATGCGAACTACGAAAAGAAGCGAAAGTTCCATTGAAGATGCAAATGGAGTCCAAGCGGATGTTGAAGCTATTGGCGAGATCTCCTGGGAGCTAGCTGATGGATTCACGCTCATGCTTACATATGTCTTATATATTCCTTCATTACACAGAAATTTAATAAGTGTATCACGTTTGGACAAAGTTAATTATGAGTGTCATTTTGGACATGGTCAGTGTGCCATTTGGTATGATAAAGAGTGTATGGGTGTTGCTTTCATTCACAATGAGCTTTATTTGTTATCCCTTCGTGAAAAAGTATATTATGTGTGTAATGTGAATGAGCATGTTTCCGCATCGAATAAAGATCAAAAGAAAAGAAAGAGAACTCATGACTAGTCAAAATTATGGCATTGTTGTTTAGGCCATATTTCGAGGGGAGAATAGAAAGACTAGTTAAAAATGATATTCTTCCTCCATTAGAGTTCTCCGACATAGAGCAATGCATAGATTGCGTTAAAGGAAAGTTTGTAAAGCAAATCAAAAAATGGTGCAAAACAAAGCACAGAAACACTAGAAATAATTCACACTGATATTTTTGGACCGTTTCCTATGAAAAGTATGGATGGTTATGACTCGTTCATAACATTCACATACGATTACTCCCGTTATGGTTATATTTATCCAATTAAAGAAAGATTGGAAACGTTGGATAAATTTAAGATATTCAAAGCTGAAGTTGAGAATCAGCACAGTAAAACTATAAAGATAGTAAGATCTAACCGTGGAGGGGAGTACTACGGTCGGGACACCTCATATGGCCAAGTCCCTGGACCTTTTGCAAGGTTCTTACAGGAGACTGGCATAGTGGCCCAGTATTCGATGCCAAGCGAGCCTCAGCAAAATGGAGTAGCTGAAAGGTGTAACCGTACACTTATGGACATGGTGCGCAGTATGATGAGCTACTCCACCTTACCATTGGGATTGTGGATGGAGGCGTTAAAAACCTCCATTCATATTCTCAATAGAGTACCAAGCAAGTCGGTGCCCAAAACACCGTACGAGCTGTGGACAAGAAGAATACCCTCTCTACAACACCTGCGGGTGTGGGGGAGCCCAACTGAGGCCAAAGTGTTTAATCCAAACATTGCGAAGCTAGATGCTAAACAACCAGTTGCCATTTCATTGGCTATCCTGAAAGATCAAAAGGTTTTCGTTTCTACTGTCTAGACAGATACACAAAGCTTGTAGAAACAAGACATGCAGTCTTCTTAGAGGACGAAATGATGAGGGGGAGGTAGCTTGGAAAATTGATCTTGAGGAGAAGAGGGTGCATGCACCTAATCTGATGACTCATGAGCCATTCTTTTCACTACCTGTTGTTCCTGCATCGACAATCCCTGAGGTTGTGGTGCAAACACCTGTTGCAACTCCACCCGTGACAATAATGAGTGAAGATCCGGAACCTGTCCATCAGGAGCCGACTGAACCCGTTATTGTGCATGAAAGGGAGGAGCGGCAGCCACCTCAACAAGATGTGCCACATGTTGAGACATACAATGTGCCAACCAATGAGGCACCTAGAAGGGTACGAGATGTGCCAAGAGATGAGGCCCCTAGAAGGTCTCGAAGAGTTAAAAGATCAGCAATTTCTACTGATTATAAAGTTTATAACATAGAAAGAGTTCATATGGAGAATGATCCCACTTTATTTGAAGAAGCCATGAGTAGCCCTCACTCATCGAAGTGGCTAGAGGCTATGGAAGATGAGATGAAATCGATGAGTTCCAACGAAGTTTGGGACTTGGAGGAAATTCCCAAAGGAGCCAAAACAGTGGGCTGTAAATGGGTCTACAAAACAAAATATGACTCTAGAGGGAATATAGAGAAGTATAAAGCACGATTTGTGGCAAAAGGATTTACACAAAGAGAAGGGTAGATTACAATAAGACTTTTTCTCCAGTCTCATGTAAGGATTCCTTCAGAATCATAATGGCATTAGTTGCACATTTTGATTTAGAGCTACATCAAATGGATGTAAAGACGGCATTTCTAAACGGGAATTTAGAAGAAAATGTCTATATGAAACAACCCAAGGGTTTTATCATGGAAGGCAAGGAAGATATGGGATGCCGCCTAAAGAAATCCATTTATGGATTAAAGCAAGCTTCTAGACAGTGGTATCTAAAGTTTAATGAGACCATTAAGAAATTTGGATTTAAAGAGAATATTGAGGACAACTGCATTTATGCAAAGTTTGAAAGTGGGAAATACATTTTCCTAATTCTGTATGTGGATGATATCTTGTTTGCTAGAAGTGATGTCAGTCTACTACTAGAAACAAAGAAGTTCTTGTCCTCAAATTTTGTTATGAAAGACCTTGGTGAAGCTTCATATGTTTTGGGCATAGAAATTCACCGAGATAGGACAAATAAGGTTCTAGGACTATCGCAAAAGACATACCTAGAGAAGATTCTAAAGAAATACAGTATGCATGCGTGCAATGCCACACCTGCTCCTATAGTCAAGGGTGACAACTTTGGGAAATTTCAATGTCCCAAGAGTCAATACGAGATTAATCAAATGAAAGCAGTACCATATGCTTCGGCTAATGGAAGCTTACAGTATGCACAAGTGTACACACGCCCTGACGTAGCTTTTATCACCGGAGTACTCGGTAGATATCAAGAGAATCCGGGCATAGAGCACTGGAAGATGGTAAAGAAAGCATTGCGTTATGCGCAAGGCACAAAAGACCTCATGCTAACATATAGAAGGTCTGATTCTCTAGAGATAAGAGGGTATTCAGATGCAGATTTTGCGGGAGACAGAGATGATATAAAATCCACGACAGGATACGTCTTCACTCTCACAGGAGGGGCTATTTCGTGGAGAAGCTCCAAACAGTCAATAGTTGCATCATCCACGATGTATGCAGAATTTATAGCATGTTATGAGGCCACAGGGCAGGCACATTGGAGTCAGAACCCAATTATCCTTCTACATCTATGTGCACAGCTGGACTCGAACTTGGCATACCATTATCCAAAATTAGGACTCACAACTTGGCATACCATTATCCAAAATACAACTAGAGTTGGTAGGAGGCAATTACTATTGGCAACTGTGGTCTACCACTACATCTCCAGTCTTTATTCTGCCTTGACCGCATGATTTCAAACTCGGGTGGTATCTTGCAATTCAGGATATGTTCTTATTAGCCAAAATTAGTACTCCCTCCGACCCATATTAGTTGATATGGATTTGTCTAGATTCGGATGTATCTAGTACTAAAACATGTCTAGATACGTCCGAATTTAGACAAATTCAAGTCAACTAATATGGGACGGAGGGAGTATGTTTAAGCTTTAGTGATAGGTTGCAACTTCAACCAAAAATAGAGGTGCTGCCCAAATCTGGTCACCATGACCAGTATTGACCAAGTTGAAATTTCAACTTCAAGGTGCATCATGAAGAACAATCGGCTGCCCCCGTTTCGAAAAAAAAAGTAAGAACAATCGGCATCAAACTAACTGAACAACAATTGAGCAGTAAGAGTGAGGCCATATCCATCCATATGTTAGTTAAATTATTATACCTTGCTCCTGCTTGTTTGCAGAGGTGCTCCCCTGCGATCCGGTTGACCTCCTGAGTTGTAGTCCGTTAACGACGTCACCGCCGTCCTCCTTGGCTGGCTTCCCCGGCAGCGACGACGAGCCCACAGAGCTCCTCCTTCCGAGCATCTTCCGGCGGGCCTCCAGTCGCCGCCGGCTCTGCATCTCCCGCCGGCGCCACCGCTCCTCCTCGGTGTCCGTGGGTAGCGAGCTCGTCCGCAGCAGCTGCAGCGGCGACGCGGGGGAGGGGTCACCGTCACCATCGCCGTCGCCGTCGCCGAGGGAGACCGAGCAGGCGGACGCGATGGACGTGGAGCGCGCCAGGCGTGGGCGCTTGGCATCCGGGGAGCGATCGGTGCCGAAGCGGCCGCCGAGGGAAAGGCCCAAGCCGAGCTCGATCTCGTCCGACTCGCCGCCCTCCGTGCTCCTGCCCTCCTCAAGCGGCGCCCCCTTCCCGCCGCTGCCGCCGCCACCGAAGACGCCCAAGAAGTCCCTCGACGCCATGTGGAGCAGAGCAGCACCCACCAAGAAACCTCACTTTGTTTCTTCAACAAACTCCTCAAAGATCCTCGCCCTCTTGCACGTTCAAACAAGAAGCTCCCGGACACTCATGAATTCGTGTCTAAAGCGAAAACCATGGTTAGTGCTCCCAAGAAGAAGAACTCGCATCCAAGCTCCCAAAGAGCAGCACGCGGTTGATTAATCCTTGCAGAAGATAACAATTCATGCGGAAAGAAGAGCAAACGAACGGGCCAAGAAAATTTGAGTGGATTTGCTTTTCCCAGTGGAATCGAACGAGAGATATACTAGTAAAATGAGATGGAGATAAGAAGAGAAGCAATCAGACAGATCTATGACCGTGTTTGATTGGTGGGGGAAGAGCAGGGCAGGGGAGGGAGACAGGAGGGACGTGTCCGTCTATTCTCTCCCATTTTTCTTTCCCCACTTGCTCGTGCTAATGTACGATTAATTAGTGAATTTGTCATTACAGTTAAATAGATAATTAGGGTGTGTTCAGTTGAGGTCATGAAACGGAATGTAATGAAATGGTTCATACGACTGAGACTCATTCTAATGTTCAGCTGAGAAATAGAATGAAACGAGCTGGTTTGTCAAAAGAAAATATTCTCTTTAGATCTAGACCATACTCGTTCCTCCAAATCGGTAGAATCTCCATATTTCTCTATGCTAAAGTCACACCAAACTTACCCACACTCTATCTCTATCATATTGCCACCTTTTTTGCTAAATGCACCCAAACATAGAATGAAACCACTCCATTCCACTTTTTGGCCCAATAAAACATAGAATGGAATCATTCCATTACCAATTTTTGTTCTAACCAAACACAAAAAATAAAACCGACTCATTCCGGTGGAATAGAACCATGACATTCCGTTCCACTTCGTTCCTGAACTAAACACACCCTTAGGAAGAAGGTGCCTCGATGAGCGTGAAGGGTGACCACGTGTCGCACGGCGCCGACAAGCTCATGAGCCGAGCCAAGTAGAGACGGATCATGAATGGATGTAGTGCCCCGGGGCGAGTGGTGAGCCATAGATGACCCGTCTCCCAATAGCACCGGATGGATTGTTAGTTTGGGGCATATCTCTTTCCGGCCACGCGCTCCTCGTAGTTTGGTTCACATGATCACAAGATTCATCGTTGAATATGTGGGAGTCATTACGGATCTCCACGTCCCGCTATTGACTATTGATCAAAGATGAGTCTTGATCATGTCCACATTATTCACAGACCGTAGGTGATGAGGACATCCCTACAATTACACCTACCCCATTGACTATTAAAGATGCTACAACTGTTGCAAGAAAGGATCAGTCCAATGAGATTAGAATTGGACCTGTTACAAGAGCTCGTGCTAAGCTACTGGAACAACAGGTGAATTTACTCCTAAACGAATCTGGTACTTTGATTGATAAGAACTTTATACTGCCTAAGTCTATGCATTTATGTATGATCAGGTTCGTTGGAGAGACAAGCATGTCGCGAGGAGGAGAAGGGCTAGAAGAGAAGCTCAACATGATGATCGCCCAAGGATGCGCGAGGGAGGAGCGGGAGGAAGGCGCGAGAGAAGATCATCAAGATGAAGACAAAAAGATCTGCCACGACCGGAGTGTCTAGCCAGATCTACCCGGACTGTCCGGTCTGGTCGAGAGGCAAACTGGCGTGGACATTCAGTATGCTAGTTCGGACACTACACAGACACCACCCAGAAACTTCAAAGTTTCCGGCCAGACCAGACTGTCTGGCACACTTCACCCGGAGTGTCCGGCCTGACCGGGTCAACCACTCGACCGGAGTGTCCGCCTCACCGAATCTGGTCCGAGTCGGTTTGTATCAGTTTGAGTCGTTTGTGGTTAGTTTGGGTTTACAGTGCCCGGTAGCCCTTATAAGCTATGGGACCACCCCTAGTTAGGGTTTAGACCATGTTAAAATATTTTGGAGTTGTTTCTTTCATAGAACCTCTGGAATTACCCTGTGTTCGAATATACCAACTATAATTGAGTGTGATTTGTTGTTCCATTAGGAATTAGTAGATTGCATACTACCGTTCGAGGTCATGGCTGCGTGCGCAAGAGCGTGGTGTTGTGAATATCCTACAAGGTTCGAGAGTTGTTGCATTGGCATCAGGGATCGAGCGGGAGAGTTCATAGCTACAGGTTAGTTATCTATCATCCACCATTATCACCGCCACCCGCTTACTGAGAAGATCGGGCCACCCCATATCATCTTGATATCAGATTTCCAGTGTTGCCTCGGTAAGCATCCACAAATCCATCCATAGATTAGAGAGTGTTTTCTTCCTATACAGAAAAAGCCTTACAAAAAGATTTGCCATAGACTAGATTGCATCATTTTCGAGTTTTAGTTGTTGATTGTATCTTCTCGTAGATCTGATCTGCAGGTTTTCCTCGTAGGAGTCTAGTTTCCGTTTGTGTCTAGGTTTAAGGTTTCATCTTGTTTTCCGCTGTTCCCACCGTTACCGTTTCCACAAGTATTTATCGTTTTTTCCGAGTCCACATAGCGTACTTTTGTTTGCATACCATAGACACAGCCTATCTACAGCATATGTGCCTAGGAACGTACCCACGAGACTAGTTGCTTTGCTTCGACAGGCTGCTCATTAGGGTTTTGAAGTGCAAAAATTTGACAGTAAAACCGGACTATCCCTAATCACCGGACTATCCATCACTTCGAGTCTCCTACATATCAACCGGACTATCCGGCCCAGTTTCTGTTATTCGTTGCTATACTCGTTTGCATTGAGTAATATAGTTGCAAAAAAAAGAGAAAAGAAAAGAGAATCAGTATAAAAAAGAGAAAAGAAAAGAGAATCAGTATAAAAAAGAGAAAAGAGCTACAAGCCTGACAAAAAGAGATATAGAAGTGTGCAATATTGGAGGCCTTGTTGTATAGCACTGGTAGATTGAGCAATCTTGTGCCTGTTCTATTTGAGCTATTACTAGCGTCTCTCTTGTGCATTGCAATATTTCTTTTCATAAGTTGCTTTGCCACGTTTATCTCCACTGTGTGTGTTTCTTGGGTATTTGTACGATCAACACTAAGACTTGTTTACGGTGTAGATAGGATACCATACCTATAGCTCCACCTTAAATAACCTGTGTGCCCTGCGATCGTTCTCTATACCTTTGATATTCACTTCATCACATCAAGTGCATCAGTCTTTGATTTCGTTTGGTAGAGCATCTCTATTCACTTTGGAACGGTAAGATCTCCTTTCTTATTAGTTGTGAGTGAGTTGTGAGAGTTTCCACCATACAGATTCTGATTTTTGCACTAACCTACTAATCATGTCTACTAGTGATAATGATGTTGTGTTGCAGAAAAAGAAGGATGAGGAGCTCGTCAATTGGCGTGAATATGAGGCTTTGAAATCCCACTTGACACGTGTGTTTACTAACACGACAGATGCCATTGACAAGAATCTCCAAGATATAAATATGAGATTGGATCAGCATGTTGGGACAGTTGATACTATCCAAACGCAAGTGGCTATGCTCAATGTCAATGTCACCACTTTGCAGCAGTCCATTGAGGGTTTGACAGCCGCCTTGCATAGAAGGGAAGATCCTCAACATGATGATGCCTTTGATGATTTTGATGAGGGTACGCTGTTCATGCTGCTCCACATGTTGGCAGGGGACGTGCTATTCCCCCTGTCCATGCACCTGCTCATGGTCGTGGGTTTGCCCATCTTGGGCATGGTCCACGTGTGCCAAACCAAGCTGCTGATGACGGTTTGGGCAAGCCAAAATTCTCAATTCCTAAGTTTGATGGTTCCATTGATCCTAAAGACTACCTCACATGGGAGTTGAAGATTGAGAAACTCTAGCGCTTATTTGACTATCCAGAAGATAAGAAGGTCAAGCTTGCAGCATCTGAATTTGATGGTTATTGTCAACACCCGGATTTTTAATCCTAGATGCCCGTTATGCCATACCTCGCAATCCCAGGATTACCATTTTTGCGAGACATAACGGATTGGATATCACAGTACATCATCCATTACAAACCATACATAAGGTTTTACACAAATAAGGATCTCATGATCCGGTCTTAATACAACAAGCAGCGGAAATAAAAGATAGCGTAGCGGCGGGGTCCATCTTCAGGGGCACGGGCAATGCTGACGAAGGCAGATAGTCCTAGTTATCATAGTCGTCTGCTGACCATCCTCTTGATAATCTCCTTCATAGTCTGGCCATGATAATAGCCAGGGACAAAAGCCATGAGTACTCTTTAAGTACTCGCAAACTACCACTAACAAGTAGTATAAATCTAAGTTAAAGTGCTAGAGCTAGGTTTAACTATAAAGTTAAGTTTGAAACCTAAGCTGAGTTCTGAAGCAAAGGAAGATAAAGTAAAGTTCTAGAATCACTTAAGTTGGGAAGCTATTATCATAAACACAACCCTGTTGTGGTCAAGTCAAAGTTCATCATTCATTTCCAGTTATTTAGAAAACATCTGACAACGAAACAGTATGGCCATTCCAACTGTCCATAACCGTGGACGCGGCTATTCGAATAGTTTGACACTCTGTAGGGGTGGTACACTTTCACCACAAGATTCGATACATCTGTCAGGGATAACCCTGAATCATCATACTTAGTATACAAATAATCAAACAGAACCTTCCCTTTACATAGCCTAGTATAAGCACCTCTCCTATGAGTATGGCCTCCCAACCATGACCATCAGTCATCTTGGGCACTGCATATAAATTTCCAGCTAAGCCTTACCCAATTCAGGTAATGTGGTTGTACGGTAAATTTGGAATGATATCGCATCCGAATCCAACCATCAGTTTTATAAAAGGGTTAAGGCTCATGCCTCATCATTTTCATCATCATAAACCAGTTGTGTTTCTCAACACATGTCAAAACATCTCAATAGAATGACTCATCATTCCAAGGTTTTCACACTTCCTTTTCACCAATTGTTCCCATCTAAAGTGACTCAAGTTTTTGATCTACTCTAAAAGACTAAGTTAAGAGTGTTCACTAAGGTGGAAGGATGGGATCAATCTCATGCCATAGAATGACATCTAAAGGTTTCTAAGTAGGTCAAGTTTTATACTTTTTATGCTACCTTGAAATCAAGTAAAGAACTTTGTATAAACTAAGGGGAGTAAAACTTGTAAGTAAGACTTGGGGTACTAATAGTTTAAAAGGGTGTGATCAAAGCATGCCTAAAGCATCCTTGCTCATTCATCTAGCTTAATTCTAGCTTGCTAACAATAGCTTGCCTTGGTTGGTGCAGTGGTTGAAGTTTTCTTCTTCTTCTTCTTGGTAGCACTCCTCCTCCTCGTAAGCTTGGCCTGACTTTATCTTCTATAACCATACATACGGAGTAGACAATCACCAAACAATACTTAACTAGGCTAGATAGCATTCTAAGACACACAATTGATGATCTATTATCATCACAAGCATCACAAGTTTAATTCAATAGTTTCTTTCTTTTTATTTTAGAAAAGTAATTTCTACTCATTGAAAAATTAACTAACATTTAATATTCACCACTTAAAACATGGGATCATGTTGACACATGTCATCACCACATATTCTAACATGTGGGAATGAGATTTAAGGGTTGGATCAATATTACTTTGGTTTAAGTTCATTATTTAATGATTTAAAGTGACTAGAAATGCCTATATAGCATTCTTTTGGTACTAGTCCAAAGTCACTGCATGTAAACCTTAATATTATTACATATTTAGATAGATATGATGAAATGTGATTTTTGAGAGTTGGAATCAACTCAAAAGCTAACTTGGTTGATTTTATAAAAATGTTACAAGTTGCAAAAGCTTCTGTCTTCTTATTTTTATTAGGAGAGATCTATAACTCTAATTGAATTAAATCCAATAGGCTTGGATAGATCATTTCAATACCTTCCAGACAAAATTAGTTTCATGCAATTTGGATTTATGAAACTCTCTGAATTGATTTTTAAACTAGGGGATAGAAACTAGATTTAACTAAAAAGAAAAAATCCAGATTTGAATGGGTGGGCTAGCGCGGGAAAAGAAATGGGCCGGCCCAGTGGCGCTCCACGGCGCGGGGCTCAGCTGACAGGGGGGTCCCGCTTGTCAGCGGCACTTAAAACGCGAAACGGTACGCGCACTATGGGCCGTGCGATTAGAATAGGAATCTACGGCTGAGGGTCGTCGTCGACGATGAACAGGTCGCCGGCGAGCTCGAACCAGCTCCTTATGTGGTATCACTTTACCACACAGGGCCTTTCTTTGGAGTCTAACTCAGACCAATCGGTATCTGCTGATAGATCTGGGCGGGGAGGCGATACTAGTTATCAGGTCAAAGAGAGGCCTGAAACAAAGTCTCTTTTCTTACCTCCACGGGCCGTACACTTCTCTGTTGGTAATTGATCGATAACTCACAAGTTACCTGCTTATAGGCGGGGCATCACCGAACTGTCTCACGACGTTCTAAAGCCAACTCACGTACCACTTTCATCGTGCTCTTGACAAGCAGTGTTTCTAGTCTTTAATGTCAAATCGGGGCTCGGTGGGGGTCTACTGGGGGCGTACCAGGGCTCCAGCAGGGTCGGCGAGGCGGGCAAACAACGTGGAAGGCAGCGAGGCGGCGCGATTGGCGAGCTTGGGGTAGTCAATCAACGACACCTTCTCCTCCTACCGGGCCTCGGCTCCAATTCGGCGTGAGCTCGCCTTGCTACAACTAGAGGTGGGTGAGGTTTAGAGAGGTGAGGGGAGTGGAATGGTGTGGAGAGAAGAGGCTAGGGAGCGCTCCTTTTATAGGCCCGACGGTGAGACCGAGCGGGATGGGCAGGCGACGGTGGCGACATGGCTACGGCGGGGTAGAGGCATGGCTGGGGATGGCGGTCGATGGGCGGTTCCCTGGCGGTGCTCTAGAACTTGAATGTGGCCGTAGGAGCGGTGGCATGATGCAGGTGAGGTGGCGCTACGAGAGGCGAGGCGGTGTCCATGGCGGTGGCTGTGGCGTTAGGCGCGGCTAGCAGGGGTGTCTGGGTGTTCTCGGTGTCGAGGCGGGCGGGCTGCTAGGCCGCTAAGGTCTGTCAGGCGAGGACAAGGCACGCTCTGCGGGCGGCACTGGCATGGTACGGTGGCACTAGGCGCGGCTTGTCCTTGGTGGTCCACTGCATGGCTGGGCTCGGGCAAGGGATAGGGGGTGGCGGTGAGGTGAGAGCTACCTCCTAGACATGGAGAGAGGGAGAGGGGCGGTCTGCTGCGATGAGGGCAAGGTTGGCCGGTGAGAGGCGGCTCGGCATGGCATGGCCGTGCCACTAGGGGCTAGGGGAGTGGGTGGTTAGACTCTGGTTAGATCAAGAGGGGACAAGGGAGATAAATTAAGATCAATTGGGGGCAAAACCCTGTAGTAAACAGTGATCTAGGATTAGAGTAGAGATTATGCATGCCAAGTGTTTGATGAAATGGCCGCATGAAAGCAAGTTTTGAATTTTGGTTTCAAATTTTTTGAGTGATCTCCACTAGTGATAGGTAGTCTCTGGTTGCAAGGGTTTTGAAAGTGGAGCTCAAATAGATGGTTTATGAAATAGGGGTGATCTATGCATACGCACTAGATTCAATTTTAAAATGTCATTTAAAATAGTTAACAGAATGTTTTTAGCAGATCCAAAGGTGGGCCTTGGTACCTCATTATGTGTACTAGCAAGGGGTGCAAAGATCAAGAATTGTTTCTGTTAAGCTTTGAGTACTAGGAATAGCCAAAGTAGGCATGGGAGTTAAATTTGCCAAAATGACCATTCCTCCTTTTTAATTCTTTTTTATTTGATTTTCTTTAGGAAAAGTTTGGGAATGATGTAGCTGATGTTTAAATCACCTAAGAAACATTTTACAAGCATTGGATCACTGAAACAAGGCACTTCAAATCAACTCCTATTTTAAATGCACACACATATGAATGCTTTCATATTTAATTTGGAAAAGTTTTTGTTAACCATATTTTTGGATGATTTGATCTTGATAAGCTTGGATTAAAGTTTTGGAATGTTACAGTTATGATTTGCGTTGGTGGGATGCTCTTGTGCAACATAGGAGGGAGGACAATGAACTTCCTGTGATGGATTGGTGTGAGATGAAGCAAATCATGAAAGCTCGTTTCGTACCAACCAACTAATTGCGATCAGTTTTTGATAAATTGACGCAACTAAAGCAAGGCACCATGACAATTGATGAGTACTACATGGAGATGGAGATGCTTATGCAACGTGCTAGAATTCGTGAGTCCATTGAGATGACCATGCAGCGATTCCTAAACAATTTGAAGTTACCGATCAAAAGCATTGTTCGTCATCACAAGTATAAGACCATGAATGAGTTGTTGCATCATGCTAGAGTGGCCGAATCCCAGTTGGCAGAAGAGGCAAAGTCACGTGCTCGTTTTCTGTCCTCCAGCAGATTTTCGGCCAGGTCTACACCTCCTACAGTCATGCCACCAGCTGCTGTTCCGTTTACACCATCGGCCAAACCAGCAAGTACACCTTCGTTTGGTTCTAATGCTCGGAAACCCGCTGCTCCAGCTGCTAGCTCGGGTTCCAACATGTCTACTGCACGTACTCGTGATGTAGTGTGCCATACTTGTGGAGGTAGAGGTCACTACAAGAAAGATTGTCCAAACAGCAAGGTTATGTTTGTTAATGAACAAGGTGAAGTAGAAAGTGGAGATGAAGCTTCTGATGATGATATTGATGACGGCGAGGAAGGTGCTGATGCATATGCTGAGCGTGCACCAACTATTGTCATATCGTCATGTGTACTTAGTGTGCAACCGGTTGAGGAATACCAGCGTTGCAACTTGTTCCAAACAAAATCTCTAGTTGGACCAAACAAAGCTTGCAAGGTAATTATTGATGGAGGTAGCTACAGAAATCTTGCAAGTAAGAAACTATGTGCCAAACTGAAATGGACATACCTCATCCCAATCCATACTACATACAATGGTTGAGCAACAATGGTGAGATGAAGGTAAATCATATGGTACGTGTGAATTTTCAAATAGGGCCATACAAAGATTCTATTGATTTTGATGTGGTTCCTATGACTGTTTGTCACCTACTATTGGGTCGGCCTTGGCTCTATGATCGCCATGTGCAACACAATGGCCGGGCCAATACATATCACTTGGAATTCAAAGGAAAGAAGATTACTATGTAGCCAATGACACCACAAGAAATTGTGAATGATTCTCGCCAGAAGATAGAGGTGAACTTGAAGAAAGATACTACCACTCGGCGAGACTGTGTAACAACTGTTCCTGATGTAATTGAGCCTACATTGAGTGATATAATGAAAAGTGAGAGAGTGCCTGGGTTATTGATATTAGCCACCAAGGAGGATATGAGAGAGTTTCGTGAGGATCCTACAGCCATGCCACTTGTGCTCATGTATAAGGGCGAGGTATTGGTTTCTAACGACATGACCCCTATTTCTCTTGGTGTCTCTTCTGTTTTGCAGGATTTTGGGGATGTGTTTCTAGAAGACGTACCCGCAGGTTTTCCCCCATTGCGTGGTATAGAACATCAAGTGGCCCTGATTCCTGGTGCCACACTTCCCAACCGTGCACCTTACAGGACTAATCCCGAAGAAACTAAGAAAATTCAGAAGCAAGTACAAGCGTTACTGGATAAAGGGTACATTCGTGTCTCTCTTAGCCCTTGTGCTGTTCCTGTTATTTTAGTTCCTAAGAAAGATGGTACATGGCACATGTGTGTTGATTGTAGAGCGATTAATAATATCACTATTCGATATCATCATCCTATTCCACGCTTAGAGGATATGCTAGATGAATTGAGTGGTGCTGCTGTTTTCTCTAAAATTTACTTGCGTAGTGGTTATCATCAAATTAGGATGAAAGAAGGGGATGAATGGAAAACTGCTTTCAAAACTAAATTCGGTTTGTATGAGTGGTTAGTTATGTCGTTTGGTCTTACTAATGCACTTAGTACTTTCATGTGTTTGATGAATCATGTTTTGAGAGAGTTTATTGGTCGTTTCGTGGTTGTTTACTTTGATGATATACTCATATACAGCCACACCGAATCTGAACATTGCACTCATATTAGATAAGTTTTGCAAGTTTTACGTGATAATAAACTGTATGATAGTCTTGAGAAGTGTACATTTGCAAAAGATAAGGTCATATTCCTAGGATTTGTTGTTTCTAAGCATGGAGTATAGGTAGATCAATCTAAAATTGAATCAATTCAGAATTGGCCTACTCCAATGAATGTTAGTCAAGTGCATAGTTTCCACGGTCTCGCTGGTTTCTATAGGCGCTTTTTGAAAGATTTTAGCACCATTGCTGCACCATTAAATGATTTGACAAAGAAAAGTGTTCCTTTTGTATGGGGCGCGGCCCAAGACATTGCTTTTGATACATTAAAACGTTTGCTTACTTCTGCACCATTACTTGCATTACCTGATTTTTCGAAGCAATTTGAAGTTGAATGTGATGCTAGTGGTATAGGCATAGGTGGCATTTTGATGCAAGAGGGTCGGCCTATAGCTTATTTTTCAGAGAAATTGACTAGCGCTCGTTTGAATTATTCTATCTATGATAAAGAATTGTATGCACTTGTTAGAGTACTTGAGGTTTGGCAACATTATTTGTGGCCAAAAGAATTCATCATACATTCTAATCATGAAGCATTGAAATACTTGAAAGCTCAATCAAACTTGCATAGAAGATTAGCTAAATGGGTTGAGTTCATTGAGTCTTTTCCTTACATCATTAACTATAAGAAGGGAAAAGAGAATGTTGTTGCTGATGCTCTATCTAGGAAGAACATGCTATTAACCAATCTTGATGTTAAAATTCCTAGATTAGAAGCTATTTGTGCACTTTATGCAACTGGCCATGATTTTGCTGAACCATATCGTTTGTGTGCTCTTAGAAACGCATGGGATAAGTATCATATACATGATGGATATTTGTTTCGAGCTAACAAACTATGTATTCCAGAATCATCGTTGCGTTTGTTCTTAGTGCAGGAATCACATGTTGGTGGTTTGATGTGTCACTTTGGGCGTGAGAAGACGTTGCTCATGCTTGCTGATCACTTTTATTGGCCCAAGATGAGGCGTGATGTGTATAGATTTGTGAGACGATGTATTACATGCCACAAGTCGAAATCTAAGCTGAATCCTCACGGTTTGTATACACCTCTCTCTACACCGACTACTCCATGGGAAGACATTAGTATGGATTTTGTGCTAGGTCTACCTAAAACTCAGAGAGTTCATGATTCTATATTTGTGGTAGTGGATAGGTTCTCTAAGATGGCTCATTTTATTGCCTGCCACAAAAGCAACGATGTGTCGCATGTTGCTAACCTGTTTTTCAGGGACATCGTGAGATTACATGGAGTACCACAGACGATTGTTTCTGACCGTGATGTGAAGTTCATGAGCTACTTTTGTAAGACCTTATGGGGAAAGCTAGGAACAAAGTTGCTGTTCAGTACTACATGTCATCCCCAAACAGATGGTCAAACGGAGGTGGTGAATCGAACATTGTCACAGCTGCTAAGGACCATGATTAAAAAGAATCCGCGGGAGTGGGAAGAGTGTTTGCCACATGTTGAGTTTGCTTACAACAGGGCTGTGCATTCAACTACTCAGCTTTGTCCTTTTGAGGTGGTGTATGGTTTCAAGCCATTGACGCCACTTGATATGTTGCCTCTGCCATTACATGAGAGAGTTGATATGGAGGCATCAAAACATGCTGATTATGTGAAGAAAATACATGAGAAGACTCGAGAGGATATTGAGAAGAAAGGCAAGAACATTGCTGCTGCAAGGAATCAAGCAAGGAAAGAAGTGTTGTTCGAGCCTGGAGATATGGTTTGGGTGCATCTACGCAAGGATAGATTTCCACTACTTCGAAAGTCAAAATTGAAGCCACGTGGTGCTGGTCCTTACAAGGTGTTAGCCAATATTAATGATAACGCCTACTCGGTTGATATACCTATTGAGGAGTTTGGTGGAGTTAGCAATAGCTTCAACGTTGCTGATTTGTCACCATATGCTGGAGAAGACCTTGGAGCGTCGAGGTCGACGCCTTTTGAAGGGGGGGGGGAGATGATGAGGACATCCCTACAATTACACCTACCCTAATGACTACTGAAGATGCTACAACTGTTGCAAGAAAGGATCAGTCCAATGAGATTAGAATTGGACCTGTTACAAGAGCTCGTGCTAAGCTACTGGAACAACAGGTGAATTTACTCCTAAACGAATCTGGTACTTTGATTGATGAGAACTTTATACTGCCTAAGTCTATGCATTTATGGATGATCAGGTTCGTTGGAGAGACAAGCATGTCGGGAGGAGGAGAAGGGCTAGAAGAGAAGCTCAACATGATGATCGCCCAAGGATGCACGAGGGAGGAGCGGGAGGAAGGTGCAAGAGAAGATCATCAAGACGAATGCAAAAAGATCTGCCACGACCGGAGTGTCCGGCCAGATCCACCCGGACTGTCCGGTCTGGTCGAGAGGCAAACTAGAGTGGACATTCAGTATGCTAGTTCGGACACTACACAGACACCACCTGGAAACTTCAAAGTTTCCGGCCAGACCGGACTGTCCGGCACACTTCACCCGGAGTGTCCAGCCTGACCGGACTGTCCGGCCCACTTCGACAGGAGTGTCCGCCCGCCGACCGAATCTGGTCCGAGTCGGTTTGTATCAGTTTGAGTCGTTTGCGTTTAGTTTCGGTTTCTGGTTGCCCCAGCCGCCCTTATAAGCTATGGGACGACCCCTAGTTAGGGTTTAGACCATGTTAAAATATTTTGGAGTTGTTTCTTTCATAGAACCTCTGGAATTACCCTGTGTTCGAATATACCAACTATAATTGAGTGTGATCTATTGTTCCATTGGGAATTAGTAGATTGCATACTACCGTTTGTGGTCACGGCTGCGTGCGCAAGAGCATGGTGTTGTGAATATCCTACAAGGTTCGAAAGCTGTTGCATTGGCATCAGGGATCGAGCGGGAGAGTTCATAGCTACAGTCTAGTTATCTATCATCCACCATTATCACCGCCATCCGCTTACTGAGAAGATCGGGCCACCCCATATCAGTAGGGTGACACACTTAAGGCTAGTTGATGCATCCGAGAAGATAAAGTATGTTGGAGAAAAGTTTGGCAATCATCGAAATCATTTTGAGGGCTGTTTTCGAGAAAGACGAAATTGTTTCGGGATATCAAAAAATGTCAATGGGTTATTGTTAATGTTTGTTAATTAAAACAATTAACAAATATTAAATTCTTAAATAAAATTTGTTTTTATTAATTAAATATTTTTTTTGTGAGTGGAATGTTCACTAGCATTTATAGGAAAGTGAGTGGAGCTCCCACCCACTTAATAGGGGAGAGGTGGGGCACGCCATGGTGGCCGACAGCCATCCCATGGTGGCATCCCCTCCCCTATAAAAGGAGGTGTGGTGCTCCTCTCATACTCACACTCTAGTACAAGATCTCTTCACCCCCTCCCATTGGCTTTTGGATTAGCAAGAGCAATGGAAAAGTAGTTTTCTCTAGTGGAACTTTTGCTTCCGCTACCTCGCTGGATCGAGGGTACGGGAGTCGTTCTCGAGATGCACGTGTGACTGAGTACGGATACGCTGCCAGATTGCAGTGCACATCTTCACAATCTTGAGACCGACAAGTGATCGACTACATCAACAACAAAATCATATTTCGTAAAAAGCTTTTGGTCTTCGAGAGTGAGTCTTCTGAATAACCCATTGCTTGTTACTAGCACCTACTATATTAGATCTTGGCATAATTAGGTGTTCTTATCATAGGAAAACCTTTATTTTCTATGTTTCAAACCCTTTAGTGGTATCAGAGCCATATTTATGCGCAGATGTTCTGTACAAGTAGAACACATGTGGATGTGGGCATTGCTGATCATGCTATTGCTTCCTTTGTGTATTTTGGATCATAGTGGCATAGTGGTATGAAGCGGTCTGGACTAACTTTACATGTCCTCGCATATGAGACATGTTCCATGCTTGACATGCAACTAGTTTTGCATAAGTGACGAGCGGGTGTCTATCTCTCCCACTATAGTTAAGATCTGATCTACAATGGGATGGTAATAATTTGTTTATCACCATTGTTGTTTGAAGTTCGTAGATATGGATAATTATATCTTCGTAAGCCCAAAGCCACGTAAAATATGAAAACATAAAATAGAGACGTCTAACTTGTCTTTTCAAGGCATGTGATGTGATATGGTCATATATTACAAATTTGATGTATGCAATGGTATTATTTGTAAATTATAACAACCGGCTGGAGACATATGGTTTTTATTCTTTATGGCCTACGTGCCAAAAATAGAAATCCATGTAATATACATATTAGTGGAGAACAACCAAGACGGCGGCACCATAGACCTTGGAGCCACGCCGGTGGAATGATGGTGATCATACAATGGAGCACAAGATGGAGATCAAGTGCAATAAAGGACCATATCATATCACATTATTTATGCATGTGATGTTTATCTCTTTTATGCATCTTATTTATGCTTATGTCTAGTTTAAAACTTGGCGGTAGCATTATAAGATGATCCCTCTCACTTAATATTAAGATAAAAATGTGTTCTTCCTGAAGTATGCACCATTAAGAAAGTTCGTCGTTTGGAAGCACCATGTGATAATGGTGTGTGATAGGCTCTACGTTCGCATACAATGGGTGTATGATAGATTTACACACACAAATACTAAGGTTCTACTTGGCGAGCCTATCATATACAGACATGGACTCAGAACACGTACCGAAAGGTAAATCATGATTCGTATGGATGATATGATGAACATCTCGATGTTCGCTTTTAAAACTACACCATCTCACGTGATGATCGGTTTTGGTGTAGTGAATTTGGTTCATGTAATTAACAAAACAACAGAGGAATGTTATTTTTAAGTGGGAGTTCTAGTAGTAATTTGAATTAACTTGAACTTAATCTTTCATAAACTTAGCCTAAATAGTTTTTGAAAATATATTGTAGATCATGGCACCACCTTCTTTCAATTTTAATATATTCATGGAGAAGGAGAAACTAGCTACCAATGGTAGCAACTTTACCGACTGGGCCCTTAATCTAAGGATTCTCCTCTCTGCTACTCAAAGGAGCTATATGCTAGATGCACCTCTAGGACCCCCTCCTGCTGATGACGCTCCCCATGAAGAGAAAAATGTTCCTCTAACTCGAAGTGAGGACCATAACTTAGTTCATTGCGGCATATTGTATGGATTACTGTAACATCCCAAATTTTTCCTAATTTTAGAATGTAAAGTAAATAAAATAAGTTTGTTTGATTGTTTGACTTTGTTGAAAATTCTTAAAGAAAATAAACTTTTTGAATTGAAAATCCTATCAACCTTGAATTCAAAACCTTATATTCTTTTGTTATGACCTAAGAAGCCATGTAGGAATAAGGCATAGATTGATTCTAGATTTTTGGTGTGCAAGATTTTGAAAATTCAAAATCATGAAGCATGCATGAACATCATTGCATATAAACCCTAAGAGAAAAATAGCATTGCCCAAAAATAAAATGCAAAAACCTTATTCAATAACTCTTACCAAACCCTATTTGAAAACCACAATTCATTTATTAAGGTTCCTATATGAAGAGATAATTTCTTGTGTTTGTTGGACAAGAATAAATTTCCCTAAGTTCCTAAAAACATATTTGAAATTTCTCCAAATTCAAAACCAATATGAGTTTACCCTCTTCCTCTATTAAAGATTTAATAAAAGTCATATATACAATATTTGAACTGGACATGAATGTTGTTCCTTAATGTTCAAAAACCTTTCTATGAATTTTAGAAATTTAAAGAAGTTTTTTTTCAGTTAGATTGGATTTATAAAACAAAATCTATAAAATAAGTACTAAAAACAGAAAATAGAAAAAAGGGAAAGAAACAGACCTATCTAACCGGGCTTGCCACAATGACCACTCCTAGCCATGCTTGACAACAGCATGCACCGACCAGCCTACCTTTTCTCTCTTGTCTTGTAAACAGCAATGACAGGTTTGCCACAGACCAAAGAAGGAGCTAGAGCTAGCCCGCTGGACAGACTCCCCCTCTTTTTCCCTCACCCAGCCTCTAACGTCCACGACCCACTTGTCATCCCCATCCTCGCGCAGAAACCGTGAGGGAGAGGAACTCCCGATCGAATCCGATCGATTTGATTGAATTCACACCCCTCGCCCAGTTTCTCCACCCATATAACCCCTCCCTCTCTAGTCTCATTTTTCTTTCCGAAAAATCCTCAAACCATACCCACCGGAAGGTTCCCATCTCGCCGCCTCTCCATAACCAACCTCGGAGGTCCCGGTCCCGGTCCTAGTCAATTCCGATGCTCCCTATCCTTCCTTTTCCCTCTAGTTTTTTCTCCTTGATCAACTTCATCACTCCATGTCGTTTCCCCCCAGTAGAGCACTAGGGCATCCTGGAGGAGTTGTCGGAGCATCAATGTTGTCTGCCACCTCCATCCGCTTCTCCCCGTCGACCAGGAGAGAAGGAGACAAAGGAGAGCACGTCATTGAGTCCGCCTTGTAGTTCTGCATCCCGTCCACCTCATCTCCATCATCGGAGACCGTCGGAACGCCGACGAGCACGACCATCTGAGTCGGGCTGCCATCCCGCCGCCGTTGACGTCATCCCTAGCGAGGGACTTCGCAACCTTTTGCTCTCCAACCGTCGGATCCAATTTAGACGTTCTAGATTAGATCCATCCTGCGAAGAGGTAGCCTCGAGGCTTCACACACGTGGCTTTGCCTCAATGACATCGTCGCGCCAGATCACTACCCCATCCACGAGGTTATTTACATCTCATGTCCACACGCTGTTTTAGCTCCCATATCATGCATTATATTCCGTGAATATTTCCAGTAATTCCAGAAATTGAATAGAAGTTAGAAAATTTTATAAACTTGCAAAATTCTTAAGAAAATATTTACACATCCAAATTTAGCAAATAATATACCTGTGAATTCATAAAAATATAAAGAATATTAATATGCTGTTATATCCAACTTTTATAGTATAGATTTACAATGGTAATTTAATTAGTTTAATGGCCCTTTTGTAGTAAATAATTAATAGAAAAATATTTAAGGTCATAAAATACAAATAATATGTCTATGGATTCCTAATTTCATGAAGAACATTAATCTAGCGTTAGATCTAATTTTTTCAAAACCAATATTTTAAATGATTTAAACCCCTTTAATTAGTATTTAAATCATTGGAAATTATCTAGAAATCCCAAAATAGTGAAAGAAATTTTCTCTGTTTTGTTTTGGCAATACCTATCCACAGAAAATATAATAAAATTTATTTGACACTATTGTTAAAGAAAGTCTTTAGAAATCATTAAACCCATTGTTTATAATAATTAAATCATAGAAAAATATCTATAACTCCTTTTTTGAGTAATTCTAATTGCTACTGGCTCTAAATTGCATTACCTATCCATTAGTATTTAATTTACAATTTAATTTGCTAGAAACATCACAAGTTTAAATAAAATGATTTAAACCCTATTTAAACCAATATAGTTTTATTAATAAATGCTTTATTGCATCAAAATGTTTTCTACATGCATTGTGTGATCTAATACTATCCAAAAAACTAAATACAACCATTATGACATATTAAATCATCATGCATGCATTTGATCATCATTATTTTTTTATTGTTGCATAATTGCAATGTTTGAATGGTGTGTTTGTTGTGCCTTTGTTTTTGAACGATAGATTGCGAGGATTGAAACTATTATGATTGCAACTATTGTGAGTGCGATGAGTTCCACCATTGAATCATGAGGATTATCCGAATGACTACAACTACCAAAAGGCAAGTGGTGCTATAGAAATGTCCTACTTATTTTTCCTATGCATTGTAGCTCTATTTTTTGTAGTTGCATGTGTAGAAATTACTTATGCTATGCTATATCCAATAATTGTCGTAGTACTCCTTGTTACGTGAGACACCGTATGATAGATGTGCTACTTATATGAGGGTGGAATTACACCATGATGAAATGTGTTTTTGGAAAGCAATTGTTTTGTGAAAACCAAAACAACTTAATTAATGAATTACCTGGATGTGATGGGATTGATATTTTTTGGATGGTTTTGATGCAGAAAGGCACCCAAGCCTCAGAGTAATGTTTAGTGTCTTGTTTGGTAGCTTTCGTGTGCAACCATGTGCTAGTAAGTTATGGGTGGCTGGTTGGAATTAGTAGGTCATGGTGAAGCGAACCCTTCGTATCCAGAGATGTAGTGAATGGTAGGTTTGTACGGTGCGTGGATGGGTTTGGGGAACTACTTCCTGAATTGTCTTTTCTTGGACTTCTCGCTATTGTTACTTAAAATATGTGTCATGGTAAGAGCGGGTTGACCAGGTCACATGGGTAAACTGTACAAACCCCCTGCAGGGTGTCTAATTTAAGTACTTAGTCGTGTCCCCGGTTATGGACAATTTGAGCAACATGATTCTAAGGCTATGACATATTTCTCACTCATCCTAATTTCTCAATTAATTGAAATTCATTGGGTGAACCTAATGGGGTAGGAGAACATGTGTAACATCTCAAAAATATTAAATAAGCTTATCAAGTTCAAATCACCCGAGATTAGGGTTAACAAAAATTTATTTATTAAACCCATATGAGTGCATGTGTGATTTATATTAATGCATGAGAGTTTGCATTTGCCATGATTGATTGATATAAATGATAAGGATTAGTTTAAAGATGAATACCACATCATCTAAGTCAATTCCAAAAAAAAATCAACTAAAAAGAAAATCATATATGAGGCATATGATCAAATTGTCACTTTGGCCAAAATTAACCATTAGCCTACTTTGGGCATCTCTAGTAAAAGATTTCCAATAGAAACAATTCTATTTCTTTTCACCCCTTGCTAGACCAAGTAAATATGAACCCAAGCAAACTTTACAAAACTACAGAAATTTTCAAACCTATTTGAGAGGCAATTCAAAATCGAATCAAGTATAGGTGCATAGATCACCATTTTGCAAAAACCACTCAAACCAACACCACTTGGAAATCTCTAGCAACCAGAGATACTCAAGCATGTGACCAACACACCCACCAAAATTCATTCAAAAATTTGAATCTTTATCTCATGCGGCCATTTAGTCGAACACTTAGTAAACAGAGTACCAGTTCAACAACTATCTACTGTTTTGATCTATCAATTGATCATCAATTGTACCCAATTCAACTCCACTACTCACACATGATCACTACCATTACCTGGTCGTGCAGTGGAGCATCTCCCCTTCGTCGTTGCACTAGTGCCATGTCGTACCCGAGCATGTCCATGCCGGTCGACCATGGACAAGACGCCACACGCCGCGCCGCCCTCTCCTGCGACCATGAGAAGACAGGTGTGACCTCACCACACCTCTCTGTCCACCCCTTGACCAACGGCGAGTAGTGGAGAAGCCAACACAACCGCGCCCATTTAACTCGCAGCCATGCCGAGAGCACGCTAGAGCGCCGAAGCCGTCTCGTGAAGCCACACCTCTCCTCGCTCTCTCCATGCGTACCCGCACTCGCCGCGTCACCATCCACCTCCCAGACACAACCAATCGTCGCTGCGCGCCTCGTGACCACCGTACTCGATGACGAACACCTCAGTACCCGCATAGAGCACGGACCTCTCCCGACCGACTGAGACCGCGCCTTGTCATGCCATCACGCGCATGACGATCGCCGCAGTCCACCGCGTCGACCCATGCCATCCGCCATGCCTATCTCGACCTGTAGCAGCGTCGACAGTGAGCCTGAGCCATTCCACCATGCCTCTCTTGCCGGTGTATAAATAGGACCCTCCCCAGACCTCAAACGACACACCATTTCACTCCCCACTCTCTCAGGAACATCTGAGACCCTTCCCCGGAGCAAGGCGAGCACCACGTTGCCGAAATTTGGCCGGAGCCCGCTGCTGCAGTGAAGGAAGGGCGCTGTCGATTAGAGCCACCCCAGGAGACGTCGTGACCACCGTTCGACTCGCTGTCGTATACCAGTCCATTCGCCCCATCGCTGGACCTAGGTGGAGCCCTGGTAAGCCTCCGACGACCCCCACCATGCCGCTAGGTTTCGAATCCCCCACGAGTAGTTCACCGTAGACGATGAACCTCAGCCATAGATCTTGTTCTAATCATAGCGCTGAGAATTGATGATACCGCTTTGTTTAGATAGAGCCGCTGACGCATGGGACCAACCTGTCAGCAGCTTGTTGCGTGCGCGTTGTGCAGATGGGACGGCCCGGTTTTGTTCCCACGCATAGCCCAGTGATTCAAACTTAGCTTTTCTATTTTATTCAAAATCCTATTCAGTAGTTGTTTTCAAAATTGAATTCAAAGAGTTGTACTGAACCAAATTGCATGATTCCAATTTTTTTAGAAAGGTATTGAAAATATCTAATCACTCACGTTGGATTCAAACCATTTGAAATTATAGATCAGATATACTAAAAATAACAAGACAGATACTTTTACCACTTCAAACATTTTTATAAAATCAACCATAAATGCTTTTGAGTTGATTCCAACTCTCAAAAATCACATTTACCATGCTCTACATGAATATGTAAAAAGATTTGGTTTTACAGATAGTAAACATGGATTAGTATTAAAAGAATGCTATTTAGGCTTTTCTAGCCACTTTAATATTATTAAATAGTAATATTAATATGGTAATATATGACCACCACTTTAAATCACATTCCCAAGTATTAGAATATGTGGTGATGACATGTGTCAATATGATCCCATATTTTAATTGGAGAATATTAAATCTTAAATATTTCAATGAGTAGAAATTACTTTTCCCAAAATAAAATAAATAAGGATGTGCCATTATTTCATGTGATGATTAGGATGATGCTTGATCATCTAGTGTGAGCCTTTGTGTGCAAAATATAAGTAGTTAAGTGTTGTTTGGTGATTGTGTACCTCGTGTGTATTTATAGACGCTAGTACCGACCCGGGCTACGATGAGGAGGAGTACTTCGAGGAAGAAGAAGAGAACTTCAACGACTACACTCAACAAGGCAAGCTATCAGTGCAAGATAACTAATGCAAGCTAACTAATGCAAGATGCACTAGGCATGCTTGGTTATGCAAATTTGATTATACCTATCCCAAGTTTTACTTGCAAGCTTTACTTTTCCTTTTACTAAAGTTTCTTACTTAGTTAATGAATTGTGATTAGTGGAAAATATGATGGATACCATAAAGATCATAGAACTGGGTCTTGGATACTTATACTTGAGTAGCACCCCTCAATAGTGATACCCTCAACACTAGTGGCTAGTGTTAAGCTAAAACTTGATCACTTTAGATGGGAATACTTGAAGAAAAGGCTTATGAAAACCTTGGAATGAGGATTCATTCTATTGAAATGTTTTGACATGTGTTATGAAACACAATGGTTTGATGATGAAACTGAAAGAGGCCTGAGCCTTGACTTTGATAAAAACTGATGGTTGGGTTAGGATGCGATACCATTCCAATTTTACCGTACACCCACAATACCTGAGTTGGGTAGGGCTTAACTGGAAGTTTATATGTCTTAGTATGGGTTCCCTTGCGGAAAGAGGTGAAGCTGAGGCTGCCTCATGAAAATGATTGTCCACCTATGTAGTTCCCGGGATGGCAGTTGGCCATGGCTGGGAGGCCAAGCTCATAGGGGAGGTGCCTATACTAGGGTGTGTAATTGAAAGGTTAGGATTGATTATCCGCATACCAAGTATGATGATTCAGGGTTATCCCTAACGGATGTATCAAATGTTGTGGTGAAAGTGTACCACCTCTGCAGAGTGTCAAACTATTCGAGTAGCCCCGTCCGCGGTTATGAATAGTTGGAGTGGCCATACTGTTCCATTGTCAGATGTTTTCAAAATGACTTATGACTTGAACTATGACTTTGACTTGACCACAACTGGGTTGTGAACATGAAAACTAGATTCCCACTTAAGTAATCTAGAGAACTAAATTAGGTCTTTACTCTTTACGGCATTCTGAAATAAACCTGTCTCTTTGCAAACAAACCTAGAGCTTAAGATCCCTACTAGTTTTACTTTACTTATACTAGTGATAGTTTGTGAGTACTTAAAGAGTACTCATGGCTTTGTCCCTGGGAAGGGTAGACTATGAGGAGGACTACCCGGAAGATGGACAGCAGGAGGTCTGTGACAACTAGGATCATCTCCCATCGTCAGCATTGTTTGTGACTATAAAGATGGAGTCTACTATGTTATATTTCCGCTGCTCTGATTTGTATTAAGACTTGATCATGAGATCAACTATTTGTAAGACTATTATGGTTTGTAATGGATGATGTACTGTGGTACCAATTCTGTTATGTCTCGCAAAAATGGTAATCCTGGAATTGTGATCTACGGCATAACAAGCATCTGGACTTAGAAATCTGGGTGTTGACAAGTTGGTATCAGAGCCATCCTGACCATAGGAGACCCTAGTTAGAATGGACGTCTGAAAAAACTAGTTTCCAAACACAGAAAGTGAGTATTTACAAAAACCTATTCTCACTCTTACCCTTGAGATTCTTTCCAAAAAGGAGTTCACATGTTCCTCAAAACTCTTACAATTCTACATAAAAATTGACACACTTGATCACCCCACTAACTTACTCATCTTAATTGCTTATAGATGGAGGTCAAATATAACAAGTTTTACCAGTTGGGCAACGGAGGGCAGCTCATCTTTGAGAGGGATTTGGATCAGCTCTCGGAGTATCTTGGACGCCCACACCCGGAGTTCTTTGGAGCATAGCTCAATAACCAACAAGGAGGGGAACTATAGTGGCTGATAGTTGCGGATCTGAGAGGTAAAATGGAGCCACCTCTTTCGGAGAAGATTCAGTTCAGCGTAAGGGAGAACAACTAGTTAGACGGTCTAGCCAGGGCAATGCAGGAGGCACTTGCTCGTCTGTGTGCACAAAACATCAACCAGATCAATGGCACCCGTTTTGCCCACTATGCAAGACGTGACTCTATGGGACAGCCTTTGGCCATGCCGGCACATCCGGAGTTGAAGCATCACGTGGACCACATGACCTTGCACGAGACTTAGAAGGAGTTGGACAATGCCCGCGCCTACGCCAACTAGAATCATGCCGAAGCCACTGAGAGGAAGCAAACCCTTGACATTCTCGCCAAGGAGCGCAAGTCACTTCATCGCCAGCGTGACAAGAAGGATCACATCATCCCCTATCTTCGTCAGAAGATAGCCACCTTGGAGGAGACTATCCACGACCAGGAGATCCAACTGGAGGAGAAGGAGGAGGAAGGTGAAGATATCCGTGGTGATATTCACTCTTACCTCAGTGATGATGATGACTACCTAGAGGACATTGCCATGGATGACCACAGTGATGAGGATGACGCCGACTTCATTGATGACGAGGAGCCCGACAATCCTGATGATGAGTAGTCGCACATGATCACCATCGTAGGTGTGAGTTTTAGCCGGTCCCACTGTATCGTAGCTTCACAGAATGGTTCTTAAACCATTTGATTTCTTAGTTATTGTGTGTGTTTGTATTGTGTGCTTGGAATGAATGAATGAAAAGGAGTTGTTAGTGTTCAAACCTTAGTTATACTCAAAGTTTTAAAAGCTTTTGAACCATACCAATAAACCATAGAAAATTTCCCTCTTGTCTTATGATCTATCTCAATCTTCAGATGACTCGCAAAAACCCTAGTGGAAGTAGCTCATCCCAGGATCCAATGCTTCAGATTCTGCAAATGTTAGTTTCTGACCAAGAAGCCGGTAGAGCAGAACATCAAGCCAGTCTAGCCACTCTTCAACAGATAGCCCGGATGGCCCATAACAATCAAGGCCATGGAAACCAAGATCGCCATGGATCCAAACTCAAGAACTTCCAAAACACCAACCCACCCATGTTTAGCAAATCAGAAGAGCCCTTATATGTTGATGACTGGCTGTAGACCATGGAAAACAACTTAGAAGTGGCAGGAGTAGATGCCAATGAGAAGGTACTGTTTGCCACCCACTATCTGGCAGGCTACGCAAGATCTTGGTGGAATAGCACCCATACCATGAACGGAGGTGAGATGATGACTTGGGAAGAATTCAAACTCAAGTTCAACAGGACCCATGTGCCCTCGGGTTTGATCAAGAGGATGAGGGATGAATTCAGGGAGCTGAAGCAGGGAAGACTGACTGTGGTAGAGTACCGTGATAAATTTCTGTCTCTGGCTAGGTATGGCCCTGATGAGATTGACAATGAAGCAAAGAAGAAGGAGAGATTCTTGAATGGCCTGCATGCTGAGATGCAGACAGTGTTAGTCAACATTCCCTTTGATGACCTAGAAGCTTTAGTGGATTCTGCTATCCAGATGGAAGGAAAGATCAACCAAGCCAGTGAGAACTACAAGAGTCGTATGATGCACCAACCTAGACCCCACCAGACCCCGAAGTATCGCCCCAACCTGTTTGCAGGATATGCACCAAGAAACAACAGTCCCCCTATGACTCGTCCGAACTATCCCAATCGTGGCGGAGGAAACCTGAGGCCCAGAGGCCACAACAACCACAACAACCCCGGCAACCCCAATAATTTCAACCATGCACCACCAAGATCCAGCAACAGCAACAACAACAACAACAATATTGCCCCAAGGACTAGAAGCAATGTTGTGCCTGTCGTAGGGAAAGACAAGTCAATGATCACTTGCTTTGAATGTGGAGCCACGGGTCACTACTCCAACGAGTGCCCCAAGAAGCTTGCTGCAGCAACCAATGTTACTGCACCTGCCCAGCAACAACACCGTGTCCAGACTGGAAAGAGATTTTCCCTAGGAAACCCACACAACCGTATCGGCCATCTATTCCACATGAATGCTAAAGAAGCCCAGGAAGCGCCAGATGTCATGCTGGGTATGTTTTCTGTTAACTCAGTATTAGCAAGAATGTTGTTTGATTCTGGAGCATCACACTCATTTGTTATAGAAGAATTTGCATGCACTAGTAAGATTCAACCAAAAAATTTGAAGCATGTTATGATAGTTCAAATACCTGGTTCAACCACCAAAGCTAGAAAAATTTGCAAGGTCGTGCCTATCAGAATCCATGGGATAGATTTTTATGCTAATCTAATAGTACTTGGAACCAAAGGTTTGGAAGTAGTACTAGGAATGGATTGGATGTCGAAACATCAAGGATTAATAGACTGTGCCAAGAAAGCCATAACCATGACCAGTAGCACCGGAGTATCAGTAGAACATGTATCTGAGACGCTACCCCGTTAATTCAAGTGCAACAAAAGTTGCTCCAAATCCACTATTGACCAAGTCAGAGTAGTCTGTGAATACCCCGATGTGTTCCCAGATGAATTGCTTGGTATGCCCCCAGATCGAGATATCGAGTTTATCATTGAACTAGTTCCTAGAACCGGACCCATAGCTCAGAGGCCATATACTATGAACCCATCTGAATTAGTGGAGCTGAAGAAGCAACTTGATGATATGTTGGGAAAAGGTTTGATACAACCAAGTGCATCGCCATGGATATCACCTGTTTTGTTTGTGGATAAGAAGGATGGTGCCAATCGTTTGTGTATGGATTATCAGAATTTGAATGACGTCACCATCAAGAACAAGTACCCACTGCCGAAGATAGAAGATTTGTTTGACCAACTGACTGGTGCTAGAGTGTTTTCTAAGATTGATCTTAGAACTGGTTATCATCAATTGAAGATCCGCGCAACGGATATTCCAAAGACCTCCTTCACCACCAGATATGGATTGTAGGAGTACAATGTCATGTCTTTTGGATTAACCAATGCCTCCGCTTATTTCATGAACCTCATGAATAAGTTTTTTATGAACTTCTTGGATAAGTTTGTCGTTGTTTTTATCGATGACATTCTGATCTACTAAGACCATGAGCAGCACCTAAGAACCATCCTTGAAACCCTTAGAGAGCATCAGTTGTATGCCAAGTTTAGAAAATGTGAGTTCTGGTTAAAGGAAGTAGGATTCCTAGGCCATATCTTGTCGGCAGGAGGAGTTGATGTCGATCCTGCCAAGATTAAAGATGTTGAAGAATGGAAAGCCCCAACCACCCAAACCAAAATCCGTGCATTTCTTGGATTATCCGGATATTACCACAAGTTTATCAATATTCCTAGAAAAGAGTATTTAGACAAACACTACTAGAATCATTAAAGATTTTTTCAGGTAAATCATTAAGAATTCTAGAACAATATAAGTCCTCGTCATCACTAGAGTCATATGTATCATAAGGAATAGAATAAGGAGGTTAGATAGTGTCATATTTATACCATTCTCCTTCATCATCATCATCTTCTTTCTTAATGGGTTGTTCATCTCTTTTATTCATAAGGGTAACCCACCCTAATCCAGCCTCATACTCCCCGCATGTATACTTCCTATCAGATTCAGTTAATTCACGATTCTCCTTACCTATTTCTCGGGAGCTTATCGCAGGTATGAGATGTTCAACATGAGGCTTCTTGGATTTAGGCTTCTTGGTTTTACCCTTATTTCGTGCCTCAATGGTACAACAAGTGGAAGATATGGGAGTAATAGTAGAGGGATGTTCTCCATTGTTAGTAGTAGTAGTTTTGATATGATCAAAATGATTAGCTATGAAAGGTATTGCTTTAGAAAGAACATTTCTAACTATGGTGTCACCCAAAGGAATTTCTCCTCTACTATTTTCATGTTTGAAGATCTCATTGAGCAAACTCTCTAGACCTATAGGGAGGTTTTTTTCCTTATGCACAATATCAACATGCCATTGATGAACATTACTCAGCAGTATGTTCAAAATCTGCCAAGCTTCATCCATAGTTTTTTTATCGAAAGAACCATGATACATCATGTCTAACTTAGCTTTAGAAGAAGGATTTCAAGAATAACCAACTAGGCAAATCATGAGGTGGAAAATCATGCAACAATTTAAAGAAACTTTATATGCTGCTATTAATTCTTCATTGTTGCTTTGCTTGAAAGTCATGATATCAAACCTACACTCATAAATTTCCTTTGGTGATGAATAATAATCAAGAAAAGCATTTGAGGTACCTTGCCATGATGTAAAATCTCTTGCAGGTTCTGAGTATAACCATTATTTAGCTTTCCCTTTCAATGAGAATGGGGACAATATTAATTTCAGCTCATCATCTATCCAAATGGCCAACCTCAATGTAGAACACAGTGTAGTGAAGTTCTCAATATGCTTGTATGGATTATTATTTGGATCTCTTGCAAAAGCATCTCTCTTGATGATCTTTATTAGTCATGATTAATTTCAGAACTCTTTGATGTGACATCGGGCTAAGTAATAGGTGAACATGAATAAACACTATTGAAAGTACCATTCTCCCCAAGATTATTTTGTACCATAGTTTGAATCTTTTTGTATTTTCGTTTAAGACAAATAACAAAACTAGCAATAAAATATTAACTATTTTTTGTTCTTTTCAAATAAATTAAAGCAGTAAGATAATAGGAATAAACAAAAATAAACTATGTTTGAGTGGAAGGTAATAACCAAACAATTTTGCTCCTCGGCAATGGCGCCAACTTGATTACTGGGTTCCTACACTAACAACATGGTTATTGCAGTACTTGTAGCAACAAATATTTATTAGAAAGTTCATCCCCAGAAGCTCTACAAATGGAAATAACACAACCCCACAACTGTGTTGTCAAGCGCAACCACATTCGCACCCAAACCATGTTTGGAAATAACCTATTCTATAAGTTACTAGAATAGTAATAATTGGGAGAGGTTTAAAGTAACTAGTAACAAAGAAGTAAACAAGAACTGAAAATAAACAAGACAGATTATAGATGTAGAATTGACTAGAGTAAAGGAAGTGTCTAGGATTTCAGTCTCACTAGTACTAGAGGGGAAACTATGTAGCCATCTATTGGAATTACACAAGATATATCTTTAGATAAATAAATGATCCCCAATGATTTTGGGTTGCAAAATAATGGCTCCAAAAATAGCCATCTTCCACCGCATTTAAACATTGTTTTTAGTCCAGGAATTGACAAGAAACTATCAACCCTTGCCACTAATAACTAATAATTGCAAAGATATGCAAAACCTTGCTTTGAATTTTGTTGTGTAGGAAATCATGCTTTTAATGCAAAATCAGGAGTCATAATGATGGTTTTTGAGGAAGTCCACACAATCAAGTAATTGTGGAGTCAATTCCAAGCATCAGAAGTCGTAACGACCACTAGTACGGGAAGGGCCTGCCCGTACCATGTGGCGGCGGCTCCTCTCGTTAAACCCTACAACTTTCATGAAGATGCCTATATATTTTGAGGCCTCGGCCACCATGGAAAGGGTCGCCATTCCCAGATTGCATCACAACACCACCAAAGGAGATCTATGCCATTGTTCATCCATCCATCATCCATCACCTCCATTAGCCATATCCATTGCTTTGTACTCTTAATATCCTTGTGATTCGGTGACCATTGTAAGAATATTTGATTTCAATCTAAGTATTTTGCACAATATTTTCTATCCATGATCTTATTGTTATGAGTAAGTAGTCCTCATGGGCTGCGGGTTGGAGAGAAATCTCGCAGCGATTATGTGCATCTAATTCATGGGAGCATTGTGTATTGTCTGAAATAGCGATTTGTATCTTTTATTTCTTTGTCTCTTGTCTCAATCTGTGGACTTGAAGGTGCCCAAGATCCCATAGATTGATAAAGGCTTGAGGTCTTGGATAGCGACGATCTCATAGGAACCCCAGTGACAGAAAGGATAGTACGGTCTTCCCTTAGTGCCCCATTCGGGATCACAACAACATCACCACTTAATGCTTTGATCTTTGTTTTACACATAATAATCGTTTGTAACCGATTTCTTTGTGGTGCACTCAGTCGGATTAAAAGACTTTTTCTATGCCCGCTGCATCACGGGGGCTTTAGTATATTAGGACGTGTTTCCCACAAGAGAATGTCACTATTAAAACTTTACATGACTATGCTTATTATTATCTTTTATCGTGATGTGCATCTGTAGGTGGATCTTCAATCCTGGCCTATATCCATACATTGATTCAACCCACTATAAACGTAAACTAGATTGGTCCGATAAAAAAGGTAAAATGAAGAAACAAAGTCTTGCAGACATGTCCTTTTTATTTCCTTTTAGCATTGCTTTCCAAGGTTCAATTAAACCTAGGTCTTGTAGGGAAAAGATATTATACTACATCTATGAATCCGTATCGAAGGCATCAGCCCTTTTTCTGGCGCCGTTATCGGGGAAGCAATTTCTATATCCTTGTGAGGTCACTAGAGACCATGGTTTTAGTTTTATTATTGTTTGTAGTTTTATTCTTGTTATTAGTTTAATTTCTAGTTATCTATTTTAAAACCCAAAAAATTAGTTACTTGTTATTTGTTTTCTTTACTTAAAAAATACCAAAAAATACAAAGAGCCATGGATCAAAAGAGACTTAGGGAGTAAGCTACTCCCACTAATCATTTTATTCGTGGACCTATCACTCAGCCCTCTATTGATGCGGAAGCATATGAAATTAAGCCTAACCTTTTAATTTTGGTTTAGCAAAACCAATTTGGAGGCTCATCTTCTGAGCATTCAGGTTTGCACTTAAATACTTTTATTGAAATTTGTGACATGATGCATATGAAGGATGTAGATCCAAATGTTGTTAAATTAAGTTTGTTTCCTTTCTCTCTTAGAGGAAAGACTAAGGACTAGTTGCCATCTCTACCTAAGGGCACTATCAAATCTTGGGAGGAATGCACTAATATTGTTATGACTAAAATTTCCCCTAGCTAAAACTATGCAACTAAGATCCAACATTACAAGCTTTAGACAAGAAGATTGCGAGCCACTAGAGCTTGCATGGGAAAGGATGAAACAAGTCGTAATGAACTTTCCTAGTCATGGGATGGAAGAATGGCTTATATTATATTTGTTTTATAATGGCCTTTACCCAATGTCTAAGTCTATGCTAGATACTGCAGCAGGAGGAACAATCATGGGAAAGCAAGTGAGTGTTGCACATAAATTAGTTGATGATATGCAAGACAACCATGCCCAATGGCATGTGGAGAGAACCTCGAAAAGAGTGAGTTCAATCACCGATGTAAAAAATGAAGAGCTTACATCTAAGGTAGACGAGTTACTCAACATAGTAAAGGGTAAGGAAGATTCCCAAGTTAATTCTATTGCTACCAATGTTAATGATATTATCTTTACTGCTCGTACTCCTTATAATCCTGCATGGAAATACCAAAATTATGCTTCTAATGTTCAAAAACATTACTCTAATCCTGCAGGAGCTCCTTACAATAATTATGATAATCATAATGGAGCATCATGTCAATCTCTCATTTGAGCAAACCGTTAGAAATTTTATGCAAGCTGAAACCAAGAAAAATAATATGCTCATTAAAATCACGGAGAACCATGAAAGTAGTATAGGAAAATTATCTAACCAAGCCGTTGCAATTAGAAATGATGTGCAGGCTCTACAGGAAAGGACAAAGACCGTGGAGGCTCAATTGGGCAAGGTAGCGGAGAGCCAAGCTCTCATACTAGCAAAGTTTGTTGGGAAGCCTAAGCCAAATCCGGTAGAAGACCTCAAGATGATGAGGGTGGTAACAAATGAATAAAATCCTAAAGAGCTGGACTATAGCAATGCACCAGCACCGAAATATACCGTGGAAGATCTACTAAAGATGATCACCGTAAAGAATCCCAGTATAGAACAAGATAATGATGCTATGTACCAACAATTTATTCAACAAGTACATATAAAGTTCGTGATTTAGAGATGTAGTTATAAGAGACTAGCTGATAAACTTCTTGCTAAGCTAGATGATATACTTGATCCCACCATTAAAATTAAGATTGGGGTCAATGAGATATTTGCACTTTGTGATCTTGATGCAAGTATCTTAACGATTTCCAAAATCCTATTTGACAAGTTAAACTTGGGGCCATTCGCAACTACTGAATTAAGACTCCATCTAGCGGATTCAATTTATGAACAAGCTTTTAGGATAAAGGAAATATAGTTGTTGAAATTAAAGGTAGTTCCGCGCTTATTGATCTTGTTATTGTGGACATGCCTGAAGATCCCATAGCACCTATAATCATAGGTAGGCCCTTCCTAAGAACTATCAAAGCAATAATCAATTTACATGATGGGAACGTGAAAATAGGACTACCATCTAGAGATCCGTTTATAGTCCACTTCCCTAGGAACAAGAAGGCTAAGCCTAATGATGATGATGGTATAATTACTTTGAAAGCCAATTACTTTGGAGTGGGTATTCCACTCATTAAATTTAAATGATCACCATCTAGGTCAAGCTAATTGACCTTAAGTAGAAGCGCTTCATGGGACGCAACCCATGTGAAATAAAGTTTTTACTCTTGTCTTAGTTTTGTTTAGTTTGTTTGTTTTTGTTTTGTTATTTAATAAAGAGTGTTTAAGAAGACCTTTAGAGAGAGGAGAAGAAATAAGGAAATCCTTGATCTTTTATTTTTACTAACACATGGCCTAAGAAGTATTGCAGATTTTTATGAAGTCTATTTTCTGTTATTTTGTCCTTTGATAAGATGTGTAAATACGCATGAAGCTACTAATTAAATTCATTGAGTTTTTCAGCTCACTGGCCGCATAACGACCAGTGGCATGGCCTGAAGGGACCGTACCGTGCGCACATACCACCTCAAGGCATTGGAAAATAGAAACTTTGATTTTTGCCACAGGACACATGGTCGTAACAACCATTGGTACGGGCGGATGTGCTCGTACGGCGCGCTCGTACCGTATCCTCGATCAAAACATCAGAATTCAAGTGAAGGAACCGACGATAATCGACCAAGGTACGCTGCAGCCGACTGCACCGCCTGCATCGAGTGCACGCCGGAAGGGATTCGTCACCCCCAAGGTATGTCACCTGGTACGGGCGGGCTCCGGCCATACCGCCCGCCCGTACCATGTAAGCGACCGCCATAACACCACGATGAGGTAACCTAAAAATCCCCAAAACACAAAAGTTTCTCTTTCTTCTTCCTCCAAACTCCAAACCACCTCCATTGGATCTTCAAATTTACTCAGTCTTTCTTTGTTTCCTCGCACCCAATTGATCTAAGGTATGATTCTCTTCCGATCCCAACTTATTTGTACCAAATCTTCACTCAATCTTTCATCATTGTCAATCTAGACTTAGGTCTTGTTCTTGATATAATCTTGATATTGAGCATGCTTTTTATTGTTTTTAGAGGATCTTTTTTTGTAACTAGTGTAGAGTATCACATATGCTATGTTTTTATTGTACTAAAATTTTAATTAGGAATCTTTATTTATTTTGTTTTAGATGAATACAAGGAGCCGTACACGTGTGATGGCTACGAAACCTTCTGCACCACCCATTGATACGTTGACCCCCGAGTCACTTGGTATCAAGTTCACCGAGGAGTTTCAGCTGAATCGCTTCGACCATCTCAAGCTCCGAGAAATCAAGTCCACCAAGTGGGCATGTCCCTATATCCTGAACCAACTTGGCATTTGTGTTGTTTTTGATTTACTTTGCAACAATGTTGGTTTCTATGACTTTGTCTTCCAGGATATCACCACATATCGCCGCTTGACGCTTGGGTTCCTCGGCACTTTGACGCATACGGTGAGCTCTCACTATTTTTCCGAGGATAAAATGCCAGGAGTTGATCGCATCAACTTCCGTCTTATGAACTATGAGTACTCCTTGAAACTCGAATAATGGTCTCAATGTTTTGGGTTTGCCAACAACACCACTGACATATGCTCCACTACCTTTGTTTTACATTTTGCACCTTGGCAGTACTTTAATTTAATGAGAATTCGTGGAAACACACCCAAGGTGAACCAAATTGATCATCCTGCTATTCGCTATTTGTTTTATGTTATTGCTAACACCTCACAGGCACGTGGTGACTTTACTAGAGTCAATGAGGAGGACATGATGGTCCTCGTAAAAGCTACTATTATTAATTGTAACTTAACGCCAAATTTGGGTGCCCTTCTTGTGTTTTACCTTAAGCATTAGGCTCTGCAATCTCGAGGACCCATATGCAGAGGAGGAGTTGTGACCGTTCTTGCACACGCACTTCACATCAATCTAGGTAACATCCAACTTTTGACAGGAAGTAACCATCTCAGTTTTTCTACTCTAAGAGCATGTGGTATGATTTCTAGAACTAACTGTAGATACTTATTTGATATACCTGGAGCAGGTCACTTGATCCCAGCTCCTTTGCCTAATGGTCTATTCTCTATCGAGGATGGACGTTTGCGTTTTGACACACAGGTTGAGGCATGTCTACCCGATCAAGAAATACCCGTTGGAGGAGGAGAAGATGAAGAATTAGAACAAGAGGGACCCGAACAAGAAGTGCAGCCACCAAACTACTACACCACCTATGAAGATATTTATGCGCTCGAAGGAAACATCCAAAACATAAACAACCTCTCCATCAATCTTCAAGATGCTTCTGTAAACCTCGCCACCCAGTTCCATGATTGGAGTAGCCAATGGGACATGGGAGATTATACACCACCACCACAATGGGCAACAGAAGGGCTTGCAAAAGCCTGAGCTTGGGGATGTGTTCCCCTGCCAATTTTATTTGTGTAGTAACAAGGTTGTACTCCAGCTCCTTGGGAGCTTTGAAACACTCGTGTTGGCTTGTTCCAACACTTTGCATTTCCTTTTGCTTCTGTTTTTAGTTTGCTTTTGTTTTTCATTTGTTTTCATTTTCTTAGTTCCTTGCTTGGTCGCAAGTTCTTTTCTATTCTTTAATCCCTATCCTCAAAAATACAAATAGATTTTTCACTATTTTCCTTTTTTCGTAAATGTGGATTCGCACTTTGCCTCTTTGCTTTAATACTATTATAGGAGTAATCGTGCTTGAGTTTTGAAGGAACACATCTGAAAGCACATTTATTGTCCTAATCTGTTTTGGTGTTCATTAACAACATAAGGTTCATTTTACTATGTGTTAATGTCTACAGGTCAATCTATTGAAAAGAGAAAAGGCCATAATAGTGTGGGAAATTCCATGGCCGAAACTGAGCTTTACTGAAGATTCCAGACCAGAGTCTTCGGTGTGCAAACACCAGAGTCTCCGATGTGGTCTGGAGTTTCCCCAAGAGTCTCCAGAGTGGACTCAAGAATCTGCCCAAAGTCATTCTGTGAGGGGGTCCGGAGATGGACCGGAGATTGGCCAGAATCTCCGGTGTGATTTCTCAGACCAGAGTTTCTGGTATGGAAACATTGGAGTCTCCGGTGTCCCTAGTCTAGAGTTTCTACCAGAGTCTCCGGAGTGAGTGTCAAGACACTACCCAAGTCAGTCAGAGAGCCGGTCTGGAGATGGACCGGAGATGGGCCGGAGTTTCCGGTGTAGACCAGAGTCTCCGGTGTGGAAGATCCCCAACGGTCAGAAACGGTCTGCACCTATGAGGTGTATAAATAGGGGACCTCATCTTCTTCCTCAAGATTCTCATTCTAGAAAAGAAAGTACACTCCATTAGAGCCACCAAAACTTTAAGATCTCTTCATCCAACCATCCAAAGTCGTTGATCTTTGGGGAATCAGAGAATGAGCCCTTGATCTATAGCTTCACCAAGAGAGATCTTCATTTCCCCCTCATTCACTTGAGGGCCCCTTGCTCTAGGGTTTAATTGGAAACCCTAGGCCTTGTTTTGATTCTTACAAGCTTGTCTTTGATTGTTTTGACAGTTTGCTCGGATTCAGGAGCCTCCAATTAAGTTGTGGATGTGTGCCTCGAACTTGTTGTAAGGGTGCCAGCTACCACCTTGAAGGTCGCCGATATAGTGGAAGTGTGAATCGATCCCCTTGGTGTGAGGTTCACTAGAGAACAAGGGAGGCCTCTCATGGCGTTGGTGGTTTGATACCACCCCCTCTCCAAACGTAGATGTACTTCCCCTCAAAAGGAAGGAACTACGGGAAATAATCCTTGTGTCCCCGTGTGCTTCACTTCGGTTACTTCTATCCTTTACTACACCTTACTTTATCTAGTTATTTCTTAGTTAGTTGTGCTAGTGTGACATATAGGTAAATTCACCATAGTTGCATATCTAGAGAATTTACTTTTGTGTCAAACCCTAATTTGAAAAAGAAGTAAAATTTGAAGTAGCACCTATTCACCCCCTCTAGGTTACCATATGATCCTTTCATTTGGTATCAGAGCCTCGACTCTTTATTCAGGCTTAACCGCCTAAGAGAATATGGTCAACCCAGAGGTTGGTGGAGAGGGTGAGGCTAGTACTTCAGTGACCATGGTAGATCTCAAGAAGTTGGAAACAATCTTGAGCTCTACCTTGGGCAATGAAATCCAACAGTTGCGTCAACTAGTTGAGCAACTGGTTAAAGAAAAATCAGCCTCACCACCTCCCTCTCCTGAGGAAACGCCTCCTAACCCTAAGGTAAATGCTCCGGCTAAGCCAACGGGTGTGGAAGTGGGGAATGAACATAATTCCACTAACTCCTCCACCAAAAAGGTTGATGGGAAGGAAGAGCACCATGCGGTTCCCGGATGGTACTCTCCCGACCCTCCTATCCCTCATCCCCATATAAATAATAGAGGTGACCTACCTAAGTTAGCTGCACATACCTTTGCTCAATGACAACTTCTAATGAAATCTCATGTGCACAACTCTTGCATTGACTTGTGGAACATTATTGAAGAAGAAATCAAAATTGAGGATCCAACCAACTTGACAAGAAGATAAGTGGTCAATAGTCAACTAAATGCCACCGCCTTGCACATGATCCAACTTGGAGTGGGGCCAAAGGACTTTCCCCACATTGAGCACTACAATACCACCAAGTAAGCTTGGTATGCTCTCATTGACTTGTTTGTTGGAAATGAGAGCCTGAGAATAAATAGATATGATGCCTTAAGCAATGAAGATGAAGGTTTCTTTATGAAGGATGGTGAGGATCATGAAGACATGTATCAAAGACTCAAATCCATAGCCACCGCCTTCAGAAATGTTGGTGCCTCTCACATTGATGATGCTTGGATCAAGAGGAAGTATATGAGTGCACTCATGCCCTTCGAGCCCACAGACTTGAAGAGTCTCCAAGGAAGACACAACTACCATCTCATGACCTCCAATGAAGTTATGCAAGAGATGACCACCTTCAAGGTTGCTGCCAAGATTGCCAAATATGCTCGAGCTCGTGCCATTGGAATGAGTAGTGGTGTCAATCTTGCCTTAAAGGCCAAGGTTGTGGAGTATGCTGAAGAAGAAGGAAGGATGATGCACTCTCTATGAGCCACCCCGAAGATGTCAAGGTTTCTCATGCTGAATACATGGCTTTCTATGCAAGAAATTTCTGGAAAGATCCCGCCAAGGCCAAAATGGAGATGCAACGGAGAAGCAACCCAAGTGGTAGAAAAGAAAATGCTTCAAGATTGAGAACTTGCTTCAACTATGGTGACCTGTATCATTTTGTTGCCGGATGTCCTTATGAGAAGAGAGAAGACAATGGTGGTGCACTCATATTGAAGAAAAATCCAAAGGCCCCTTCCAAGAAAACTTTTTACAAGAAGAATGTGATACATTACAAATGTATCTATAATTTTGATGCTCCATGCTTGGTTTTATCCACTTTCTTGTGTTTTGTCCACACTTTGGAGTACTTTTCATATGATTTCTTGGACTAACCTATTAACAAGAGCCACAATGCCGGTACTGTTTTCTTACATTTTGGTTCGGAAAGTCGGAAAATGAATATTCTCGAATTGACGGCAAAAGCCAAAGTGCCTATTTTCGAAGACTCTAGGAGCGAATCGAGGCGAGGAGAGCTGAGGTGGCCACACCCCCAGGCGCGGGCTGGGCCTGGCCGCGCCAGGGCATGGTGTGGTGGCCCCAGTGTAGGGTTTCGTAGCATGGAAAACAAAAATTTTCTACCGCATACAAACAAACAAGCCAAGATCTATCTACTAGATTGTAGCAATGAGTCGATGGAATAACTCACCCTCGAAGATTCCAAAGTGTTTAACGAGAGCAGATTCTCGTGGGTGATGTAGTCGTACTCTTTCCGATCTCAAGATCGCGTGAGCGATCCTTCCGGCGCCAGCGTTAAGCGCTCCCTTGATCGGTCACCGTTCGGTACTCGACGAAGACCTTCCTCTCCTTGTTCCGGCAGCGGAGGTTGTAGCACTCTCCTCGCGATTCCGCAAGACTGGCGTGGTGCAGGAGTAGAGGGAGATCTCGAGCCGCCTTAAGCCGGAGCAGTATGGTGGAGTATGAGAGGGCTCTCGGCGATCTAGGTTTTAGATACACCAAGGAGGAGGTGCTAGAGCAGCGTCTAGGGTTTGGGGCACCCCAAGTCGTGACTAGGGCAACCTGGGAGGTGGCGGCGTGAGGAGGTGGTGGCGCCAATCTAGGGTTTTGGAGGAGAGGTACTTGTGTGCTAGGAGGAGCCCTGCCTCCTTATATAGGTGGAGGCTGGCCGACCAGGGAGGAGTGGAGTCCCTCCCAACTCGGCTTGGGTGGGGCGCCGGCTTGGGGAGGAGGGAATCCCTCCCCAACTCGGTTTCCACTTCTCCTCCTCTTTCCAAAAATTGCCGTTTGACTTTCAAACTAGCCGTTTGACTTTTCAATTTAGGATTTAAATAAACCCTTTATTTTGGACAGCAAAGACACCTAGTACATGATGCAATCATTCCAACTTACAATGACACATTCATGTACCCTTCCCCCCCGGAGTGCCGGACATTCCGGAACCTTCTAGAATGTTCCCGATGAAAACATCGGAACCATTCCCCAACTCCGAAACGGGACTTTCCTTATATGAATCTTATTCTCCGGACCATTCCGGATCTCCTCGTGATATCCCGAATCCCATTCGAGACTCCGAACAACATTCGGACTCTTTCTCATCATTCCATAACTACTCAAACAACGTCGAATCCTTAAGTGTGTCTCCCTACGGTTCGTGAATTATGCGGACATGATCGAGACACTTCTCCGACCAATAACCAATAGAGGAATCTGGAAATTCATATGGCTCCCACATATTTCTACGATTACTTTGCGATCGAATGAACCACTTACATACGATATCAATTTCCCTTTGTCTCACGATAGTTTACTTATCCGAGGTTATGATCGGTATCTCGCATACCTAGTTCAACCTCGTTATTGATAAGTACTCTTTTCTCGTTCCCGTGATATGTGATCCCTTGTGAGCCAGTCACATGCTTGCAAGCTAATTGGATGACATTTCACCGAGAGGGCCCAGAGTATATCTATCCGTCATATGGATGGACAAATCCCACTCTTGATCCATGTGTTTCAACCAATACTTTCTGAACACTCAATGACACCTTTATAGCCACCCAGTTACGGTGTGGTGTTTGATGTCATCAAAGCATCCATCCGGCAAAGGTGATATGCATGATCTCATGGTCGAAGGAATTAGATAACTATGTATCAGAAAGCATATAGCAATTGAACTATTAAAATGACTTGATCTTTATGCTACGCTTATCTATAGGAGTATGTCCACCATATCATTCTCCTAACGATATGATCTTGTTGTTAATAACATCTCAATGTTCATGATAGGAAACCACAATCATCTATTAACCAACAAGCTAGTATTATCTGAGGCTTTACTAGGGACTTCAAATTAAGTTTACAAATCACACAAGTATTAATGTTTCCTTGTTAATACTATTATAGCATGAATGTAAACATTTATCATAAACACAAAGATATAATAATAACTATATTTATTATTGCCTCTAGGGCATATCTCCAACAGTCTCCCACTTGCACTAGAGTCATCTAATCTAGATTACATGGTAATATACCGAACACCCATGGCAGTTTGGTGCTGGTCATGTTTGCCCTCGGGAGAGGTTTAGTCAACGGATACGCCACATTCAGATCGTGTGTACTTTGCAAATCTTTATATCCCATCTTGGATATGTTCTCGAATAGCGTGAAAGCGTAGCTTGATGTGCTTGACTTCTTGTGTGACCTTGGTTCTTGCGCATTGGCTATAGCGCCCATGTTATCCGATAGATAGACATTGGGTCCAAGCACTAGGAACCACACCCAGCTCTGTAATGAACTCTTTCATCCATATCGCTTCTTGTGAAGCCTCAAAGCAGCCATGTATTCCGATTCGGTTGAAGATCTCGCCACAACGCTTTGCTTTGCACTCCTCCAGCTAACTGCAGCACCATTCAAAATAAATATGTAACCACATTCTCATTTAGAAGCATCCGGAGCGGTGTTCCAACTAGCATCGGTGTAACCATTAACAACGAGCTTCATCACCTCCATAAGAAAGAACCATATCCTTAGTTCTTCTCAAGTACTTAAGGATGTTTTTGACCGTTGTCCAATGATCCACTCTGGATCACTTTGATATCTGCTAGTCAAACTAACAGCATATGCAATGGGTCTAGTACATAGCATGGCATACATTAGAGATCCTATGGCTGAGGCATAGGAGTCTTACTCATCCTTTCTCTATCTTACGCGATGGGACTTTGAGTTTTACTCAAGGTCGTTGAGCAACATGGGCAGAACCCTTTCTTGCTATCTTCCATTCCAAACCTCTTTAGAACTTTGTCCAAATATGTACTTTGTGACAATGATATTTGGAGTTTTGATCTATCTCTATAAATCTTTATGCCTAATATGTAAGCTGCTTGCCAAGATCCTTCATTGAAAACTATTATTCAAATATTCTTTGACACTATTAAGAAGGTCTACATCATTCCCAATCAACAATATGTCATCCACATATAGTATTAAGAATGCTCTGAGCTCCCACTCACTTTCTTGTAAATACAAGCTTCTCCATAAGTTTGTATAAAACCAAAACTTTTGATTACCTTATCAAAGCGTTGATTCCAACAGGATGCTTGCTTCAATCCATAGATGGACCGTTGAAGTTTGCATACCTTGTTAGCATCTTTAGGATCGACAAAACCTTTGGGTTGCATCATATACAACTCTTCATCAATGTCACCATTGAGGAATGCTGTTTTGACATCCATACGCCATATCTCATAATCGTAATATGCAGCGATTGCTAACATAATCCTTACAGGACTTTAGCTTCGCTCTTGGTGAGAAAGTCTCATCGTAGTCAACTCCTTGAATTTGTGAAACCCTTTTGCGACAAGTCGAGCTTTATAAACGATTACATTACCATCAATATCTGTTTTCTTCTTGAAGATCCATTTGTTCTCGACATTCTTCCGGCCATCCGGTAAGTCCACCAAAGTCCATACTTGGTTTTCGTACATGGATCCAATCTCGGTTCATGGCTTCTGCCATTTATTGGAATCTGGGCTCATCATCGCTTCCTCATATGTCTCGGGGTCATCGGTGTTGTCCACCAACATGACACTCATAACGGGATCATACCAATGCAGGTGGTACGAGTTCTCGTTGACTGCGAGGCTCTGTAGCAACTTGACGAAGTTTCATGATCATCATCATCAGCTTCCTCTCTAATTGGTGCAGGCACCACAGGAACTTCTTCGGTCTTTGCGCTACTGCAATTTCGAGAGAAGGTTCGACAACCTCGTCGAGTTCTACTTTCCTTCCAGTCAATTCTTTCGAGAGAAATTCCTTCTCTAGAAAGGATCCATTCTTAACCGAAGATTTTGCCTTCGGATCTATGATAGAAAGTATACCCAATAGTTTCCTTGGGTATCCTATGAAGACGCATTTTTCGCTTTGGGTTCAAGCTTGTCCGGTTGTAACTTCTTTACATAGGCGCATCCCCAAACTTTAAGGAGCGACAATTTAGGTTTCTTCCCAAACCATAATTCATACGGTGTCGTTTTAGCGGTTTAGGCGGCGCCCTATTTAAAGTGAATGCGGTTGTTTCTAATGCATAACCCCAAAATGATAGCGGCAAATCTTTAAGTGATGCCATAGAACGAACCATATCTAAGAGAGTTCGATTACGACATTCGGACACACCATTACGCTGTGGTGTTTCCGGCGGTGTCAATTGTGAAAGTATTCCGCATTTCTTCAAATGCTCGCCAAACTCGTAACTTAGATATTCATCTCCACGATCAGAATGTAGAAATTTAATCTTCTTGTTACGTTGATTCTCTACCTCACTTTGAAACTCCTTAAACTTCTCGAAAGTTTGGACTTATGTTTCATGAAATAGATATACCCATATCTACTCAAGTCATCCGTGAAGGTAAGAACATAACGATAACCATCGGCGATGCTACACTCATTGGACCACACACATCGGTATGTATGATTTCCAATAAGTCCGTAGCTCGCTCCATCATACCATAAAATGGAGTCTTAGTCATTTTACCCATCAGACATGCTTCGCATCTTTCAAGTGATTCAAAATCAAGTGATTCAAGAAGTCCATCAGAATGGAGTTTCTTCATGCGCCTCACTCAATGTGACCAAGGCAGCGATTGCCACATATAGGTCGAGTTATCGCTTGATTTCAAACGTTTAGCTTCAATGTTATTAATATGTGTATTTCCACCATCGAGATTCAACAAGAATAGACCATCTATCAAAGGTGCATGTGCATAAAACATATTACTCATATAAATCGAACAACCATTATTCTCGGATTTAAACAAGTAACCGTCTCGCAATAAACAAGATCCCGATATAATGTTCATGCTCAACGAGCACCAAATAACAATTATTTAAGTATAAAACTAATCCAGATTGTAGATGAAGGGGTAGCGTGCCGACAGCGATCACATCAACCTTTGATCCGTTTCCCACGCGCATCGTCACCTCGTTCTTCACTAGCTTCCGTTTATTCTGCAGCTCCTGTTTCGAGTTACAAATATGAGCAACCGAACCAGTATCAAATACCCAGGCACTACTACGAATACTAGTGAGATACACATTAATAACATGTATATCAGATATACCTTTCTTCTTGATGTTGCCGTTCTTCAAATCTGCCAAGTACTTTGGGTAATTCCGCTTCCAGTGACCTTCTCCTTTGCAGTAAAAGCACTCAGTATCAGGCTTGGGTCCAGCCTTGGTCTTCTTCATCGGTGTGGCAACTTTCTTGCCACCCTTCTTGAAGTGTCCCTTCTGCTTGGACTTGCCTTTCTTGAATTTGGTGGTCTTATTGACCAACAACACTTGGTGCTCTTTCTTGATCTCCACTTCTGCAGACTTTAACATAGCAATCAGTTACTGCAACCGCTTGTTCATGTTACGCATGTTGTAGTTCATCACAAAGTTCTTGTAACTTGGTGGTAGTGATTGGAGGACGGTAAATCCCCAAAGCATTAGGAATCACTATACCCAAGCTTTGAAGTTTGTTTTGCGTGCCCGGACATCTTAAGCACATGCTCACTTGTGAGACTGCCTCTTCCATCTTGCGGTTAAAGAACTTTTGAAGCCTCATAACACTCAATCGCGTGAGTCTCAAAGATCAATTTGAGATCACGGACAATATCATGTGGGTCTGAATTCTCAAACCTTTTACAAGCTCTGATTCTAAACCATACAAGATAGCACAGAACTATGGAGATCGATTCTTAGCAAGGTAAACATTCTTTACTTCATCGGTAGCATCAGCTGCAAGTGGGTCACCCAATGGTGCATCGACACATAGGTCAAATTACCGGTGAGGACAATCCTCAAATTCGGAACCAATCCATGAAGTTGCTTCCATTGTTTTTCAACTTTTCTTTCTCTAGGAGCATTAAAATTGATGGTAGGGCTGCCATTGATCTACAACATATTTGCAATAGTTTAGACTAAGTTTATGACAAATTGAGTTCAAATTAATAATAAAGTTTAATCTAGGTGAACTCCCACTCAAAACAACATCCCTCACATTGTTTTAGTGATCACACGAACCAAATCCACTATATCAAAACCGATCATCACGAGAGTTGATATAGTTTGTTCATCATATCTACTATATGATTCATGTTTTACCTTTCGGTGATTCGTGTTCCTGAGACCATGTCTGTACATGCTAGGCTCGTCAAGATCAAACCTTAGCTACCGCATAAGCAAATCTGGCTTGCTTATGTTGTATTCACTCATGAATCTAACACACCGATCATCACGTGGTGCTTCGAAACAACAAGCTTTAGCAACGGTGCATACTAAGGGTGAACACTTTAGAACTTGAAATTTATGTGCATGAGGGATCATCTTATAATACTACCATCGTCTACTAAGCAATACAAGATGCATAAAGGATTAACATCACATGCAATTCATAATATGTGATATGATATGGCCTTTCTTGTTTGTGCTTCCGATCTCCATCTTCAAGCACGAACATGATCTCCATCATCACCGGTATAGCATCAAGGTCAATGACGCTTCTTCATGGTTGTCATCCACCGGCTTCAACTATTACAACTACTTTGAATAGACACGCGGGTCTTAACATAAATTAAAGACAACCATATGGCTCCTGCCGGTTGCCAACTTACAATAAGGAACATTGCATACATCAAATATAATCACAATCATGGCCATATCACATCACTTTGCACACCGCAAAACAAAGTTAGGCGCCTCTACTTTCTTTGCATATTTTACGTGGTTTGGGGCTTTCAATAAGTGTCGTTCTAACTTACGAACAAGAACCACAACATTGATACTAGTATTGTTAATCACCGTTGTAAATTGGATCTCCACTATGCTGGGAGAAAGCAGGCACCATAAAGCCACTTATGCTGTCTGAGTTGCATGTCAAGCGTGGAGCAAGTCTCATGAGCGATGTCATGTAAGGTTAGCGGGCGCTTCATCCCAACATCCCGCAAGATGCAAAGTACACAAGAAGCAATCGACAATAAAGCATCAATGCCCACAATGACCATTGTGTTCTACTCGTGAACAGATCTACATATAGACACGGCTCGATACCCTTTGTAGGGTTTCAGTAGCATGGAAAACAAAATTTTCTACGCATACAAACAAACAAGCCAAGATCTATCTACTAGATTGTAGCAACGAGTCGATGGAATAACTCACCCTCGAAGATTCCAAAGTGTTTAACGAGCGATTCTGTGGGTGATGTAGTACTCTTTCCGATCTCAAGATCGCGTGACGCGATCCTTCCACACAAGATTCGGCAGCTCCCATGATCGGTCACACGTTCGATACTCGACGAAGACCTTCCTCTCCTTGTTCCAGCGTGGAGGTTGTAGCACTCTCCTCGCGATTCCTGACTGGCGTGGTGCAGGAAGTAGAGGGAGATCTCGCAGGCTTCGCCTTAAGCGGGCGAGTATGGTGGAGTATGAGAGGGCTCCTCGGCGATCTAGGTTTAGATACACCAAGGAGGAGGTGCTAGAGCCGGCTGGGGTTTGGGGCACCCCAAGTCGTGACTAGGGCAACAGGAGGTGGCGGCACAGCAGAGGCAGCAGGAGGTGGTGGCGCCAATCTAGGGTTTTGGAAGAGAGGTACTTGTGTGCTAGGAGGAGCCCCCCTCCTTATATAGGTGGAGGCTGGCGGCCAAGGGAGGGAGTCCCTCCCCAACTCGGCTTGGGTGGGCGCCGGCTTGGAGGAGGAATCCCTCCCCAACTCGGTTTCCACTTCTCCTCCTCTTTCCAAAAATTGCCGTTTGACTTTCAAACTAGCCGTTTGACTTTTCAATTTAGGATTTAAATAAACCCTTTATTTTGGACAGCAAAGACACCTAGTACATGATGCAATCATTCCAACTTACAATGACACATTCATGTACCCTTCCCCCCCGGAGTGCCAGACTTTCCGGAACCTTCTAGAATGTTCCCGATGAAAACATCGGAACCATTCCCCAACTCCGAAACGGGACTTTCCTTATATGGATCTTATTCTACGGACCATTCCGGATCTCCTCGTGATATCCCGAATTCCATTCGAGACTCCGAACAACATTCGGACTCTTTCTCATCATTCCATAACTACTCAAACAACGTCGAATCCTTAAGTGTGTCTCCCTACGGTTCGTGAATTATGCGGACATGATCGAGACACTTCTCCGATCAATAACCAATAGAGGAATCTGGAAATTCATATGGCTCCCACATATTTCTACGATTACTTTGCGATCGAATGAACCACTTACATACGATATCAATTTCCCTTTGTCTCACGATAGTTTACTTATCCGAGGTTATGATCGTCGGTATCTCTGCATACCTAGTTCAACCTCGTTACTGATAAGTACTCTTTTCTTGTTCCCGTGATATGTGATCCCTTGTGAGCCAGTCACATGCTTGCAAGCTAATTGGATGACATTTCACCGAGAGGGCCCAGAGTATATCTATCCGTCATATGGATGGACAAATCCCACTCTTGATCCATGTGTTTCAACCAATACTTTCTGAACACTCAATGACACCTTTATAGCCACCCAGTTACGGTGTGGTGTTTGATGTCATCAAAGCATCCATCCGGCAAAGGTTATATGCATGATCTCATGGTCGAAGGAATTAGATAACTATGTATCAGAAAGCATATAGCAATTGAACTATTAAAGACTTGATCTTTATGCTACGCTTATCTATAGGAGTATGTCCACCATATCATTCTCCTAACGATATGATCTTGTTGTTAATAACATCTCAATGTTCATGATAGGGAAACCACAATCATCTATTAACCAACAAGCTAGTATTATACAGAGGCTTTACTAGGGACTTCAAATTAAGTTTACAAATCACACAAGTATTAATGTTTCCTTGTTAATACTATTATAGCATGAATGTAAACATTTGTCATAAACACAAAGATATAATAATAACTATATTTATTATTGCCTCTAGGGCATATCTCCAACACCCAGGAACCCCCTCGGCCTCTCTCTTCGCCTATAAGGAGCCTTCTGACCTAAAAACTTCGGGGGGTTCGACGTTTTTCTAGAAGGAGTTCCGCTCCGCCGCCACCACCAGATTCCACGAAACAACACCAGAAACTCCGTTCTGGCACCCTGCCGGGACGGGGAATTGGAGGAGATCATCACCATCATCATCACCATCGCTTCTCCATCGACCATCCATGTTTCCCCATCCATGAGTGAGTAATCCCCCGCTGTAGGCTATGGGGATGGTAGGGATTGGATGATACTGTTCATGTAATGGCATCAGATTGTTAGGGCATGGTGCCTAGTATCTTTTAATTAGTGCTTTATGACTTTGTTGCAACTTGTTGTGCTTAATGCTCGTCACTAGGGCCCGAGTGCCATGATTTCAGATATGAACATGTTATTGATTCATTATGATAGTATTGTTTTGGGTCTTATCTGCAAGTTGTTGTCCGGAACCTATGGCCTCGAAGTGACAGAAATCGGGATAACCGGAAGGGAAAGGCTTTGATGTGAGGATCACATGTGTTCACGGAGTGTTAATGCTTTGCCCCGGTGCTCTATTAAAAGGAGCACCTTAATTGCCAGTAGTTCCCTAGAGGCCCAGCGCAAGCGGTGGCGGGACAAAAGATGTTGTGCAAGTTCTCATTGCGAGCACGTATGACTATATATGGAACACATGCCTAGGATTGTCTAGTACTTGGATGCTTTATCTTATTTATCTGCAATTGCCCTATGTTCTGATTGCTATGTGAATTGTCTTGTCCATGCAACGCCCGTCCATCCATCCCTATGCCTACCTTTCGAATCCCATTTACTTCTTTTGTTACTCTTCTTTGCTTTACTACTGCTACTACTGCTATTCCTACTACAAAACTATTGCTACTGATAAACTGCTATGAGCAAGATTGTTTCCAGGTGCATCTGAATTGACAACTCAGTTGTTAAGGCTTATAAATATTCTTTGGCTCCCCTTGTGTCGAATCAATAAATCGGGTTTCACTTCCCTCGAAAATACTGCGATACAGCCCCTATACTTGTGGGTCATCAAGACTATTTTCTGGCGCCGTTGCCGGGGAGCATAGCTTTATTTATGAAGTCCACTTGGATTTATTATTGTTCAAGCTAAGTTTATTTTCTCCTTGTTTGCTTGTTTCTTTATCAAAAATACAGAAAATTAGTTCCTACTCTAGTTGTTATTATGGTTGGTCTGTTATTGTCTTGCTTTGTCATGCTTGTTGTCAATGGTTGGTTTCTTTGAAACTGAAGCTTATTGGCAAGGTGGGTTCACGGAAGATCAAAAATATTATTATAAGGAACACCGCTTGTCACAAAAAGGGAAACACTTATGGGAACAAATTGATAGATTGTATACCATTGCTAGAAACGTGTGCTCTACTTATAATGTTACTTATTGCTGTGATGAGTCTTGTTGTAGAAAGAGGTATAAACACCTCCCTTTTAAATGTGAGTATAGTGATAATGATACCATATCTTCCTATGCTAAAGGAATTTATGACTTTTATGATGCGGAACAAATTGAAGAATTTATTGCTTGGAAGGGTGCTTTTGAACTTGCTAGTTTGCTTGAAAATATTGATGATTCACCTTATAAGTACGAGGTTTATGGTATACTTAAATATTGCTTTGATAATTACAAGGATGAAAATAGCCATATCCTTGAATATTTTAATAGATGCTTTCCACAAATGGAAGAGACTAATGCCTTGCAGGACCCTATGGAAGAGACTAATGCCTTGCAGGCTCCTATGGAAGAAGAAATTGATGAACCTGAAATCTCATTAGATGAAAAAGAGGAGGAGAGTGATGAACAAAAGGAGGAAGAATGGATTAGCTACCCATGCCTACCTTCTAATGAGAGTAACTCTTTATCCCTTACATTATTTGATTGTCCTCCATGCTTACTAAAGGAGGATGAATGTTATGTTCCCGAGGTTTCTTTTGAAGATGTTTATGATAAAGCTCTAGTGCTTGTAGATCATGAAAAGCATGCTTTTTGTGATAGTTATATTGTTGAGTTTATTCATGAGGCTACTAAAAATTATTATGAGAGAGGAAAATATGGTTGTAGAAGTTTTCATGGTATTGAAACACCTCTCTATGTGCTGAAAGTTTTGAACTTACTCTTGTTTTATCTTCCTATGCCTGCCACTTTGTTCCTTGCGAATTTATTTGCATACACGATTCCTATGCATAGGAAGTGGGTTAGACTTAAATGTGTTTTGAATTTGCTTCTTGATGCTCTCTTTTACTTCAACTCATATTTCTTATGAGAGCATCCTCTCAAACTTTTTATGCCTGAAGATGATATTATGTCTATTATTCTTGGGAGACCTTTTCTTAAATACCGCAGGAGCTGTTATTAATTATAATCAAGGGAAGGTGACCTTCAATGTTAATGATAAGGAACATATTGTCTATTTCCCCAAGAAGATTGAAAGGACTTATGGCTTGAATTCAATTGAACATGTTGAGTGCATTCAAGTTGGAGAAATATATTGTCCCATACCAAGAGAAAAATTTGAAACTATTATGATTGGGACCATTGCTATCAAGGTTGAGGTAACATAATCATTAGTGGAATACAAAATTTTGTATCATATGAAATTGTTTTGGTAACAAGACCTGATCAACCTTGTTAACAAAAGGATTTCATTGAACAAAACAATGTTTTCACCATGATTATCTCCGCTTACTTCTATTCTATCCATTTTAGTTTTTGCTTATGCCTAACTTAAAGGCGTTAAAGAAAAGTACTTATTGGGAGATAACCCAAAAGTTTTAGATGAGTCTTGGAAGTTATCTTCAGTAATAACCGCTCCTTATCCTTTTTATTTGCTTTTTGTGCCAAGAGTAACCTCTAATGAGAGAGAAGTAATTATTGGGAAAGTTGCTGTCCCGAAACAGATTTTGTGCTTCACCGTAAAAATTCTTGAGAGAGCTCTGTATGTCGGATTGAGCTGTAATTGTTTGTGCTTCTGCCCCAGGTTGTTGCCTAACTTTCGTTAGTTCAACACTTTTTGATTTGAGCAACAGAAGGTCTTCGAAAAAATTCGTATTTACCTACTGGTCTGTTTTGACAGATTTCTGCCATTTTCTGCATTTGCTTCTTGTTGGTTCCTTTTGGAGTTCTTTTGGGGAATTGATCTTTTTGAGGGAAGTGCTACAGTATATTGTGTTTTAATGGAAGTTTATTTGGTGTTAGAACTTAACCTTAAGACTTATTTATCTTAAGTGCACTAATGTTGCTAATAAAGATTGTGTGAAGTTTTGTCTGAAGAAAAAATTTCAGGTGTATGGAAGGAATGAGTAATGAGATGAAGGATGGGATAAAGCTCAAGCTTGGGGATTCCACGCGTGTCACCACAAGAAACATCCAAGAAGTACAAGCGTCAAAGCTTGGGGATGCCCAAGGCATCCCCCTCTTCATCAATAAAAATCCTAGGTTTCTTCCAAACACTTCATTTTTATTGTTTCATGCACAATTGTGTTGTTCTTGGAGCGTCTTCTTTTTTGTTTTGGTTTTCGTTTGCTTGGTTTTATTAGTTTGCTGAATAAATTGGTTGGACCCCCTCTTGCATACATTGGTTTTCAAATATTTTGGTTTGGTTTGGAAAAGAGTAGGAAAGTTCATGCTTAAGTGGTAAAGAGAGTTTGTTTTTGACTGTGGCTTATGCTCTGTCATGCCATGCTTGATATTGTTTTGGCTTTATGCTTAGTATTCTTTGCTGTAGCATGACTTGTTATAAACAATTGAGATTGCTTAATGTGCCTTGGATGAATCATGCGTTTTTTTAGCATATTAAAACATAGTATAGTGGTATTCTCCTTTGATGCTTTATTTGGGTTGACTTGGCACATGTTCACACCATGTTATGACTATCCCAAGTCACCATAAGCCTTTTTGATCCTTTAGTTTTCAACTTGTAGTATCACTTTATGCTTTGATCAATGATGTTTTGTCGCTCTGCATGATTATGGCCATTATTTCTCTCTCGGTTATTGCTCCCTTACTATTGCTAGCCTTCACTTACACTGAGTGTTTTACTCATGTTTCCAACTCCCTTAAACCAAATATTGCCAAAGTGTCCACCATACCTACCTATTAGCATCATTTGCTACTTCCGTGCATATTCACTATGCCTTGTTTTCTTCCGAATAAAATGTTTGCTTGTTATGAGAAAGTTAGTTAGTAAAGCTCTCATGAACTTGATGGCACACTTTATTTCATGCACTTAATAAACCTGAACCATTGTGAACTCTCCATGAAAGTTATATGCTTGCTAATTATAGGCTGGGGATTAGTAGAACCGTGCTGTCACGGGGAACGCTTTCAACACTTGTAAATATATACCCAGTTGATACCTTGCTCTTTTGTTTGCGGATGTAAATTGTGAAATAAAGGGAGCTTGTAAGTCCATGGAGTTATGTATGTGTGTTAGAGAAAGCGCTGGGCATTGGTCTAATCCATGCTGACATGGTGGAAACCTGCAGCGTAACCATAATGATATCTATGAAGCATTCTTCTTATAAAAAAGAGAGAGAGACAGCTATTGAGAAAAAGAAAAAAAAGAGAGATTTATGAAAAGAGGAAAGAGAGAAAAAAAGCACCATTTTCCCATGGTAAATAAGAAGATTGCTGAGATACTCATTGTCCGCTTGCCTTGTCATTTTGATATGGGGATTCTTTCGTATCATCGGGCAAGGGGTACCCCGTTGGTGGTTCTCTATGATACACACATACTTACAATGACAAGAACTTACCGGTAACTAAAGTTGAGTAGCATGAGGAGCGGCCCTCGTACTCAAGGGACTTGGGATTTTCAGTTTATAGTCTGTCAAGCATATAACTCAGATTGGACCTCACTTTCACCTTAACCACATTAAAGATGCTTATGACAGGGGCAATGAGAGCTCAAAGCTAATGAGTACCATACTTTCAGCATTTGGAAGCCTTTCAAACTTTTCAAAACCTTTTCATTTCCTTGTTGAGTCTCCAAACATTCTTTGAGCACCTTCTTGAGAGCATAGTGGCCATTCTTAGTTCTATGTGCATTGTCCCAAGACTTGTTGATTGATGCATACCTTGATATTGCTTGTTTTAAACTATTTGTATCTAGTCACTATTGTAAACTTTGAAGGTGTCCTTTGCATTTATGTTTGCTACTCTATGAGGGACAAGCTGAATGCCACTATGCTATGTTTTCTTTATGTGAAACAAACAAACGTCTTGCAAAGCATTGTAATTCATGAATCTTTTGTTTGTGACTTTTCATGTTGCATCATAGTTTCTTTGTCTTATTGCTAGAACTTTGTCTTTCATGTTATGATTGAAGTACTATGATCCCAACTTTGAATGTTTACAAATACTTTGGTCAAGTCTTTGATGGTGCATGTCACCTCAAAAATTATTCTTTCTTTTTATCACTTACCTACTCGAGGGAATGAGGAGTTAAGCTTGGGGATGTTGATACATTGCAAGTGTATCTATAATTTTTGATGCTCCATGCTTGGTTTTATCCACTTTCTTGTGTTTTGTCCACACTTTGGAGTACTTTTCATATGATTTCTTGGACTAACCTATTAACAAGAGCCACAGTGCCAGCTGCCTGTTTTCTGCTGTTTTTGGTTCCAGGAAAGTCAGAAAATGAATATTCTCGAATTGGATGGGACAAAAGCCAAAGTGCCTATTTTTCCAGAAGACTCCAGGAGCCAGAATACGAGATGAAGGAGAGCCAGGGGCTGGCCACCCCCCAGGCGTGGGCTGGGCCTGGCCGCGCCAGGGCATGGTGTGGTGGCCCCAGGCACCCCCTTGGCCTCTCTCTTCGCCTATAAGGAGCCTTCTGACCTAAAAACTTCAGGGGGTTCGATGTTTTTCCAGAAGGAGTTCCGCTCCGCCGCCACCACCAGATTCCACGAAATAGCACCAAGAACTCCGTTCTGGCACTCTACCGGGACGGGGAATTGGAGGATTGTTGGGTCCGCAGCATAGAAAACAAAAATTTTCCTACGATGAGAACTATACGCCAAGATCTATCTACTAGATACAGAGCAACGGGTGGACATAAATCCATGGAGAACTTACCCTCGAAGACAACGAGCTTTGTTAACGAGTAGGAACTCGTGGTTGATGTAGTCGTACACTTGCCGATCTCAAGATCGTGATGAAGTCCAGCAGGTCCGGCTCCAGCACCACCAAGTCCAGCACCGCAAAGCAGCGGTGCATCCGTGATCGCACACACGTCCGGTACCCCGACAACCTCCGTCCCTCGCTCCAGCAAAGTAGCGGAAGCAACTCCTTTCGAGATAAAGCCACAGGAACATGTATCTCGCTAATCCGAGACCATGGGGGAATAATACTAGAGGGGGAGAGAGATCCTTCACAAGGAGGTGTGTGTGAGAAGTGAGGAGGGGGTGGCCTTTTATAGGAGGAGGGGGGGGGGGGGTGCCCCTCCTTCATGGCCGGCGCATGGAGGAGGTGACTCTTCACCTCCTCCATTCATGTGGTGGTAACTCCCTCCACATAAATTTGCCCCTTCACATTCTCTTTTAAAGTCTCCACTTTAAATGCATTAAATTTCTCCAAATTCAATGCTCTCTCATTTAATAAAACTATTTTATTATTTTTATTCAGAATTTTGTTAATTACTTTAATTAACAAACATTCACATAAAACCCCTTGCAACATTTCAATATTACATGCAGAACCAATTTCAGCAATTTCACCCGAAACAGTTTTGGTGTCTATTGAAATAATTCCAGCCCTTTCTTAACTCTTTATCGGAAACATATTTGCTCCAAATGGTGTCGGTATCCCTTAAGTGTGTCACCCTACGGTTCGCGAATAATGCAGACA